>JABTTQ020002680.1:0-365375 GCA_016081115.2 Rehmannia glutinosa
TAATTGTAGGTCTCTCAACTGCTACAACTATTATTAACTCCCAAAAAGACGATGAATCAATTTACTCTTACAACAATTGTAGGTCTCTAATTGCTATACCCATTTATGTTCCATTCACCTCGCCTTTGTTAGAACTCCTCTTCCGAATTTCGCACTAACAAATATGACATGCAAATTATTGATCAAATAATAGCAATTAAGAATAGCGTAAATTCAAAATAGAATACATTAATCAATTAAGAAAATAATTAATCAAGATATAAGTGGAATCCGAGTTTGATTGCCTAAGACCAAAGATTAGCCAACACGATAACAAATTCTGAACAAACTTGGAAATCAACATTGTGACATCATTAAGTCCAACGAGAAAACTAAGAAAGAAACCCCTTCTTGTCAGATAGATCCTCCTTCCAAGTCTTCGAAGTTTCTTCTGTAGTAGATGTGAGCGCCTTGTGGGTGTTCTTCGAACCTATCCCTCTCTCTCGTAAGACCTTTGATCTTGTATTCATGTGTATTTTGGTATGTTATGGCAGGTTGTATAGATGAATTAATTTTTGCAGTGTACTCTTGGGTCCTTTATAGTAATACTGGAGAGATCACTGTAGAGTTTCAGTGGGAAAAGGACACAAAAATCCGCCACAATCACACACGGCCCATGGGGTTTTCACACGGTTACTCCACACGGCCGTAATCTCACACGGTCTGGTCGTGCGGCTTGGTTTCCTTCCCCGCTTTTCTCCGAACACTTCACACGGACATGATCTTTTCATGGCAGGTCACACGGCCGTGTGATCCCACACGGTCTCGACTGCGGTGATCTATTTTCACATCTGGTTTCTTTGTTTTTCGATCTTCTTTGAACTCATCAATCTTATCCGGCCTTCCAACCGATATCTTTCACTAAGCTCAGTTTAGAAGTTACAAGAATATGCAATGTCATGCTCTTATAAGAAACCAAGTAAACACACCAAATATACATGATTATATGTCATTTTTAAGCCCCTAAATGCACGCATATTTTTACACGTATCAAATCCCCCAAACTTAAAGCATTATCATCCTCGAGCAAATTAAGAAAATAATATCAAGGGGTACAAAGAACACACAAGAACAATTATAAACATATAATCTCATTTGACTTCATATTTAAGTAAACAATGCAATTCATTATCAAGAAGTCATCATTCATAAGTTTCGCATAATTAATACTCTCTCGGTACTTGACATCGCGACTCACAAGTAGTAGTAGTGTATCACTCCAACTCTCAAAGTGTATGGTGTTGTTTGCGTCAAAATCAATTCAATGGAAAATTAACTACCATAAGCTTGTAAATCGTCTAACATCTCTACCATTTTTGTACGCACAATTTATGAATCAAAAAGGACTTTCATTTGGTTGTATTGTAGGCTCTTGGTAAGGGTAGGGAAAATTTGATTAAGTGACTTGACTTGAGCATATATACTTTAAGTACACGACTCTGCAATTCACCAACCTAATTTGGATCTAAAAATCATTCTCTTTCAAGATATTTTCTTTTTCAACTCAACTCCACCCTTTTTTTTCTCCTTTTTCATTCTTGTGCCTTTTGCCAAGTTTTTTTCCTTTAGCCTCTCAAGCTCTCGAAATTGTTTTCACAATTTTCTAATTTTTCTTTTTTTTTCTCTCCTTGCTCGATTTTCTCTCTTCTTTTTGATTTTTTTTCTTTCTTTTTTGAGCTTCATTCTTTCTTTCATTCAACTAGATAATGCTCATCCTCATTCTTTGCCAACTTTTCTCTCTTTTTCATAATTTTCACCGTGATCTCCCAAACTTACTCATTTTCTATGAGCTTAAGAAATTTTAGGGATAAAATCATTTTTTTAATTTTTAAAGACAAAAAATGGCTAATAAAAATAAGGCTCAAAGTGGCTAACTAGGGAATCAGCGAGTTCATGAGTAGGCTTTTTAGCAATAGCTTAAACAAAGATGATCTTAAATTATTTTCAAAAAATTGCACACACACACACACACACACACACACATTGCTTCAATGAAGATACCGGGGTGATCGCAAGTTCTAGAGTTCTAGCAATCATGAATGACACACTTAAGAAAAATAAGATGCATAAGATAAAGCAGTTATATGCACAAAACCTCACAGGCTTATTTTTCACAACATGCTCAAATACCCAATTTTCTTAACTATTGCCAAACAAATAAATGACATCTCCTCAACTATTCATCGCATTATTCACAAAAATATGTCATCTCATAAAATTAAATGCTCATAGTAAAAATCATACGAAGATTTGTACTTTTCAAATATCTGATTTAAAATTCACACACAAAAGTGGTTAAACGTGCTAAAACAATAAACGTGCTAAAATAAAAAAAAAATCAAAAATTTTTAATGCAAATTTTTATGCTCTACACGTAATCCTAAATGGAATGCAAAATGCAACAGTACTAAATTACGCATTTTTGACAACCCCCCAAACTTAAAATATGCTTCATCCCAAACATATGAGGAAATTTATCTAAAGAAAGAGGAATGCGAACAAGTACTTTTTACGTGATCACTGGTGGTGGAAGTGGTGGAGTGCCTTGTGAGATATGCCATCGATCCATACGGATATCATCTCGCATATGCACGCTTCACGCCGTGATAGTTTGAACCTTTGTAACTACTCAAAGGTGGTACTCATCAATGTAGCGACAATTGATGCATATCATCTACTAACTTGCCCACATCGACTTCCACCCTTTCTAGCCTATCACTCATGCTCCATGGCCGGTTACCCCTTGTCTAGAGGATTCCGACTCCTCCCTCATAGGCCCTCTTGCTCTTCCCGACAGCTAACTCCCCTGCTCACCTCTCATTAACCAATTACCCCTATTTCTTATAGAAGTATCCTGTGGTTAAGGAGCCTAACTCTTATTCTATCTCTGGGCCCATTTAACAAAGAATTATGCCCATGAAATTAAATCATTTTCATAGCCGATAAAAATAGCCTTTATCAATTGCTTTTGGCCCACACCTCCGATAACCCCTCAAAGCTAACATTAAAATGTTCGTAATATGAGTAATCATCCCACCAAACAAATTCCTCCCCTATCAAATTTTCTCACTTATCAAATTACCGGGTTGTCATAGCCCCGACATCGCACAACCTCCGTCCCCCGATGCTATACACCAAATAATGAACAACTCATCTACTCGCAAGGCCCCTTTGCTTTCCTCCCTCGCAAAAATCATTTCCGCTTAATGTTCTTTGTACATAGCGAATACGGGTTTCAATGCTAGATGCCTTTTGAAGTACATATAGATTCGCTTTACAGTTATCTCCTCCAAAATCTATCCTAATCAAAATCCTCATGCTCCTCTACCCTATGCCGGAGTTCTAGATATTGCATTTAATCATCAATTGATAACTCCTTCGCTCATTTGCTAACCTAATCGAATCCTCATCAAATTCCATTTTTAACTACTAATTCAAAACTACATAAGAACTCAATCGTATAAATTGAATAAGTAGCCCAACGTCCGCTTAATAATTCATGCCAATCCACCCGACTACACATAGCCCGAAAATCTTCCAATAAATGCAAATTAGCAAAAGTAGGTTCATTAGATACCTTGTATTTATTAATGGCCGGTAATAGAGTACCACCCATCTAGCCCGATATGTTTCATCCGCAAGATGAAATTCGCTTTCTGTTCATCACCACGATTCTGGGCTTTATGGCTCCTAAGTTCGGCTCTAGAGTTGGTTCCTTTCTTCTTCACGTGTTCCTTCTTGTTCATCTTTCTCCCTGAAGTCATGAAAACCAAGTGTATGAAGTATAAAATCTGAAATTTGAAAATTTGAAAATCCCCAAACTTGGTGAAAACTTGAAAACTTGAAAACTTGAAGGAGTTAGGTGATGGGTTTTTGAGAAGTTGAAGAATTAGTGTTTTTGGGGTGAGATTTATAGAAAATTTGGAAGAGATTGGGGAAGAGTTGAGTATTTTGGGAGAGAATTTTCGAGTTGTAGGGTTTGGATAGAGAAAGTGGGAGAAAAATTGAATTTTTGGAGTGAAGTAGGGGAGAATCCCGTCAGAAAGCCACACGGCCCGTGTGGGCTTGCATGGCCCACCCGTGCGACCTCCCGGGCTTGGCCTCGCCGCCTTCAAATCCACACGGCCGTGTGGTGAGTCCTGGCTCGATGAGTCGTAGTCACATGGGCCGTGGTGATATAATTTTCAACATTTTTAATATAATCGGGAGTTTGCCGTGACGCTCCTACACAACAACTCACAAAACTAAATACAACTAAAAATTAAGTTAATACTAAAAATGAAATTAAAATTTTAAATAAATGAAGGCGATCAAGAATAGAAATAAATAGGAAATAAATTAGTTGCCTCCCATAAAGCGCTAAGTTTTACGTCTTCAACCGCACTTCAAATTTCTACAATCATTATCGTTGAACCGTGCTTCCGCTGAAATCATGGAGCCCTCATAATCTATACCATCCATCGATTTAATGACATTCCATCATTCCTCTTGGATTCGGGTTTGGTCGCCCGGGAATTTGCCCTTTTGATGTTGGCCTCCCACCGTAGTCGCGATCCGGGCTACTTGTGTTTTTAGAGATTTGAATCTTGCATTTACATTTGTGTTCAATCGAGTGACCTGCTCTTCAATCCCGTCTATATTTGCTTCATCTTTGTTCATTCTTGCCCTAGTTTCTCCAATAAACGAGGATAACATCTCTTCTATAGATGCTTTATTTTCATTTGACTGCCTCCGCTTGATTACGCACATTAAATCTTGGAGGTGGCGCAAAATATTTTTGTTATTAGCATATGAAAAAATTTCATAGTTTCGCAAATTCCTGATGATAGTAATTGCGTCCTGATTATTCCTATAATTGTTGTTGAAGATTCTTTTGTTGTCCCACAAAGTTTGCCTCCTCTTCAACAATAAAAGGATCTCTCTTGGAGTCACTTTGTCGATCGCATCCAGCCATATTTAGCACTGATACTTGTTCGCGGAGAATGGTAACTTTCTCATCCTAAACCTCTCGCAACACTTGGGGACATTGGGGATCTCTCGGATGGCCATTGGTAACTATTATTTGCCATCTCTCTAACAGCTTCTAGTGCCTCATCCGGATATTTCCTCAAAAGGTGCACCCCCAGATGCAACATCTATAATAGTTCTGGGTTGCCACTTAAACTATTATAAAAATATCGAACCTATTGGTAGTCGGGATATCCATGTTGAGGAACTTCCTTAGTAATTCTCTTAATCTATCCCATGCCTCATATAGTGGCTCAATCTAATCGCCAAATTGGGCGATTTTGCATTTAAATTGTAGTGTCTTACTAGGGAAGTATTCGCTAAAATCCGCTAACTTAGTTCACCTTAATCGCCGCTGGTGGTGTTAGAGAGCATAACCATCCCTTAGCTTTATCCTCAGAGAGATGCGTGGCGATCGAATGATATTCTCGTAAACACCATTCATCTTAACAAAGATCGCGCAGATTTCTAAGAATTGCGCCAGCTTATGCATTTCGATCCTCAACGGCTCAACCCCTAAACCGATTTTGTGAAACCATCCGGATCAGTGCATGTTTTAGTTCAAATTTATTTGCATTGATCGGCAAACGGGCCACACTCCCATAAGTCCGACTAACCTCCGGCCGGGAAGTAGTCCCCTAATCGCTTCTCGCGGACCTTTCCACAATTCGGTCATGTGCATCCGCCTAGGTGGGCTCTACTCAATGTTTATGTTGTTTCGATATTCGATTAGTCCCACCACGTCATTGTTTTAGATCTTTTCCTTAGTTGTTTTGCCGCATCTTCTCGATTTCTAAATCAATGGGTATGGGCGTAGATCGAGAACGCATGATCATGCAATATCCGTAGACTTAACAAAAATAATGTTAGAACCAAAAAAAATAAAAAAAATCGAAAAAGAAAAAAATCAAGAAAAATAAAAAGAAATTAAAAAAATATTTACAAAAAGCTTCAATTAAGATTGAACTACTTATTACTATATCTAAGTAGATCTTTCAATCCTCGGCAAGAACGGCAAAAAACTTGTTCGCCAAAAATATTTTGGATCTCTATACGCAAGTGTACAAGGTAGTTTATGTGATAATGACAAGCAAGGTCGTATTCCTCGTGTGATTCACTACGAAACACTTAGTTATAATAACACCGCATTCCAATTTTATGAAGCGATCAAATATCAAGTTTATAAAAATCAGAAATAAAAAGAAAAGAAATAAATTTGCGAACCACACAAGTATTTCCAACAACTACTTAAAGGAACCTTGTGCACATAATCTCAACATGCTTCTTCAAGATTAAATCCAATTAATGTTTAACAAAACCAATTCATAATATTCTATGGGTTCAATTCATAAGTTAGTCTATTCCTCCCGGATGGCGCATAAACAATAGATTAATAACAATTGCAGGTCTCCCAACCCGTTACAACCATTATTAACTCCCAAAAGATCTATGAATTGAATGAATCACCACAAAAAGTTGTAGGTCTCCCGACTCGTTACACCCGTTTTTGTCTGAATTCAATTTTCGTCTTTGTTAGAACTAATCTGACAAATTTCGCACTAACAAATATGACATGCAAATTATTGACCAAATAATAGGCAATTAAGAATAAGCACTCAAATTCATAAAATAGAACACATGAATCAATTAAGAAATTAATTATTCAAGATTTAACATGAATCCACAGTTTTGATTATGCCCTAAGATCCGAAAGATTAGCCAAACATTGATAACAAATTCATAGACAAACTTGAAATCAACTATGTGTTTAAGTACAAACAAGAAATCTAAACTAAGAAAGAAAGCCCCTTCTGTCGGATGGATCCTTCTTCCAAGCCTTCGAAGCTCTTGTGCTTCCGTAGATGTGAAAGGCCTTGTGGTGTTCTTCATAACCTAGTCCTCCTCTCTCAGAAGACCTTTGATCTTGTGTTCCTGTGTATTTTGGTGTGTTGTATGTTGTATGGATGAATTAATTTTCGTGCTGACTTTTGGTCCTTTATATAGGTGCTTGGAGAGATCACTTATAGAGTTTGAGTGGGAAAAGGACACAAAAATCGCACAATCCCGATCGACGGCCCGTGTGGCTTTCACATGGTCACTCCACATGGTCCGGTCGTATGGCTTAGTTTCGTCCCCTGTTTTCTCCCGAACACTTCACGGACATGCATCTTCACACGAAGCAGTGTCACATGGCCGTGTGATCCCCATGGTCCGACCGTGCAGGATCGGTTTTCATCCGGTTTCTTCGTCTTTTTCGATCTTCTCTTTGCACTCATCAATCTTATCTGGGCCTTCCAACTGATATTTTCTCAATTAAGCTCTATTTCCTGTAAAAAGTTATAAGAATACGTAATATCATGCCCTTATAAGGAAACCAAGTAAAACACACTAAATATACATGTAAATGTACCAATTATATATAATTTTGAGCCCCTAAATGCACGTATATTTTACACGTATCAGTCACATGAGTGGTAAGGTCTTGAAATTTTGTATCAAGTCGGGTTGTTTTGGTAGTGATGTTATATAATGTTTGCCCTTTTGTGACTCATGTGTGTTAGGTAAACAACATAAAGTTAAATTTCCTGTTTCTCTCTTTCCTAATCAATCTGTTTGCACTGATATACTTGAGTATTCACATGCTGATGTGTAGGTCCGTCTAGTGAACCCACTCAATGTGGAAATATGTATTTTTCTCTATCATTAATGATTTTTCAAGAAAAGTATGGGTTTTCTTTATGAAAAACAAATATGATTTGTTTGAAATATTCAAAACTGGAAACATTGATTCAGAATCAAACTGAAAAAAGGATTAAAACCCTTAGGACAGATAATGGACTTGAATTCTGCAACAACTTGTTTGACAATTTATGTGCTGAATATGGTATTCAAAGGCATAAAATCGCGGTTTTTAGACGCCACATCCAAATGGTGTTGCCGAGCGTATGAATAAAACCTTACTTTAAAGGGTTAGGAGCATGCTTGCTTTCTCGGGTCTTCAAAAAGGTTCTCGGGTGAAGTTGTTCATACGGCTGCTTATTTGATTAATATGTCTTCTTCTGTGCCTTTGAAAGGAAAATGTCCTGAATTTGTATTTTATGGTAAACAAATTGATTTTTCAAACTTGAAAGTATTTGGTTGTGCTGTATTTGTTCAACAAAAAGGTGATAAACTTGAACCAAGGTCTAAAAAATATGTTTTTTTAGGATACCTTGAAGGTGTGAAAGGTTATAGATTGTGGATTAGGGGTGAACCTGGTTTTAAAATTTTAATTAGTAGAGATGTCATTTTTAATGAATCTGAATTTCCTTGTCTGTCTCCCTCTTTGCCTTTGCGTGAATCTGAACCTACTCCAAATAAGGTGGAACAATTGCCTGTTTCAAGTAATTTTGATGAAACTGAAAATTTGCAAGTTGAAACTGAAAATATGCCTGACAATATTCCTGACAATCAACATGTTTTGTGAATTTGTCTGAAAATGTTGATATTGCTGATATGAATGATGACTTGGTTGATATGCATGATAATGAACCTGATGAACTTGGTAATTATCAACTTGCTAGGGATAGAACTAGAAGGAATATTAGGCAGCCCTCCAGATTTGATGATTTTCATTTGACTTCCTTTGTGTTTTATGTTTTTGTGTCATGATAATTGTGAACTTAAAACTTACCAAGATGCTTTGAAATCTGAACATTCTCATGAGTGGTTGAATGCTATGCATCAAGAAATGAATTCTTTACATGTTAACAATACTTGGATACTTGTTTCTAAACCTGAAAACTGTTCTTTGGTTTATTGTAAGTGGATGTTTAAAGTAAAGAATGAGAATGATTCTGTACGACTTAAAGCTAGACTTGTTGCTAAAGGTTTCACTCAAAGGAAGGTATATATTACACTAAAATATTTGCTCCTGTTTTGAAATTTACAAATGTGCGAATTATGCTTGCCTTGACTACTCGCCTTTAATTGAGAATTGAAATAGTTAGATGTGAAAACCGCTTTCTTGCATGGTTATTTTAATCGAAAAATCTATATGAAACAAATTTTTAAGGTTTTGTAAATAATAAGAAACCTTATTTTGTTTGTTTGTTGAAAAAATCCTTGTATGGCTTGAAACAGTCTCCTAGATATTGGAACAAGAAATTTGATAAGTGAATGCTTTCTTTGAAATTTAAATGAAGTTCTTATGATCATTGTTTGTATTTTAAATAAGATGCTAAAGTTCTTGTTTTCTTGTTGATTTATGTTGATGACATGCTATTAATTAGTCCATGTGTTAAAACTATTGAGTATGTTAAAAACAGTCGAAGTGCTAAGTTTGACATGAAATATCTTGGAGATGCTAAAAGGATTTTAGGGATGAACATTTTTAGAGATAGAAAAAACTCTGTGATTTTTCTGAATCAGATTTCTTATGTTGAGAAACTTCTATCTAAATTTTCTATGGCTGATGCAAAACCTGTTAATGTTCCTTTGGCTGCCTATTTCTTGCTAAGTAAATAACATTGCCCTAAAATTGAGCATAATGTGAAATAAATGAAGAATGTGCCATATTCTAATGCTATAGGTTCTGTGATGTATCTTATGGTTAACACAAGACTTGATATTGCTTATTCTGTGAGTCGCTTGAGTAGATACATGTCTAATCCTAGAATTATACATTGGAATGCTGTTAAATGGCTTTTGAGATATTTGAAACATTATATGAATTACGGTTTGAAATTGGCTAAGTGCAAAGATGGGGTTAAATTGAAAGGTTATATGGATTCTAACTATGCCAATGATAGGGATAATGTAAAAATCAACATCTTATGTGTTCACTTTGTTGGTTCATGTATTAGTTGGAAATCATGATTCTAAAGATATTGTCGCATCGCATCACGATCGAATCAATATATAGTTTTACTGAAGCGTGGATCTTGGCCCTTTTCATCTTACCCGTCCATTTTAGAGGTTGAATCTTGGCCACTCATTTTGTTCATTTATTGGCCTATTTGAACCCTAATATGGCAGAACTCAAATATATGTCTCTCTCTCTCTCTCTCTCTCTTAAAATAAGCGGCGCCTAAACTCCCTAAAATAAGCTTCTCTCTCTAAAATATATGTGTGATTTTCTGAGATATTGTGAGATTCAGCATGAGCTTGATTTCGATCTTTTCTTTGTGCGATAAATCAAAAGCTTGTTTTACCTAAGGTTTGGGTGAGGTCCGATATTTGGGTCATCCCTTTGTGGGGTTTTCGATTTGGGTCTTCTTCCTTAGTGGTTCTTTGGAGAGCTTTTGGGCTAGAGGGTTTCGGTTTTGTGGCTATCCTTGGGCGTAGTCCGGTTTTCTTCGACGGTGAAGGGGGGGTGTTTTCATATCTGAGCCTAAGTTCATTCGATCTTCAAGCCTCGAGCCTCTCTGTCCGATTTCGGTTCGGCTTTCGTGACAGTGGTCCAGTTCGAAGGAGGCAGCCTCATTTTCGACGTTCTCACTCCATTTCAGTCCATTTTTGCTGGTCCGAAGGCTTTGGTATAATCTTACCTTTTACTGTTCTGTTCTTTGTTGCTGCCTTGTGTCGTTTTTTGCTCTTGGATGGAGCGCGTAGCTCTGAGCAGTAAAGCGTATTATATTTCTAGGCCTTATACAGGGCCATCCTAGGCGAGGCCGAGGTGGCGCCGCCGCACAGGGCCCCCCATCCGGCGAGGGCCCCCGTCCTAGGATTTTTTTATTTTTTTAATAGTTTAAAGTTACATATAAATAAACTAAAGACTATACAATTACTAAGCAAGCATGTTGGTGCAGCGATTCACACCCTCTTATCAAAGTTAGAGGTCGCGGGTTTGATCCAGCTTGCCCCCAAAATTGGTCACTGTAAATGCTTTTCTTTTTTTATCCCAACCAAGGCGGTATCTGAGGCCCTGAAATTCTACATTTTTCCTCAACCAAGGCTACCCCGAACCCACCTTATTCTAATTAAGTTTTTTAACACAAAAGCCAAGTTATTTGTAATATCCCGTATTTTTCAATTATTATTATAAAAATTATAATTTTATTTATTAGATATTAATATTTATAATTTAGTCATTATCCTTTACAATCCGATTTTTATTAAACCCTATTAAGATAGAATTTCACTCGTATTAGATTTTAAAAAAATCGATTTTATCTTATCATTAACAAACCCTACTTATCTTCAAACTCCATAAAATCATCCTATAAATATAAATTCTTTCAATACGCCCTAATTTCATAATTTGGTGCAGAAATTTCAATTAGGGTTTCTAACCTTAAATTTTATCTAATCAGATTTTTAAGTTAACAATCAGAATATATTATATTTAATTAGTCTTTTTTAATGAAATTTCAGTTATGGATTTGAAAAGTTCCTAGCTTAATGATAGTAGATGAAAAGATATTTTTTAATTAAATTTCAGTTATGAATTTAGAAGGGCTCAAACTTAATGAAAAGAAGATAAAAGGTGAAGGGTTAAAATTTTTAATATGTAATAACCACCAATTTATAATGATATTATTAATAATAATTTAGTATAAATAATAAATATATATGTGTATATATGTGCATAATAATAAATTTTGATATGCATTGATTTTCCACTCAATTTCTTAATCAACGATTATTTGTTTTTATTATTTGTTTAAAAAAAATCTGATAAAACGCATGGTAGTACATTATAATTAAAACCTACGTAAATTGAACTTAATTAAAAATCAACGTTATGAAAAGCTTATTTAAAATATACCATAATTAATACCTACATTAATTATAACTTAATTACTTACATTAATTACACTTTAACACTAATTATCTAAGATATATTTATATATGTCTACATTCTTATATCACTCATATGGTGGCGTAAAAAAAAGTGAGGATTCTAAATTTTATCTTTTACGCTAATTCAACTATAAATATTAGAGTGGGGATTCTAAGATTTCTTATTCTATTTTCATAATGGGAGACGAAGAAAATTTTGAGATATATAATTTATGACATATCAATCGTCAAGCTCTCATTATCTCGATCAAGGCAACTATTATAGGTGGAGATATTTATATTCAAAGTATTGTTTGTTATTATTAAATACTTTGTATATGTGTTTTCGTTTATATGCAATGTGACTGAAGAAATCACGTTAGTCTGGGACCGTAAATAGGTTCGAGATCGAAGTTGATATTCGGGTTAAGCATGCCGTACTAAATTTATTAATCGCGATTAGAGAACCAGCCAGGGGACCGTAAATAGGTCCGAGATCGAAGTTGACTTTTGATTAAGCCACCGTGCTAAATTTATTAATCGGCGATTAGAGGAAATATTACATAGGAAAAATTACATGTTAAATATTTATGATTATGCTTATGTGTTGTATTTAATTTTGACAAACGTGTCCCCACTGAGCTAGTTGAAAAGCTCACCCCATATTTATTAATATCTTTCGTGTCGAGGAACCCGAGCGAGGATTAGAGGCGGTGGATGTGAAGTCAACAATTTTTATTTAATTTAAAAATTTTAGGAAAACTTTATTTTATTGATGATTTTGAACTACCGTGATTGCAATGTGTTTTATTTTTTACCGACAAATATTTCGGATATAAAGTATTTTTATTTATTTAGACGCAATTTTTTTATTATAGACTATGTTTTAATAAAAGTTGTTCTTTCATAGCTCTTTTATTTAATTACTTGTATTTTTGAAAAACCGGTCGTTACTTTATTCCTCAAAAGCCTACCAAAAATTGAAAAAATATAAGAATTATTCATCTTTAGTTGTAATATTTCTACCATTAGCATAAATTGTATCAATATTTTTTTTTTATTTTTCTAAGGTGTTGGGAAATTATTTGTAGATTTTGATGACTGTCATGTAAAACTTAGATTAGAATGTTGGCACCCCATTTTCCTTGTAACTTTCATTGTAATAGATAAATGGATGATGAGTCAAGTCAAGTCCTAAGCCTGGAAGTACAAGAAGTCAACTGAAGACTGAAGTGAAGACTCCGCTGTGGAACAACTGAGTATGGCCAAGAAGGAAAATCAAGAACTTGACTGAAGATGTATCAGCTGAGGAACAACTGTGTGAAGTGTCAGTCTAAGTCATCTCAAGAAGCCAAGTCACAAGTTGAAAGTGACAGTTGAGTCTTCAAATGATTGGAGCAAACTCAAGTCACCTGGGGAAATAGGCAGCAGCCAAGAGAAGTCAACTGAAAGAAATCCGTTGCACAGAAGTCAAGAACATTACTTAAATAAGTAATACTTCCATGCTGCCAGGTCTTAAAGTGCTCATCCCAGAAGCGTGCAAAAGGAATAAACCAATGTGAAGCATTGTACCTCATGTCAGAACCTGAAAAGCTGAACATTTATTTAATACGAGGAAAGGTCTACATCTCAAGATTGAAGACCAAGAAAAGACAAGCCAACGAACACAAGTGTCTTTTGAAAATCAGTCTATCTCTTCAACGGGCAGATTTCTGAAAGTTCACTATAAAAGGCTGAGGAAATTCATTGAGAAATGGTTACCTTGATTACCTGAACCACAAACGAGCAAGCATTATTCAAACTGTAACCTGCAAAATATTCTCAAGATATTCAAGCAAAATCCTTAAGCCTAAATCTCGAAGGACATCAATCCAACACAAAGCTGTGAAGGAAAGATAACTTCAAACTGTTGAAGAGGAAACTTTTGAAGAATTAAAAGGGGTCTACATTCCAAGGAGGATTGTAGGAAGGTTCAAGGTCGAACCAGTCTCAAGTTATTGGAAAGCTTCATGATCAAATCCAAGAAGCTTGAGAAAGTGAGCTGAAGTAGCAAGGCAGCTGCCCTGTGAAGAAGCTGAGTCGGACGAGAAGCCAGCTGTGTGACCAAGGCATCTCTAGACTGAGTCCAAGGAGCAAGTCAGCTGTGTGATCAAGACTTGTCTCTAGACTGATAACCACTTTGTGAACCAATCATTACTTAGTGGATTCCTCCAGGAGGTGGAGAAGAGAGGATTAGAAGAATTACCCCATCTTCGAACCTCTATAAAAATCATTTGTGTCATTTACATTTAAGCACTTTTATTTCTGCATAATTACTTATATCTGCTGATAATTTGCTATCCAATTGATAATTAACTAAGTGCTAAAATCAAGTGTTAAAACAAGTTTAAATCAAATTCAATGGTGATAAGTCTTCCCGAAAAACTCAACACAATCAAATTCAATGGTGATAAGTCTTCCCCTGAAAAATCAAATTCTATTGAGTGGCTAACTCTGCTGATTAACTAACTTAGCTGTCCTTCAAGGACTTAGCTGTGTGTTAACTCTGTAATATTTTAAAAGGACTAAATCGAGAATTTGGTAAGGTTTATTCAACCCCCTTTCTAAACCTTACTCACACCCCTTGGGACTACAAGTGGTATCGTGAGCGGTTGGTTCTTTGAGATTTCCGCACTGGTTACTGAACTAGATCTCTATCTTTTCTAAAAGATTTTTAACACTTGTATTTTCAAAATCTTTCATTCTTAGCAAAAGTTATTATTATGGAAGCAAATCTGACACGCATTCCTATGTTCACTGCTGAGGAATTTGATGACTGGAAAATTCGTATGCAGGCTCATTTATCTGCTTTACATGATGAAATGTGGCCAGTGATAGAAGATGGGCCACTGAAAATACTTAAAGTGAACACAGCTGTAAGAATAGCAGTTGTAGTAGCAGAAGCAGAAGAAGACAGACCAGCCATGGTTGAAAAGCCAAGGACTGAGTGGACCAATGATGATAGAAAGAGATACAACTTGGATAATGTGGCCAAGGACATTCTCTACAAGGCATTGGACAAAGCAATGTTCAATAAAGTCAAATCTTGCAAATCTGCAAAAGAAATATGGGATAAAGTAACTCTAATTTGTGAGGGATCTGAGCAAATTAAAGAAAATAAATTATCAAGTTCTTTGTACGTAAATTTGAATATTTTAAAATGCTTGCAGGTGAAACCTCGATCATTTGGATGCGAGATTCATCGAAATCACAAATGAGCTATCAAAGACTTGGGAATGAATATACACAAAAGGTAATGTGTATGAAGATTCTAAGAAGCCTCCCTGTTGAATGGGAAATGAAGGTCATGGCCCTGAGACATTCAATGAACCTCACAACAACATCCAATCATGAGCTATTCTCGGATCTCAAAGCTTATGAGTTTGAGCCGAGAAGAAAAGATCAACATGAGATAGTCAGACCTAAGACAAACCAGACCGATAGTCAAGGATGGAAAGAAAGTCAAGTTAAGGAAGCCATAGACCAGGAGAAGATTGCCCCGATGGTTAAAAGATTCAACAAGTTCTTCAATAAGAACTACAAAAGAAACAAGGGTGAATCCTCCAGAGACATTGACTCCCTCCAAGTCAAGGGAAGACAAAGCCACCCAAGAGAGATGAGCATCAAAGGGTTGAATATCGAGAACCGATAACCCAAGGACGGAAAGAGTCGATCAAAGAGCCGAGAACCCGTGTTGGAACCGGCAGAGAACCGTGACATTTTGCAATTGAGAGATTTATGAATTCTTTGAAGTCATTTATTAAGATTCATAGTGTTTATTGAGATTTCAATTGGTGATTTTTATAGAGATATTGATTTCCTAATTGAAATCTACAATCATTTGGCACTCGAGAGAGGAAATGATTATTGTAGAAATCTTGACTTGTAAATTGGTAATTTGTGATTGATAAACCATATTGATAACATAAGGGAAAACTAGATTCAGCACACCTCTAGAATTCATTCTCCCATAGATTTAGATGTTTATATTTTGATTAGTTACATCTAGTTGTTTTTATTTATAAATTGAGATATCCACCTATTATTGATCTGTCAAATATAACATAGGTAATTTATACTTGGTACTTATACACGCATTCCCTGTGGATCGACAACCCTACTCATATCACTATATTAAAACTTAACACCGTAGACTTGCGGTTAGAAAAATTCTCTAACAAGTTTTTGGCGCCGTTGCCGGGGAATGTGTTTTGTGTGATATCAAGGTTGATTGCCTAGTTGTAATTTGATTATTTTTTTGTTTCTTTCTTTTATTGTTTTAATTTTGTGCAATATTTTTAGGCACATTGTTGGATGGAATTATAATGTATGCATATACGTGGCCAACCGATGATGCTATTGGGATTTTTGGAAGTCAAAGTGTGAAAATTTTTGTTCCTTATTATCCACCTCAAGAGAATGTATGGGCCCAAAATATTGCAAATCATGAAACCTTTCATCAGCCATAAGAACAATTGTCTAGATTGGAAGAAATATTTTATCAATGTCTAAATGATTGTGAGGCAAGAAGACGACAAGATGAGATAAAACATCGGTCCAAGTTGGAAGAATTTCTTGCTAAGTTTATCGAAGAATGTACGATAAAAAATCGAGAAATTGATGATAGAATGCTACAAACCGAGGCAAGAGTTCAACAAATTGAGATTACGTGTCAACATATGTCAAAGTCACTCCAACAAATAATCGACCAACTTAATAATGAAGAGTCGTCATCATTTTTGACATCCGTGAAGTAGAAAATCATGAACATGAATTGCCCATTATGAAAAAGGTGGACATCCTTCAAAATTTGGAGGAGACTTTTGAAGAGTGCAATCCGATCTTATAAGAGGAGCCACGTCAAATTAACTCAGGGAGTATTTCTATCTCTCACTCAATTGAAAATCCTCATATTGACAAAAATATGTGCACTCAAGATGTAAGCTTCAATACAAATGTATCAAATTTTAAGAAGCTTACACTTGAAGGAACAATGTTTGAAAATGGTGATCAATTCACATGTTCTACATATTTCATGATATTTAATGTGAGTAAAGATAGAAATATCTTTACTATGATTGATAAACCATTTTTCATCATTAGGAACATATTTTTTGATTTCCAAAAGACCATCAACATTGTGATCCTTAATCATCCACGCCTTACATACACATCGAAGGATCACCTATATTGTTGGAAAATACAAAGGCGTGGCATGATCGACACTTGTTTTTGGATCCCGGTTGAGTAAAACAAAAGTTTGGCTAAAGACTTTAAATTTAGCGCTTCTTGGGAGGCAACCCAAGCTCATTTTACTTCCTTTCATAGTTTGATTAGTTAGAATGTTTGTGTTTTATTAGTAGTAGTCATGTTGCATCTCACCCCTATCTCTCTTGCATGCTCATTACGAGATTCTTGTGAAATTATGTGCAAAAGGTGCTTATTGTGATAGGATTTGGATTGGTATTGAAATTTCGGGCATAATTGGTTATAGAAATTACCTCCACATCCTTATTCTCTATCTATGCCCACCATGTATTTGATAAAATGCCTCAATGAGAAATTTAACACTTTTGCTTGCCCTTCTTGGTTTATTGTTGGGAGTTCACATATTGATTACAATTATATGACATAAATATCTCTCCCATGGTCTTCGTATGATATTGTGGTACTTTACCCCATTGCTCATTTCCACGTGTTTGGTTTTGTTTGATGATTGGTATCGTGCCTCCTTAATCATAGAAAGGCTAGGAAAAAGCCATTGGCCCTATGGAGTGCTACCAATTGCCCCTGTTGCTTCTCTTTCACCCCACGATTCCGACGAGGAGTTGCACCTCTTCCATTGAGGACAATGGTTATATTAAGTTGGGGGAGTGGTAATACCTTTTTTGTTTGTGATCCTATTTTTTTCGTGTTTTTTTTTTAGTTGTTAAAAAAAATAATGTCTAGTCTCTATATATTTGCTTTGGGTTGAGTCGAGTCGAGCCGTTTGTTGAATCAGAAACTACATGACTAAGTGAATTTGTCGAATATGAGTTTAACGGTCAAAAGAGCATGTGTTTGAGCGGTGATCTATGCTTCGTTCCATTAATTCCATCTACATGCATAATTCGGTTGATTTATTTGAAAATGATTTATGAAGTTGAGTGTTTCTTGTATGATCCCACCGGATTCCATAACTTTTCTGATCATTAGTCGAGGTGAAATCCTAGGTGAAGTAACATTAAGGAAATGATTTAGGCCATCTTTGAACAAGCTAGAGCCAAAAATGCCTACCTTTATATTATATATTTTCACTAGTGTCCCCTTTGAGCCTGTTAAACCCGTTCGTTGGCAACCAATCTTATACCTTGAGCCTACATTTGAAAATCCTAATTACCCATCAATCATACACACAAAATGTTGAAGGTTGAGGAGGGTATGATAAGTAGGTATGTGTTCACTTGCTTGAAGTTGCCGAGAAAAAAAAAAATATGAAACCCCATGTGTAAAAATATACAAAAGAATAAGTTTGGGGTTTCGGAAAAAACAAAATCAGTGAGTATATGCTCATAAAAGGAGAACAATGGAGAATTGAAAAAAAAAATGATGAAGGTAGCTATTTTATTTGGCGAGTTGAAGAAATTGACAATTCCGTGTCTCAGTGATTTGAACCACTTAATCCTATATTTTCCGATCATATCCTAAGCCCACATTACAAGCTTTGAAAGTCCTATTGATCCTTGTGTTATATTAGCCTATATTAGTGGAGATTAGTGTGAATGACAAGCTTATAGAGTCCGGTAAGCATTTCATCTGGATATTCAAAAGTGGATCATTTTGACAACACTTGATTGCGTGAATCTATTTGAAAAATGTAAACGGAGTTGGCGTGTACATTCCACACTTTTGATCACAATGTTAAAACGCATGTTTGATTGGTAGTGAAACGAGTAATGAGACAAATGATTTTAGTTGTAAAGTTTTGCAGTTAGTCGGGTCGAATAAGTTTTCTATATTTCTGTATCTTGTATATTTTGTATTGTTCAAGAGTTTGTAATTGCTTGAGGACAAGCAATATTCTAAGTTTGGGGGTATTTGTTCAGTTGGTTTTATACCATTGATTTGGGCTTCCGAGACTAGAGTTTTGTGTTGTTTTTGAGTATTTTGAGTCGTTTTTGTTATATCTCATAGGTTAGGCATTAATTTCCATTATTTCGAGTCATTTGAGTGGCCAAGCTATGTTGAGGGCCAATCATATTGAGTCTAGAGTCATTGTAATGAGTCGTGTGTCAAAATAAGCAAGGATGATCAAACAACGAAAGATTGATTTGAAGAAATGCCTAAACGCGTATGAAATTTCCATCACTGGCAGAGTTTCATATTTTGGCCATAACTCTCTCTACAAAATGGATATTGGGTTGATTCAAGTGGCTGTGGAAAGCTAAGAGACAGGGCTACAACTTTGATGAAGGGCGCAAAAGGAAATTAGGACATTTGCTGGGGGCGCTGCAGCGCCCGGTACAGAAACTGGGCAGTGGCATTTTACATTTGGGGGCCGCAGCGCCCAAGGCCGGGGGCTGCAGCGCCCAGGCGGATTTTCTTATGCTACCTACCCTCTTTCTTGGATTTTTGTGGGGTACTATAAATAGATACATAGGAGGCTTGAACTAGGGCATGGAGGACACTTTGGGATGAAAACCAACACCACCAAGACACAAGGAAAGAGTTGGGGAAGAAGATTGAAGACATTTATCATCTAGAAATAGATAAGATTCTTCTTTAATCTCTTTAATTCCTTCTTTGATGTTTCTTGTATATCATTTGAGATGCATTCTCATTTGATTATGGATATTTGTATTTTCATCATGAGTTAAACTCTATAATTCTAGAGGGTTGATGTAATCTATGTTTGAACTTATGTTTTGAGATTGTGGTTTGTCAATCTAAATTTCTCAATTTATTTGTGCAATTTGGATCTATTGCTTCTAAATTACTTGATCAATAATTTAGATTGTTTGGTGTATTTGATTTGACTCTTGAGAAAGGTAATTGAATACATGACCTTGAAATAGCATAACCTAGGATTTCATAGAATTGAGAGATTTATGAATCCTTTGAAGTCATTTATTAAGATTCATAGTGTTTATTGAGATTTCAATTGGTGATTTTTATAGAGATATTGATTTCTAATTGAAATCTACAATCATTTGGCACTCGAGAGAGGAAATGATTATTGTAGAAATCTTGACTTGTAAATTGGTAATTTGTGATTGATAAACCATATTGATAACATAAGGGAAAACTAGATTCAACACACCTCTAGCATTCATTCTCCCATATATTTAGATGTTTATATTTTGATTAGTTACATCTAGTTGTTTTTATTTATAATTTGAGATATATTATTGATCTGTCAAATATAACATAGGTAATTTATACTTGGTACTTATACACGCATTCCCTGTGGATACGACAACCCTACTCATATCACTATATTAAAACTTGGCACCGTAGACTTGCGGTTAGAAAAATTCTCTAACAACTACTCAATTGACTCGGAAGAAGAAGCAATGATTTGTCTAATAGCTAAAGAACAAGATCAACCAGGCCAGGAAGATGAGGTACACTCTAACTCATCTCATTCAGATTCTAGTGATAGTGATTGTGATACACACTTCATCACCCACTGATCTTTATGATTCATTAGGCAAAATGATGAAAGACTTTGAGCACATTAAATCCTCACACACACTATTAACTGAGGAAAACAAACCCATTTAAAAAAAAGCCAAAACTCTGGTGACTAAGAAGTTTCGAGTACTCTAAGTCACATAGCTGATGAGAACAAAGAGCTGAAGGCTGAGAATGCTAAACTAATAATAGCAGAGATAGCTACTACAGAAAAGAGGGAAAATGATCCCAAAAATGTGATTGCTTCATTTACAAAGGCATCTAAATCATTGGATGACCTTATCATGAGCCAAAAAGAGTGTGGAGATAAGACAGGCATATGATTCAATTCCTTTGTGCACAGTCAAACTCCAAGAGTGACTTTGGAAAAAGGGATCTTCAAGCAATGTAGCATCTCAGAAATCCAAAACACCAAATGTTGTACCCACATTCATTCCAAAGCACAATCACAAACAAACTGGCCTTGGATATAAAGGAAAAGGAAAACAACCAGTTGAGTATGCTGAGAGGACAGCTAAGAAGAAATCCAGCAGAGTTCCTCAGCAAACTCCAAATAGAAAGAACTCTGTAAAAAAATAAACAGAGCTACCAAAACCCTTAAGTTTTATCAAAGAAACACATATGATGGGAATGGTAGAAATTACCCGAGACAAGCTGATTGGAATAATGTGAAATATCAGCAAAGTGCAATGGAATACAAGCCTAGATGGCAAAGACCTAGACCTCAGCAAAGGTCATTCCAAAGGCAAAAGAACTATTATCAGCACACATATGCACCCAGCCACTACACTCAAAAATATCACAACTACCCAAAGAAGGCAATTGCTAAAACACACACACATGCACACAGACAAAAGAGACAGCTGTATGAACCTAAAACCCCCAAGCAATTTGCCAAAGTGAATTATGATTATGGCACGATAGATGGCAACCTCTAGAGTCAAGTCATCCGCTATAGTTTGTTGGATCATCTTACAACACTAACCCCTCAGACCAGTGCAAGCATGGGTACCTAAAAACTAATTTCCTTGATTGCAGTTCAAGGAACAACCAATGCCAAGAAACCTGGTAGATGGATAGTGGTCGCATTTCGGACATATGACAGGCAATAAGAAAAATCTGTCAAGATTCAAGGAGATTAGAGGCGCAAAAGTCATATTTGGAGGAAATGAAGCTCCAGGGGAAATAAGAAGCACTGGATCCATCAAGAAAAATGGATTGGAAATCACAGATGTTGCTTATGTTGAGGGACTCAACTTTGTGATAAAGGCTACAATGTTGGATTCAATATGGGAGTGTGCCAAATTAAAGATGTCAATCAAATGAAATAGTCTTTGCAAGGATCAAGACAGTAAAAATATGTATGTGGTAGATTGGTCTATCGCCACACAAAGCACTGTCATAGCAAAAGAGCACAAACCAATCAAGCCGGGCCGTGGCACAAGAAGCTGAGTCATCTGAACTTCAAGACAATCAACAAGCTTGCAAGGAGTCATCTTGTGGAAGGATTGCCAGACTCAGTGTACAAGAAGGAAAGTGTATGTGATGCATGCCAGATGGAAAAGCAGATTAAATCTTCATTCAAGGAGAAGCCTAGTCCTTCTTCAACAAGGATATTGCATCTGTTGCATATGGATTTGTTTGGTCCAGTTGAACCAGCCAGCATAAGTGGAAAGAAATACACTTTAGTTGTGGTAGATGATTATTCAAGATATACATGGACAATCTTCATGTGCAAAAAGAAGGAAACCTTGCAAAAGTTACCACAGCTGATGAAAAGAGTTCAAAATGAAAAGAGCCAAACCATTATAAAGATAAGGTCTGATAGAGGAACAGAGTTTGTCAATGGGATAATAACTCAGTACTGTGTTGAAAATGGTATTGCTCATGAGTTATCCGTAGCTAGAACTCCACAACAAAATGGAGTAGCTGAAAGGAGGAAAAAAACTCTCAAGGAAGCTGCAAGAACCATGTTAGCTGAAGTTGGATTGCCTAAGAGATTTTGGGCTAAAGCCATCAACACTGCATGCTATACTCAGAATAGATGCATGATTAATAGACAACTGACAAAGACTCCCTATGAAATATGGACTGGGAGAAAGCCAAATGTTGCATATTTTAGAATCTTTGGATGTAAATGTTTCATCCACAACAATGGAAAGGATAATCTAAAGGCTTTTGATGCTAAAGCTGATGAAGGTATCTTTTTGGGATACTCATTGAGAGCAAAGCCTATAGAGGCCTTGAACAAGAGGACTATGGTCACGTAAGAGTCTATTCATGTGGGTTTGGATGAACCTAATGTGAATGGAGAAGACATTGAAGAGTTAGCCGATAAGTCGAATCACCCAACTATGCGTAAGAGTCCTTATGTTGAAGTCAAGTAAGAGTAATCAACCAAGATGAAGATGAGATAGTTGAATCTCAAAGACAATTTGGAAAGTCCGAACAATGATGATGAAAGAGCTGCTCAAGATAACACAACTGCGAGACAACTGAACCCAGCTGATTTACTTCAACCTGATGTTAGATGGCTGATAGACCACCCACCAGAGTTAGTCATTGGAGATGTTAGAGATGGTGTAAGAACCAGATACAGAGCTCAGCAAGAAGCAATGTTCACTTGTTTTATCTCCCAAATAGAGCCAAAAGAAGTGTCCCAAGCATTAGATGACACACATTGGATTCAAGCTATGCAAGAAGAGCTGAATCAGTTTGAAAGAAACAAAGTATGGGAACTGGTGCATAGACCAACCCATCAAAATGTTATTGGCACAAAATGGGTTTTCATAAACAAGATGAATGAGGAAGAATCTGTGGTAAGAAACAAATCAAGATTGGTAGCCAAAGGGTATTACCAAGAAGAGGGAATTGATTTTGATGAAACCTTTGCACTGTTGCTAAAAGATTAGAAGCAATAAGGATGTTTCTTGCCTATGCCGCTTCACAAGAACTTCACCGTATATCAAATGGATGTGAAAAGTGCATTCTTAAATGGATCGTTAGAGGAAGAAGTCTACGTTGAACAACCTCCAGGTGTTTTGAGCGTAAAACTCTTGGGGACAAGGTGTACAAGCTCAAGAAAGCATTATATGGATCAAACAGCACCAAGAGCATGGTATGATACATTGTCTCAATTTCTAATCGACAATGGATTCGCAAAAGGCAAAGTGGATGAGTAACACTCTTCTTTAATTAAAGATGGAGAGAGTATATCATTTTTGGATCTACTAATAAAGAGCTGTGTGAAAAGTTCTCAAACCTCATGCAAGGCAAATTTGAAATGAGCATGATAGGAGAGCTGACTTTCTTCCTAGGACTTCAAGTTAAGCAATTGAAGGATGGAACTTTCATAAGTCAAACAAAGTACACCAGGGATTTAATGAAGAATTTTGGTATGGAAGAGAAGTCTTCTGTGAAAATACCAATGAACACATCAGTCAAGATGGACATGGATGCAGATGGTAAGGCTGTAGATCAAACAAGATACAGAGCATTTATTGGATCATCGCTTCTATTTAATGTACCAATGCACTTACATCACCTTTGCTGTAGGTGTATGTGCAAGATTTCAATCTGCACCAAAGGAGAGCCACATGACTGCAGCTAAGAGAATCCTAAGATATCTAAAGGGATGCCAGGAAGTTGGCTTATGGTATCCAAAGGAAGGTGGATTCAAGCTTATTGGTTACTCAGACTCAGACTATGCTGGATGTAGAGTTGACAGGAAGAGTACTTCAGGTACATGTCAAATGCTTGGAAACAGATTGGTTTCCTGGTTTAGCAAGAAATAAAATTCAATAGCCACATCCACAACCAAGGCAGTACATAGCTGCAAGGGCAGCTGTTGCAGCCCAAGTTTTATGGATGAGACAAAGAATTGAGAGATTATGAAATTGAAGAAAAAGAGATTCGAATTATGTGTGATAACACAAGTGCTATTGCAATCACTCAGAATCCTGTGTTGCATTCTAGAACAAAGCACATTGATGTCAGATATCATTTTATAAGAGATCATGTTGAAAAGAAAGACATCATTTTGGAGTATATCTCAACTGATAAACAGTTAGCTGACATATTCACCAAGCCCTTATGTGAATCAAGATTTGAAGAGCTTAAGCATGAGCTAGGGTTAATTGAGTGAGTTAACACTGTAAGACTCAATCAAGAGATGGGAGATAGAAAGTGAGAAATGAACAAGTTTTTCACATCAACCAAGTGAAAATGACCATATCGAAAGTCGCTTGTATCGAAGTTAGCCGACAAATGAGTCGCTTAATGAAAAAGAGAGAAGAAGAGTTAAGTCATTTGTCAAATAAGCCGAGTCATTTATGAGCTAAGTGACAAAAACGCAATGCGTTTTTAAATGAGCGGGAATGTTTTTAAGGATGACGTCAACAGATAATGACGGGCATCAAAAGTCGCACAAAGAAGCATATGAATGGATATAAATGCCGCCGCATTAAATGCGAGAAATTAAATGCGGTTTGAAGTGCTAAATCTAAGCCGTTGATCTTGATCAAATTTCAAAAATAAAAACCCGCCCTTTCATAACCCTTATATACGGTTTCAGTCTTTTCTCTCACATTTTCATCGAAAACTATTCATCTTCAAAGCAAGTTCATTTCCCTCTCACAAACCCTACGAGTTCTTGAGCAAGTTTATCAAGTTCTATTCGGTAAAACTCTCTGCAAATGGCACCAAAGTTCGATTTTGTTAAGCTATCAAAGAAAATCTACTCTGGATCAACCGTGGATTTTGAAGGGATGGTAAAGCAGTGGTTCATATGAAACCCTAGTAAAGAAGATAGCTAATATGCTAGAAAAGTCCTGGCCTTAGGCCTTTTCTTACTATGGAGTACTCACTCACCTATCTTGAAGAGGTGGCGCAGTTCTATGTCAATGCTGAGGTGTAGGACGAGGGAATCAAGTCCTCCGTCCACTGCAAGGAAATCATGATTACTGCTAAGGACCTTGTGGAGCACTGTTTGCTACCGTCTGAGGGTATGACGGAAATAAACGAAGCTGATGTTAACTTGGCTGCTGTATGGAAAGAAGTAGCCAAACCTGAGTGTGCTGCAAAAGTGATCTACACAACTGAGAAAAAGTTGCTGATGGACGACTATCACAAGCTGATGGATGTCGTCGCCAAGTGTGTAGACATGAAGTTTGGAAGCTTCAATCAGCTGTCAAAGACTAAGCTGATCGTCATGGCTGTGATCATGGAAGGAAAGAAAATCAACTAGGCTGAGTTCGTGTACAGCAGACTCTGCCAGAACGTTGGGAACAAATCATACAAGGAAGATGGATCATTTGGAGGATCACTCGGATATGGCCTAGTAATTGGCCATCTGATGGAAGTGAAGGGCATTCCTCTTCAACATGGAAAGCCTTTCCATGTAAACAAAAAGATGTTCAGGGCTAATCTTTCAGGAGCTCAGAAGAGAGCCCATGCGAAGAGGGCGGATACAAGTGAGGGGAAATCAGCTGACCCCGAGGATGCAACTGTTACCTCTCCTCCCAAGAAGAAAGTCGCCCGCACCCGCAAAGAAGAAGAAGATCGCTCCCGCACCCAATCGGTGACTCCCGAGGACGCAATCAATTACCTCTCCTCCCAAGAAGAAAGTCGCCCTCGCACCGCAAAGAAGAAGACCGCTCCTGACAAAGCCCAAGAAAAAGAACGCTCTTGCCCCTGCAGCCGAGTCACCTGCCCAAGCAGCCATGTCTCCTGCCCGCAGCCTGAGGCTAGAAAGGAAGCCCAAATACCTTCTCCAACCATAAGAAAAAGAGGATTGCTATGACGAGAAGGGCAAAACGCCTCTAAGGACACTCGTAAGGCCTTTACTTTCAAGAACCAGAGGAAACAGAACCGTAAATCCCTCCGGTTAAAACCAAACGAAGAAGGCTAGTAAAGCGTTTAGAGCGTGAGAAGACAACTAAATTTGCCACTCACCGAGAAAGCTTAGATCGCCGGCACTCAAGAAGTGCGAGTCCGAAGTGATAGATGAAATGAAGCCAAGTGGTTGAAGGTGATCAGCAGAGGCACATAGAAGACCCGGGGGGGAGGACAATCGAGACAAAAAGCTTGAGACAATCAATCCCCAACTAAAAAGGTTGTCTCTCCGCCGCTACTAACGCTTTCAAGGTGAAGAGCAAAGAAAGTATGCTACCTTCCATCCAAGAAAAGGAAGGACAAGAAGATGAGAATGAGGATGATGATGTCATCATGTACTCTCAAAGATATCCAGGCATTCGCCGCTTCACGTGAATGGAGGGCGTGGAAGCTAAGTCACTCACAGGAGCGAGTTTGAATGCCCCGAGTTCATAGAAAAGAGGAGGAGTTGTTCGAATTTCTCGGCATCACCAAAGTAATTCAGGCCCTTGATGAAGATAATTGCTTGAATATTCTACGATCTTCAAGGAGAAAGAACAAGCCGTAGCAAAATGGGGTCAAGCTCTCGAGAAAGCCAAGATATGTCCTTCATCGAACTCGAACACACTCACCCTCATCTGGACGTATTGTCAGAGAGTGATGAAGACTTGGACCCCATTGCTGCAAAAGAAAAGTCAGACATGCACCAAGCTTTGAGGGAATCCAGAATGATGAATGAACAACGAATGTTTGAAGGACCAGGAGAGTCCTCACAATCTCTCCTGCAAATAGACCCACTGGGAGTAGTGCAGCAAATTGCCACAGTTATAGTTGCAACTACATCCCCACTACACCCCGAAGATGGGTCCAAGGGACTTGGCGATGAAACTGGAAATTTGGGCACCCAAGTTGAGCCAACCCCTACTGAAGGTGTGTTACCACCTGCCCCCACGGCTGAGCACTCAACGGAAGCAGCTGAGAGTCTGGAGAAGAGTGACCCCATCATCAGTCACTCAGCTGGTGTGCCAGCTGAGGGGGAAACTCACTCCACTATAGCAGGGTCGGAGAATGCTGCAGTTGACTCCACAATGAAGAAAGGAGGTGAAGAGAAAACTGAAAAAGAACCCCAGCAGGTTGATATTGACAAAGCTCGGACAGTTGAGTCTATCCCAATCAAGTGTCACCGCTTGAAGGCAAAAGACATCATTGCTTGCGATCGAGGCACATGTTGGAAACGCCCCAGGAGTTACTATGGGCACTGAAAGTGCAATCCAAGGAGTTGAGACTCCTATGGATGCCACTGCTGAAGACCCTAAGACAGTGTGGATCGCCGGAAGGGAATGTAGAAGGCCTCTCTCGCAGATTGAGACGGCCGAGGTGTTGAAGGCCCAAGGGAAGTTGTGACCTCCTTGGGTACAACACAAGGAGTTCAGCACATCCCTCCTGTCCACATTGTCAATCGAAAAGGAGATTAGTGCTCTTCATGACTCCCGTGATAATCCCGACATATCCTTTCCGAGATCTCAAGAAAAGCCGAGTCCATGTACCGTTGAACATCAAAAGGACCCAGCTGAGGATGTTCTCCCACAGACGAGTCAGCCAAGTTTTAAAGCTGCTCGCCAAACTTTTAACTTCGATGATGAACCAAGCCCCCAGGTTTCATCATCTTCCAATGACGCTGATGTTGCAGCCGAGGAACAGGTAATTCATTTAGAAAAATCTATTGAGGCCGAAGAAGTTGTTAAGACAGCTAAAGCTCAGTCAGCTGGCTAACCTACTCAACAAGGCCCAGCTGGAACCGAGTCATCTGCGCAGTTCCCACAACCGTAGAAAGATCGACTCCACCAGGATTATCACAGGCATAGACTGAAATTTCAATCCCTTATGTGCGAGATGATACCTTTGAGCAATTATTTCCCTTTTCACTTGAGCTGACGGAGCTAGAGGAAGAGACATCTAAAAAGAAGCGACAATACACCGTTCGAGAAGATCCAGTCATCCCTACCGACTCCATTGTACCAGCAGACTTTGATTTTGATGTTGAATGGCCACCAGCTGAATCAAGAGTGACAAATGCTCAGATTCGTGAAGTCTTCAAGAAAGTTTGTGGAGATATTGAGAATATCGAACAGCACCAGGCCTCATTAGATCTACGTCTGGACAACAGAGATGCCTCCCTCACAGCAGACTTGAGAGGGATAGTGGTACGGATCAGGGAGTGGTGTCAGCAGCCGAGTGCAATGCGATTTGAACAAGTTCGATATTTTAAGGCATTGTACAATAAGATGCTTATTTGGAGTGCTGACAATGCTGATATGAAGCAGAGGATGTAGGCGTATATGGAAAGATTGCATGCCTCCCACACGACTGAAATGGAGTTACTGTGTGAATTTCATCGAAAAGAAATTCTGCGTGTTGAAGAGAACATGAATATGAAGTTCAACCTTCTCATGGCTGAAATGAAACTGGTGGCAGCTGAATCAAAAGCCACTCGCTCAGAATTTCGAACAGCACATGCCGCAGCAGACTCCAAGCAGAACTTAGCTCTCAGCAGACTGGACTTCATGCTCGCAGGAATGTTTCCAGGGGTTCCTCTCTCCTTTGATGATGCCAAAAAGGGGGAAGAGGAATACCTGAGGAAATTGAAGGAAGAAACAGCTGAGAAGTAAAAGGAAGAAGCAGCCGTTGAGAAGAAAAAGTGAAAAGCAGTTGAGGGGGAAAAGTCAAAGGATTTGACCTTAATGATTGCTAAAACCCCTCAGCAAGGTCATGTCACAGCCTCAATAATCAGCAAACTTCCAAAGAATCGCGATCAAACACTCTGCTGTGCCCATGTCAGAGAAAAGAAAGATTGTAGTAGCAGATCAGTTAGAGTTCGATAAAAAGACGGATGCCCGCATTGGAGCAGTAATGAAACAATTCGGTGGCATTCCGGCAGGAAAGGATCAAGATGCTATTCCAGATGATGGATCCGAGCCAAGATCGGTTGAAGAATTTAAAACTCTCGAATCCGAAGGCTATTTCAAGAATATGTCGTAGCCCAAGCCTGGGATCTGTACTGGGAGAAGGGTCTGAAGTTATGCGAAGAAGCTGATAGGCAGCAGACTACCAGCAGCCATTCAGCTGGTAAGCAGAAGACTCCCGTACAGTATACACCCAGAGGAGGAGGAAGAAGTGGTGGAGGAAGAGGTTTTCGACCTAGACCTCTGCCCAAAAATATCGAATATGTAGATCCAGGAAAGAAGGAAAGGATCTACTGGGCTGGCTACGATGAAGTAGCGATTATGGAAGTGGCTAGAAAGAATGCTGATTATGTGAAAAGAATAGAAGAGGAAAATAGAAGACAAGACCAGCTATGGCAAGAGAGGCAAGAGAGGAAGCGAAAAGATGATGCTGCGAAGAGAGCTTATGAAAAGAAGAAAGCAGCTGAAGATGAGAGAAAAAGAAAGAGAGCTGATGATGACAAAGCTGAAGAGGAAAGGAGGAGGCAGCGAAGGAGATGAAGTGTTGCTGCGAACCCTTCATGTATTTTACTTTTGTAAATACATTGTTGTGTAAGTCATCTGTTCTTTCAATAAAATATTTTGTATTTGTATCTTAGCATAGACGCTTGTAATTCGCTTAGATTTAAATATGCTCTGATACACTTTGTAAACAGCTGTGTAAAGGACAAGAATGCTATGATCAATAAAATGATTGATTCTACGCATACATTCTTTGTTACTGCATTGTCTGTATGTATCTCTGTTGTTTACATGTTGTTTAATATTTTTTTTAAGTTTTGGTATCATCAAAAAGGGGGAAATTGTTGGAAAATTATTTTATAGATTTTGATGAATGCCATGTAAAACTTAGATTAGAATGTTGGCACCCCATTTTCCTTGTAACTTTCATTGTAATAGATAATTTGGATGAGCCGAGTCAAGTCGCCTAGCCTCGGAAGTACAAGAAGTCAATCAAGATCAAGTGAAGACTCACCGTGGAACAACCGAGTATGGCCAAGAAGGAAGATCAAGAACTTGATCAAGATGTATCACCGAGGAAAGTTGTGTGAAGTGTGTCACTAAGTCACCTCAAGAAGCCAAGTCACAAGTTGAAAGTGACAGCTTGAGTCTTCAAATGATTGAGCAAACTCAAGTCACCTGGGTAACAGGCAAGAGCCAAGAGAAGTCAATCAAAGAAATCCGCTGTACGTAAGTCAAGAACTTTACTTAAATAAGTAATACTTCCATGCCGCCTGTGTCTTAAAGTGCTCATCCCATAAGCGTGCAAAAGGAATAAACCAATGGGAAGCACTGCACCTCATGTCAGAACTTGAAAAGCTGAACATTCATTTAATACGAGAAAAGGTCTACATCTCAAGATTGAAGACCAAGAAAAGACAAGCCAACGAACACAAGTGTCTTTTCAAAATCAACATATCTCTTCAACGGGCAGATTTTTGAAAGTTCACTATAAAAGGCTGAGGAAATTCATTGAGAGAGGTTACCTTGATTACCTGAACCACGAACGAGCAAGCATTATTCAAATCAGAACCCGCAAAATATTCTCAAGATATTCAAGCAAAATCCTCAAGCCTAAATCTCGAAGGACATCAATCCAACACAAAGTCGTGAAGGAAAGATAACTTCAAATCAGTAAAGAAGAAACTTTTGAAGAATCAAAAGGGGTCTACTTTCCAAGGAGGATTGTAGGAAGGTTCAAGGTCGAACCAGTCTCAAGTTATTGGAGGGCTTTGTGATCAAATCCAAGAAGCTTGAGAAAGTGAGCTGAAGTAGCAAGGCAATCGCCCGTGAAAAAGTTCGAGCCTGACGAGAAGCCAAAGAATGTGACCAAGGCATCTCTAGACTGAGTCCAAGGAGCAAGTCAGCTGTGTGATTAAGACCTGTCTCTAGACTGATAACCACTTTGTGAACCGATCATTACTTAGTGGATTCCTCCAGGAGTTGGAGAAGAGAGGATTAGAAGAATTACCCCATCTTCGAACCTCTATAAAAATCATTTGTGTCATTTACATTTCAAAGACTTTTATTTCTGCATACTTACTTATATCTGCTGATAATTTGCTATTCAACTGATAATTAACTAAGTGCTAATATCAAGTGTTAAAACAAGTTTAAATCAAATTCAAGGGTGATAAGTCTTCCGCTGAAAAACTCAACACAGCCAAGTTAAGGTTTAAGACTAAACAACATAGTTATTCTATCAACAACTCTCTCGAGTCTGTTGAGTGGCTAGCTCACGATTAACTAACTTAGTTGTCCCTCAAGGACTTAGCAAAGTGTGTTAACTCGTAATATTTTAAAAGGACTAAATCGAGAATTTGGTAAGGTTTATTTAACCCCTTCTAAACCTTACTCACACCCCTGGGATCTACATAAGGGTTCTTTTTCACTTTTTTTTTTAAATTTTAGGGATAATAAGAAAAAACCCTTTGAGGTTCGGGCAAATTAAAATAATTCATATATTTTTAAAAATTACAAAAAAAAAAATCCTTTGATTATGTCTTACATGTTTCCCTTCATAAGAAAAAATATTGCAAAAACCTCTTTTGATCTTTTAAAAATATATACTTACACCATTTAATTTAAGACAAAATCAAATTTGAGATTTTTTTGTAATTTTAAAACATCTCTTGGTTTTTTTTTTAATTAGTCCAAATCTCATGGGTGTTTCGTAATTATCCTTTTTTTTATAGCAAAGTTTCGTAGTTATCCTTAAATTTTAAGATATATTTAGATTTAGTTGTTGGATTTTCACCACTAACAAATTTTATATTTATATTTATTCTTTTATTCTTTAAGTTTCATTTTCATGTGAATAAAGAGGGCCCATTTTTTTTTCCCGCACTGTGCCCTTTATAACATAGAACGACCTCGGCCTTATATATAATTTATTTCTATTATTTAGACAATTTGTAATCCTTAAATCCTATCCCGTAGGCTGATTTTTGTAATAGTTTTATTCGGTTAGCTATTTGTAATATTCGGCTATGGCTATCGTGTTCGACAACGGGTCGATACCTAATAGTCTCCTTTCATCATTATTATTAGGGGTGTGCACGGTCCCTTCCGGTCCGGAGATTTAGAAATCTCCAGAACCATCCCGAAGTTCCGAGATCCTAAAATTAAATCTCCAGAACCAAACCATAAAAAAGAATCTCCGTCCTGAACCGTCCCGAAAGTTTGGGACGGTACGGAACGGTTCGGGACGGTTCGGAGAAACGGAGATTCAAATATTTCACAAATAAAACACACAAAAAGGGTGGGAAAAAAATCAGTGTAAAAATCATTAAACGATTATGCTTTCAATCTTTTTTTTAGTGCAATTTCAAAAATACATACTAAAACTATTAGTATTATACGAGTTTAACTTTTTGATATTTTATATTTAAGTTATACATAAAATTTCTTTAATTCATATTTAAGTGCTAATTTTTTAATATTGTAATTATAAATCTTTCTTTCATGATATAGACTATACTACGTATTAGTTGAATATCAATTTAACTTTTAAATCGTTTTTATCTAATTTATAGTTAAAAGTATTGATTTTTTCTTTTGGATTTTAACGTAATATATTTCAGATATTATGTTAATCGTAATAGTAGTAAAAGTGTAGAATCTCTCAAATAATAACAAATTTAGTAGCCTTTTTACACAATAATATCTCGTGGATTTTTTTATAGCCTTTTTGGCCAATTGAAAATCTTTTTTAGCCATGTTTTTCAAACACATATTTTTTAGCCATTTTGGGGTGCGAAAAGACATAAGTGCCCTTTTGTAGTTTTGCTTCACATTTTCGAGTGAAATAACTCCATTCCAAATGCACAACTCGAACGACATAAACAGTGACCCCCAAATCCCATCCAGACCAAAAACTCGAACGGCGACGACACCCCAAATCCAATCCAAACCAACAACTCGAACGGCGACACAGACCCCCAAATCTTCGAAACCCTAGACTTGAATGGCGATACAGATGACGATGGCGACCAATTCGACTAGTAACCAAGTAACCTTCAACTCCACTTTTGTTTAATTTCATGTTTTTTGGTTGATTTAGTTGGTCTATAGTTATTTTAGGTTAGGATTTGTTGTAGTTTTTGTAGAAATTGTAGGGTTTTACAGGGGATTTTGTGTTTGAGGGGAGCTTTGGATGTTGTTAATGGCGGAAGTGAGAGGAGCGAAGAAGACGACTGGATTCGAATTACACATAACCCGATTGAGTTATGTGTAACTCGATTTGAGTTATGCGACAGCAAGCCTGGCACTGAGTATTTGTGTTTTTTTTTGACAGATTTGGCAATGGAAATGGGGTTCTGCACAGGATTGGAGGGGAAAACTGAATGTATACTCCAAGCACCGCTTGATGGCCGATATCAAGAAGGGGTTGATTGGGTCGGGCAATTTAGATGACTTTAGGAATGGGCCATTTGGGGCGTTTCTGGACTTCGACTTGAACGCGTACTTGACCTCCAAGGGTATGCTTCGATTGCTCGGTAGACAGATTTTGGTGGAGGGATATGAGACCGGGGACTTGTGGTTTCGCGTTGGTGAGCGGAACCTCAGATTTGGGCAGCGAGAGTTTGCTATGTTTACGGGGCTACGCTTTGGCCCCTCAGCGATTGACCCATGCTCCTCACAGCGTATCCCTCTGGAAGGAGGAGTATACCGATATTTCAAAGGGGGTCATTTCAGAGAGCGACCAGAGGAGAATCTGAAGATAGCGTATATCTTGTTTGTCATGGGGTATCTGTTATTTTCGCGATCCGCATGACACCGTCCCATTATGGGTGTGGACCTTAGTTGAGGATGTCCTTGGGTTTAGGGCATTCCCATGGGGCTCCTACGTGTATGGGCGCCTCCTCCATTATCTTGATTCTGGGATCCGAGCCCCTGCTGATCCTGAGAGAGACGTCCAGTTCCACATATATGCCTACTTCTACCCTATACATGTATATATAATTTAAACACATATTTCATCTATTAACACGAGCATTTCATATTCTAATCAGGTTCATTGCTTATTTGTTTTTTGTTTGATACAACTATGGGCATTTGAGGCTATTTCTTCTCTTGCTCGGGACCTTGCCCAGGCCTCTGGGTTGGATGGCTATCCTAGGGGCAGACGGGTTAGATGCCCCAAGAGGGCCTTCAGCGCGGTGGCGTTATTTGACAGCCCCAATGTAATTTTCACTTTTTTTTATGAAATCATATCAGTAATAGTGGTATTGATAATTTTTTCATCGTAATTAAGTTAAATTTTTCCTATTTTTTTCACAGACGATATGCGCATTGGTACAGCCCACCGAGGTGGAGTTACGACTCCCTTACATGCAGGGCATCAATACGGACATGTCGCACGGATTGATGTATGTCCATATAGATCATTTCCCATCTCGGGTTGCCCCACTTGGCCCTGACGCTGTTCGTAGGAGGCTTATTCTGGAGCCAGGATGTAATGCTGCTTCAGGACTGCCTGCGTCTCGACATCCGAAGAGGCGGATGCCCCAGTCCCAGCCTGCACGTATAGATGATGATGATTATGATAGTGAGGCTGAGGATAGTGATCGTCCTGCACGTTCGAGTCATCCTTCTCAGAGGCGGAAGACTCATACACAGCCTCTATCCCCACCTCGACGCTCTCCTTAACGTTCTTCTCCACCTCCACATCCACCTCCACCTCCACCTCCTTCCGAATCTCCGACGGGGGCTCCTCGTCCCTCATCACAGCCTGGTGCATAGCGACCTGAGGGACCGACTTTTTGATCTGACCCCGCTTTGGCTCAGTCTACCCGGTGTAGGTCCCAAGGGGTGTGAGTGTAAGGTTTAGAAGGGGGGGGGTTGAATAAACCTTACCAACTTTTCGATTTAGTCCTTTTAAATATTCAGAGTTAATACTTCACATTGAGTCCTTGATGGACGGACTAAGTTAGTTAATCGCCAGAGTTAGTTACTCAAGCACTGACCGAGCCGTTGATAGAATAACTCAGCTGTTTTGACTAAAGACTTAACTCGACTGTGATTTATTTTCAGCGGAAGACTTTACACCCTTAAATTTGGTTTAGTACTTAGAGATTATCAAGTGGATAGCAAATTTATCAGCAGAGTTAAATAAATAAGGTGCAGGAATTAAAGTGCTAAAATATAAATGACACGATAAGTTTTTATAGAGGTTCGAAGATGGGGTGATTCTTCTACTCCTCTCTTCTCCAACTCCTGGAGGAATCCACTAAGTATTGATCAGTATACAGAGTTGTTAGGAATTTTATTGTTTAGATTTTGATGAATGCCATGTAAAACTTAGAATAGAAAGTTGGCACCCCAATTCTTGTTGTAAAATGCATTGTAATGAATAGAGCCGCAAGCCGAGTTAAGTCGCCTACGCCTAACATGCAAGAAGACAATCAAGATGGAAGGAAGACTCTTTGCGAGACAGTGAGTATGGCAAAGAAGAGTAGACGGAACTCTATCAAGAAGCGGTGAGATGAGATGCAAATGAGTGGAGCATCGATCAAGTCAACTCAAGAAAAGCCAAGTCTCAAGTTGAAGTGACAAGAGTCATCCATGATTGGAAGTCGACTCTAAGTCACCTGGGGAAAGCAAGGAAATGCAATCAAGTCGAGATAATCGAAAAGAACCGTTGTACGTAAATCAAGAGATTTACTTAAACAAGTAATATCTCCATACCACCTTTCTTGGAGTGCCCAAACCCTTAAGCGTGCAAAAGGAATGAACCAATGGGAAGCACTACACCGTGTCAAAACTCAAAAGGTGAAAGAACAATTCATACGAGGAAACGGCAATTCCAAGAATCGCAAGCCAACGATCGCAAAGTGACTTTCAAAAATAAGCCTATCTCTTCAACGGGCAAATTTTTGAAAGTTCACTATAAAAGGCCGAGGAGTTTGTTTGAGATACGAGGATGAGACACACGTGAGATATACAAGCACATTAGAAAAATCAAACATTCTCAATCCTCAAGCCTACATTACGAAGTACATCAATCCAACACTCACCGTGAAGGAAAGAGAACTTCAATCGTTGAAGAGGAAACTTTTGAAAACAAGGGGTCTACATTCCGGGAAGGATTGTAGAAAGGTTCAAGGTTGAACCAAGTCTTAAGCTTTTGGAGGGCTTCGTGATCAAATCCAAAGAGCTTGAGCAAGTGAGTCAGTAGTAGCAAGGCAAACGCCTGCGTGAAGAAGCCGAGTCGCACGAGAAGCCACCGAGTGATCAAGGCGTCTCCAGATCGAGTCCCTAAGGATCAAGTCGGCCTGTTGTGATCAAGACTTGTATCCGGATCTACCACTTTGTAAACCGATCATTACTTAGTGGATTCCTCCCAGAGTTGGAGAAGAGAGGAGTAGAAGAATTACCCCATCTTCGAACCTCTATAAAAACTTTATCGTGTCATTTACATTTCAAAGATTTAAATTCCCGCACTTTTAATCGCTTATATCTCACGATAAATTTGCTATCCATTTGATAATTTATAAGTACTAAATCAAGCTCTAAAATCTTGCTTAATCAAACTTAAGGGTGTTAAGTTCCCAATAAAAATAAAACCACAGTTGAGTTAAATTAGCTAACGGTGAGTTACTCCCATCAACAAATTTCGAATCAGTCGTTGAGAGATTAACTCATCGAATGACTAATTCGATTTGTCCATCAAGGACACATCTATGTAGAATCAACTCAGAGATTTAAAATGACTAAATCGAAAATTTGGTAAGGTTTATTCAACCCCCTTCTAAACCTTACACTTACACCCTTGGGACCTACAAGAGTGGTAATATCCGATACAAGTCTTGATCACACAACCGACTTGATCCTTTGGGACTCGATGCCGGGAGATGCCTTGGTCACGTGGCTTCTCGCACGACTCGCCTTCTTCACAGGCGCTGCTTTGCTACTACAGCCCACTTGCTAAAGCTTTTTGGATTTGATCACGAAGCCCTCCAAAACTTGAGACTCGGTTCGACCTTGAACCTTCCTACAATCCTCCGTGGAATGTAGACCCCTTGATTCTTCAACAATTTCCTCTTCAACCGATTGAAGTTATCTTTCCTTCACAGTGAGTGTTGGATTGATTTTCTTCGTAATGTAGGCTTGAGGATTAATCTTGAATGATTTGAGAATATTTTTGGTTGATTCAAATGTTTTCTTGAATGTTCGTGGTCTAGGTAACCTTCTCTCAGAGTCATTCCTCAGCCTTTTATAGTGATCTCTCAAAAATCTTCCCGTTGAAGAGATAGGCTTATTTTTGAAAGTTACTTGTGGTCGTTGGCTTGTCTTGTTGCGATCCTTGAATTGCCACTTCCTCGTATGAATTATTCTTCACTTTTCGTAGTTCGACATGGTGCGTGCTTCCCATTGGTTTATTCTTTTTGCACGCTTCTCGGGATTTGCAAGACTTGACTCGAGAAAGGTAGTATGGAGGTATTACTTGTTTAAGTAATTCCCTTGATTTTGCGGCAACGGATCTCTTCCAGCTTATCTCGACTTGATCGCATTTCCTTGCTTTCCCAGGTGACTTAGAGTCGCCTTCCAATCATTGGATGACTCTTCCGTCACTTCAACTTGAGACTTGGCTATCTTGAGTTGACTTGATCGATACTTTACTCACCGCATCTCACCGCTCTGCTCCTTCGAGTTCTGTCTTCTCTTCTTTGCAATACTCATTGTCTTGCAATGAGTCTTCCTTCTAGTCTCGATTGTCTTCTTGCATGTTTAGGCATAGCCGACTTAACTCACTTGACCAGCCCTATTTATTACAATGCAGTTTACAACGAAAATGGGGTGCCAACTTCCTATTATAAGTTTTACATGACATTCATCAAAATCTAAACAATAAATTTCCCAACACTCGGGTATTAGACACGATTAGTGGAGGCAACCGGTGCACAAATGACCGAGGACCGACTTTTTTTTTTCTTATCTAACTCGATTCGAGAAAAAAAAACTCGACATCGAGTCACTAAGACTTGATGTCGAGTTAGATAATTTTTTTTTAGAAATGTTTAGATTTTAATCAATCAGAAACAACAAAGAGTTCTTTCAAATTTAAACTGACTACAAGCAGCAAAAAAGAGTTAAGATACACCAAACTACTTAAATAGACTACAATGCTAGAACTTAAAATACAACATAGAACCAAACAATTTAGTCTACTTAGGTTTGGACTTTGATGAATTTCCTTCCTCAAAACGGGGACGCTTAAGCAAATATCGAAGAACAGGTGTCCATGGCAAAATTTTGACAGCTTCCTTTTTCCAAGGCTCCATCTTGAATAAATAGGCGAGTTTGTAACAAAGTGGTTCCCGTCGAACTCGTAAGTGGTTACGAGGTTGTATCAACCTACATGTACGTAAAAATAACAAAAATTTTAAAATTAGAAGTAAAATGCAGTGCTTGAAGATGAGTAGAATGATGAGTAGAAAATGAACTTCAAATTACCCTGGCCCAGTCAAGCCGATTCTGATGAATAGAATGAACGAAATCTTGTTTGCGGTCCCAAACAATGCCTGGAGTGGCAAGCATATTAGCAAAAAAGTTGTAGCGAGCTTGAAGATGCTTATGGAAGTTGATTCACTTTAGAAAATGTGAAAGCATTAAAATCTCAAAGGACAACGACTTCAAAAGAGTCCAAGAGCACCCAACACGGAAGTGTTGTTAAACCCACCGATCTCCCAATCGCCTTTATTCAACTCGCTCACCGTAAAATCAACAAGTAGGATATCCATCGGCATTGTCCATTTATTGAGTTTTCTTTTCATTGTAAAACACATTAAGGAAAGGTGAAGATGTATTACTCATTTTGATATAGATGGAAGATGAAGATGTATTACTCATTTTGATATAGATGGAAGATGAAGATGTATTACTCAGAGATTTAAAAGGACTAAATCGAAAATTTGGTAAGGTTTATTCAACCCCCTTCTAAACCTTACACTTACACCCCTTGGGACCTACAAGTGGTATCGTGAGCGGTTGGTTCATTGAACCCTCCGCACCGGTTAGTTCGAACTAGATCTCCAAACTTTTCAAAGTCCGCTTTAGTACTTAAACCTTCAAATTTTTTTTTAAAAAAAAAAGTCATTATCATGGAAGCAAATTTGACACGCATCCCTATGTTCACTATCGAAGAATTTGATGATTGGAAAATTCGTGATGTGCTCATCTATCAAAGATTACATGATGAGATGTGGATAGTGATAGAAGATGGGCCTCTGCAAATATTAAAGGTGAACACAAACAGACGAAGAGTTGCACCAAGGAGAAGAAGATGTCGCTCTCGCACTACCATGGTTGAAAACCAAGAACCGAGTGGACAAATGATGATGAGAAAAAGATACAACCTGGACAATGTAGCCAAGGACATCCTTTACAAAACTTTGACAAAGCCATGTTCAATAAAGTCAAATCATGCAAAAACGGCTAAAGAAATGGGGACAAGCCGACATTAATTTGTGAAGGCTCGAGCAAATCAAAGAAAACAAATTATCGGTGGCGGTACAAAAATTTGAAAACTTCAAAATGATCTCGGGAGAGAACCTAGATCAACTAGACGCTCGGTTTACGTAAATCACAAATGAGTCAGTCTACACTTGGAAAGGAATATACAGTAAGGAAATGTGTATGAAGATCCTAAAAAGTCTTCCAAATTGAATGGGAAATGAAGGTCATGGCATCGAGACACTCCATGGACCTATCAAAAACATCCAACCATGAGCTATTCTCGATCTCAAAGCCTACGAATTTGAATGAGAAGGAAAGACCAAGAAGAGACAATTGTACCCAAAACATTTTGCTTCTAATTGTTAAAGATGGGAAGAGAGTCAAGTCAAAGAAGTCATTGACCGTAAGAAATAACGATGGTTAAGAGGTTCAACAAGTTCTTTAATAAGAATTACAAAAGAGGAAAGGGCGAATCTTCCAGAAGACACTCAGCCTCCCTCCAAATCAAGGGAAGATAGGCCAACCAAGAGAACAGATCATCAAAAAGCCGAGTATCAAAGGGTGAAAATCCAAGAATGGAAAGAGTCGATCAAAAGGTTGAATATATATGCCGGAACAGACAACAGGTCACTATGCATTGATCGCCCATATCCTGTAGTCAACAAATACAGAGATGAAGAAGAAAGGAAGGTCTTGAGAGAGAAAGAAGACAAGAAAAGAAAAAGGCAATGATGGTCGCAGAGATCATTAAACAAGCCTAAGTCAAGAGAGACAACTTATTCAGAGAGCAAATGAAGCCGACTACTCAAGTGACTCGAAGAAGAAGCCCCGATCCGCTTGATGGCCAAATAACAAGATCAAGAAGATGAGGTACAATCTAACTCAACAAACTCGTACACTAGTGATAGTGATCGTGACACACACACTTCATCACCTACCGATCTTTATGATTCATTAAGCAAAATGATGAAAGATTTTGAACACATCAAATCCTCACACACACTATTGAATGAGGAAAACAGCCTACTCAAAAGTCAAAACTCAAAGTCGACTAAGGAGCCGAGAACTCTAAGTCAAATAGTCGTTGAAAATGAAAGTTTAAAGGTGAAAATGCTAAATTAATAAAGCAGTAAATTGCCGCTATAGAAAAGAGGGAGAATGACCTCAAGAATGTTATTGCCTCATTCACTAAGGCATCTAAATCATTGGATGATCTTATTATGAGTCAAAGAGAATGTGGAGACAAGACAGCTTAGATTTAATTCCTCTCGTGCCATGTCAAACCTCAAGAGTAATTTTGGAAAAAGGATCTTCAAGTCATGAAGAGTCCGAAAAATCCAAAACTCTAAATGTTGCACACACATTCACTCCAAAGCACAATACTAAGCAAACCGGCCTTGGTTACAAAGGAAAAGGAAAATGGCCTGAGTTGAGTGTCTTTGAAAGGAAAGTGAGAAGAGATTCACGAGTCCTCAAAGAAACTCCAAACAGTAAAATACTCAGTAAAGAAGAAGCGAGCTACCAAAAATCCCTTAAAACCCATAAAAGAAATACATATGATGGGGATGATAGAAAATATCCAAGCCAAGCCGATTGGAATAATGTGAACTATCAAAGATAGACTTATGGAATATAAGTTCTAAATGGCAAAGGCCTAGAACTCAAAGAAAGGCCATTCCAAAAGCATAAGAGCTTTCATCAAAGACACATATGCACCTAGGCACTACACTCAAAGACACCACAATTACCCAAGGAAGGCAATTGCTAAAACACATATGCAGCATACGAGACAAAAGAGACAGCTTGTATGAACCTAGAATCCCCAAGCAATTTGCCAGGATTAATTATGATTATGGCATCGATAGATGGCAACCCCTTAGAGTCAAATCATTTGGCTATAGGTTGGTTGGATCATCTTACAATTCTAACCCCTCAGGACCCGCATAAGCATGGGTACCTAAAACTTAATTTCCTTGATTGCGGTTCAAGGAAAGTGAGTGCCAAGGAACCTGGTACATGGATAGTGGTCATTCCCGGACATATGACAGAAATAAGAGAAATCTGTCAAAATTCAAGGAAGTCAAAGGAGCAAAAGTCATATTTGGGGGAAATGAAGCTCCTGGTGAAATAAGAGGCATTGGATCCATCAAGAGGAATGGATTAGAAATCACAGATGTTGCATATGTTGAAGGACTCAACTTCAACTTATCGAGTATCATCACACGTGACAAGGGCTACAATGTTGATTCAACATGGGTATATGCCAAATCAAAGAAATTGAATCAAATGAAGTGGTCGCAAGGATGTAGACGAGAAAAATATGTATGTAGTGGATTGGTCAACGCAACACCCACAACACTTGTCTACTAGCAAAGAGTATATTGAATCAAGTTGGTTGTGGCACAAAAAGCCGAGTCACCCGAATTTCAAAACACTTAACAAGTCGGCAAGAAGTCATCTTGTAGAAGGACTTCGGACTCAAAGATACAAGAAGGAGAGTATATGTGATGCATGTCGAAGGGAAAACAAATCAAGTCGTCATTCAAAGAAAAGACATGCCCATCCTCAACAAGAATATTGCATCTACTTCATATGGATCTATTTGGCCCGTGGAACCAAACAAAGATAAGCGGAAAGAAATACACTTTGGTGGTAGTAGATGACTACTCAAGATATACATGGACAATATTCATGTGCAAGAAGAAAGAAACTCTACAAAAACTACCACAAATTGATGAAGAGGATTCAAAATGAGAAGAGTCAAATCATTATCAAAATAAGATCGATAGAGGAACCGAGTTTGTCAATGGAATAATAACTCAAGATTGTATTGAGAATGGTATTGGTCATGAACTATCACAGCAAGGACTCCACAAAGCAGAATGGAGTTGCGAGTAAAGAAGAAAATGTAACCTCAAAGAAGCAAAGAAGGACCATGTTAGTCAAGTCGGGTTACAAAAAGATTTTGGGTCAAGCAATCAACACAACTTGCTACACCCAAAAAAGATGTATGATAAATAGACAAATTGACAAGGACTCCTATGAGATCTCGGATCGAAGAAAACCAAGTGTTGCATATTTCGAGAATATTTGGATGTAAATGTTTCATCCACAACAATGGCAAAGACAACCTAAAGGCCTTTGATGCCAAAGTGATGAAGGTATCTTCAGATACTCACCAAAGCAAAGCCTCTGAGTAATACTCAACAAAAGAACTATGGTTACGAGAGGAATCCATTCATGTAGTATTCGATGAGCCAAATGTAAATGGAGAAGACATTGAAGAGTCACCGATAAGTTCAATCATCCAATCATACGTAAGAGTCCCTATATCAAGTCAAGTGGAATTATCAATTCAGAAGAAGATGAGATAGCTGAATCTCAAAAACATTTGGAAAATTTGCACTAAGTGATAACGAGAGAGTCGACCACACCAACACAAAGTGCAAGTCGATCAATCCAGCCTAACTTACTCCAACTCGATGTAAGATGGCCGAGAGACCATCCACTTAACTTGTCATTGGAGATATAAGAGAAGGTGTCAAAACAAGATCCGTAACTCAACAAGAAGCTATGTTCACATGCTTCATCTCGCAAATAGAGCCAAAAGATGTGGTCACAAGCATTGGATGACACACATTGGATTCAAGCTATGCAAGAAGAGTCAATCAGTTTGAAAGAAATAAAGTGTGGGAATTAGTGCAAAGACCCATGCATCAAAATGTTATTGGCACCAAATGGGTATTCGTAAACAAGATGAACGAGGAAGGTTCTGTGGTAAGAAACAAAGCAAGACTAGTAGCCAAAGGATATTGCCAAGAAGAAGGGATAGATTTTGATGAAACATTTGCCCTCGTAGCAAGATTGGAAGCTATAAGGATGTTTCTTGCCTATGCACTCACAAGAATTTCATTGTATATCGATGGATGTAAAAAGTGCATTCCTAAATGGTTTATTGGAAGAAGAAGTGTATGTTGAACAACCTCCAGGATTTGAGCAGAAGACTCTTGGAGACAAGGTATACAAACTCAAGAAAGCCCTGTATGGATTGAAACAGCACCGTGAGCATGGTATGACATTCGTCACAATTCCTAATCGAAAATGGATTCACAAAAAGGAAAAGTAGATAGAACACTTTTTAATTCAAGACAAGAAAAGTATACTCGCTTGTTCAAATATATGTGGATGACATTATTTTTGGATCCACTAACAAAGAGTTGTGTGAAAAATTTTCAAACCTCATGCAAAGTAAATTTGAAATGAGCATGATGGGAGAGCCGACATTCTTCCCGGGACTCCAAGTGAAACAAATTGAAGGATGGAACCTTCATAAGTCAAACAAAATACACCAGAGACTTAATGAAGAAGTTTGGTATGGAGGAGAAGTCTTCAGTAAAAATACCAATGAACACATCACCAAAATGGACATGGATGCAGATGGCAAGCTCAGAGATCAAACAAGATACTGAGCACTTATTGGATCATTGCTCTATCTCACAAAGAAGCGCACATACATCACCTTTGCTTTGTAGGTGTATGTGCAAGATTTCAATCTGCTCCAAGAGAGAGCCATATGACAAAGCACTAAGAGAATATTAAGATACTTGAAAGGAAGCCAAGAAGTAGGCCTATGGTATCCAAAGGAAGGTGGATTCAAGCTAATTGGCTATTCAAATTCCGACTATGCTTTGGATGCAGAGTTGACAGAAGAGCACTTCGTGCACATGTCAAATGCTAGGAAACAGTCGATTTCTGGTTTAGCAAAAAGCAAAACTCAATAGCCACCTCTACAATTGAGGCAGAATACATAGTGCATGGCAAAATTGTTGCAGCCCAAGTCCTATGGATGAGACAAAGAAATGAGAGACTATGAAGTTGAAGAAAAAGAAATTCCAATCATGTGTGATAACACAAGTGCCATTGCAATCACTCAAAATCCTCGTGTTGCACTCAAGGACAAAACATATTGATGTCAGATATCACTTCATAAGAGATCATGTTGAAAAGAAGGACATTATCTTGGAATACATCTCAACTGATAAACAACTAGCTGACATCTTCACAAAACCATTATGTGAGTCAAGATTTGAAGAACTCAAACATGAGTTGGGGTTAATTGAGCTGAGCTGACACTAAGACGAATTAAAGAAGTGAAATGGAACAGAAAAGGGGGAAAAGGAGTCGAAAAAGTAAATCACCAAGAAATCACCAGATCGGAAAGACAGCTACACCGAGTCGGTGATAATGAGTCGCTAAGAGAACTGTGAGAAGTAGAGTTAAATCGCCTAAGAGACAAGCTGAATAACTTATGAGCAAAGTGACAAAAACGCAGTCGTTTTGACTAAGCGGGAATGTTTTAAGGAATACGTCAGCATAATGATGATGTGTACAGACATAAAGCTGCACACCAAGCTTATGATTGGATATAAATGTTGTCGCATTAAATACGAGACATGAAATGCTCAATAAGCGTGCGAAATCCAAGCCATTGATTTCGATCACATTTCAAAAACCACCCGCACGTCCTTTCATAAACCATATTTAAACCATTTTCGTCCGTTTCTCTCTCACACTTCTAAAAACTGTTCATCTCTTTCTCTCAAAAGCAAAGGCAGAATACTCTCGAAACCCTATTGATCTTCAAATCATTTTCTGAGTTTTTCCTTGAAATAATCCTGAGAAATGGCACCAACTTATGACTTTACCAAGTTAGGAAAGCAAATCCACACCGGTTCGACGGTGGATTTCGACGGAATGGTGAAGCAGGGGTCCGACGACACCCTAGTGAAGAAAATCGCTGAGAAGTTGGAAACGTCCGGACTAAAACCGTTTCTAACGTTAGAATATCCGATGACCTATGTGGAGGAGGTCGCACAATTCTACGTGAATGCTGAGATTCACGATGAAGGAATCAAGTCATCTGCTCACTAAAGCGGTGACTATCTCTCGCCAAGGATTTGGTGAACATTGCTCACTACCACAAGCCAGAAGGAGCATCCGAGATTAAAGAAGTTGATGTAAACTTGGCCGACGATGGAAAGAAATAGCCAAGTCCGACTTTGCCGATAAAATAATATACACAAACAAACAAGAGATCTTTGAAGGAGGATTATCACAAGTTGTTGGACATAGTTGCCAAATGTATCGACATCAATTTGGCAACTTTGACCAATGTCAAAGGCAAAGCTGATTGTAATGGCCGCAATCATCGAAGAAAAGAAGATAAATCGGGCCGAGTTCGTCTACAGCAGACTCGCGTAACGTGGGGAACAAGTCCTTCAAAGAAGATGGTTCATTTGGAGGTTCTCTAGATATGGCCCGGTGATTGGCCGGCTATTGGAGATGAAAGGAGTCCTCTTAGACATGGGAAGGCATTCCATGTTAATAAGAGGATGTTTAGAGCTAACCTCTCGGGCGCTCAAAAGCGAGCTTACGCCAAGAGAGCGACACCGAGTGAGGGGGAATCACTGACCCAAGATACAATCTGTTTCCTCTCCGCCTAAGAAGAAAGCCGCCCGCACTGCCAAGAAGATCTGCCCCCGCAACTAAGAAAACAAACATGCTCCCGCCCCCGCAGCAGAGTCACCGCCCCCGGCCGTGTCCCCGCTCGCAGCAGCGGTCGAGAAGGACTCACAAATAACTTCTCCGATCATCAAGAAGAGGAGAACCGAGAAGCCACGACGGCCAGCTCCTCGAAAAAGACACCAAAGACGCCCCACCGCCCAAGACTTAGAGGACAACATCTCGAACAGAAATTCCCTGCACGAACCAGGAGACGAAGAAGAATAGTCAAGCAGTCCGAATCGAGAAACCATTGGTGAGTCGGTTACTCACCTAGCACAAATACCAGAGACTATCGGAGAAGTAGAGTCTCCGGATGTAGTTGATGAACAGATCAAGTCTCGTCAAGGCGTCAGGCGCAACAGAGGCAACTCCAAGACACGCTTGTAGCTCACACAATCAAGCACAAGAAGAAGAACCCGCCAGAGCGGATAGTGATGTATGATCCTATCTCCACCTTACCCGGACATCCAAAATCGTCTGCGTGAGTGGAGGAAATGGAAGTTGAGCAAGTCAAGGAACAGTTCCAACGCCCGAGTTCATAGAAGAAGAAGAGGAATCGCTAAATTTCCTCGATTAACATCGTGCTCCCGGCCTGGATGAGGACAATCGCACGACATCCCGCAGATCTACAAGGACAGGGAGAGAGAAAAGCAAGTCAAGAAGCCGAAGCACGTGAGAAGGCAAGCATCCCGCCCTATCTCCGGCACCACGTAACACACACATCCTCTCCTTGATGTCTTCTCCGACATTGACGAGGAACAGAGAATGAATGCCCGCTACACGTAAGAGTTGCAAATGCAGCAAGCATTGCACGAATCAAGAATCCTTCACGAGCAAAGACTAATGGAGGGACCAGGAGAGTCCTCCGTAACACACTGAAATCGATCCAATGGGAGTGGTTCAAAGAAATCGCCAATGTTGTTGCCGCTACCACTTCCCCACTCACTCTAAGGAAGGCAATAAGGAACCGGGCGATGAAACCGGGCTAGTGGGGACCCCGAGCCAACCCCTATTGAAGGTGTGCTACCACCGCCCCAACGGCCGAACAATCAATCGAAAAGCCAGGAGTTTGGAGACGAGTGACTGGCCATTCAAGTCACTCACCGGTGCGCCACGGTGAGGGGGAAACTCCCTCCACCGCGGCAAGGTCGGAGGATGCCGCAGATGACTCCACAACGAATCAAGGAGGCGAAGAAGAGAAATTACAATCACAAGAAGAAAACAAGTTGCCATCAACGAAGCTCGAGGCAGATTGAGACTGCTCTCAACCGAGGTGCCAACCGCTCCAAGGCTAATGACGCCGATGCGGTCGAGGCACGTGAGGAAGGAACAGCCTACGGGAGTTAACACTGGCGATGAAAGTGCAATCCATGGGGTTGAGACTCCAATGGATGCCATCGTAGAAGACCCTAAGACAGCCGACATGCCGAAAGGGAGACAGTGCCTCGCAGCAAAGAGAGAGAGCCGGAGGTATCAAGGCCCACGGGAGGTTGAGACTTCCGGGGTAAAGAAGTCAAGTAGAGAACATCCCTCCCGGTATCATCGACCATCCGAGAAGGAGATCGCCGCACTTCATGATTCCCAGTGACAACCCCGATGTCACTTTTCTCGGGATCGGAAGGCGAAGAAGAAGCCGAGTCATCCCCATGACAAATCCAAAAGACTCAGTGCGGGTGTTCCAAGCACGAGCAAGTCCGATCCCAAGACTACTCGTCAAACTTTTAACTTTGATGATGAGCCACCACCGAAATCTCATCATCGTCCGATGACACTTCCGATAAGGCCGAGAACCGATCATCGAAATGGAAAAATCACCGAGACCAACGGTTAAGACACTGAGGCTCGGCAAGCCGGGTCCACTTCACAACAAGACCTACTCAACAAGAGACCATCGCGCAGCTCCTCAAGCCGCAGCAGATCAATTCCCAAAAGAACCGCCCACGCACCACTCATCATCGAGCGCATCCCGGTTGGCGGTGAAGAATCTTTCGTAGAGTCTTTTCCTTTTTCACTGAAAAATAGGAACTCCACGAAGAGTCGAAAACGAACAAGCACGCTATCACGCACCACCTCCTGCTTTTTCACTCAGGCACCATTATTCCAAACCCAATTTTGATTTTGACGTCAGATGGCCATCACCGCAAAAAAGAATCGGTGAAGTTCGAGAAGTGTTCAAGGCACTCTTTTGCCGAGGTTGAACGGATGGAGAGGCATCAGCCTCTTTGGACATGCGATCGACAACAGAGATGCCAACCTTACAAACCGACTTGAGAGGCATCACAATCGAGGATAAGGGAATGGTGGCAACAAAGAAAGAATCAATGCGTGTGGAACAGTGAGATACTTTAACTTTGTTCAACAAGGCTGCTGTGGTGTGGAGAGTCGAAAATGCCGATGCAAAACGAAGCCGAGAGAACACATTGAGCATATGCATGAAGCTCACATCGCGAAATCAAGTCAGCCTGCGTGAGCAAAATACAAATGATCTACGGCGGTTGGAAGAACACATGACAAGAAAATTCAGCCTCCTCACGGCCGAGATGAAGCGATTTCAAAGTGAGAATCCAACGCTACTCGACCAATTCGGCCGCATACAACGCACTTCTTGAAAGAACTCGACTATCCGCAGCTCGACTTCATGCTTGCCAAAGATGTTCCCTAGGGTTCCTCTATCCTTTGATGATGCCAAAAAGGGGGAAGAGGAATACCTTAAAGCACAAAATCAAGATGAAAAGAAAGGAGCAAAATGAGAAGGAACAATTTGAGAAGGGAAAATCACCGAGGAAATTTTGAAACAAAAGAAAGGAAAATCTGTTGAGGGGGAAGGATCAAAAGATATGACCTTGATGATTGCACAAACCCCTCAACAGGGTCCTCACGGTGACATTATAAGCAAAAAGAACTCCCCGTGACTCGCCACTCCAACACTCCGTATCAATGGCCGAGAAGAGAAAAGCAATTGAAGCAGGGATGAAGGAAGTGGAAGGAAGAATGGATGCCGAGTTATGAACATCTTGAAAGAACACGGAGGCATTCCAAAGAGAGAGAGACATGTATGCCATTTCGATGTCGGGACAGAGCCACGATCGATTGACGAATTCAAAACGCTCGAATCAAGGATATTTTGCAAATATGTCCATGGCTCAAGCTTGGGACTTGTACTTGGGAAAAAGGTCTCACCTTATGTGAAGAAGCCGACAGCAGCGTGAGACTTTAAGTAAATCACTCTCCGGGTCACTCGCTAGTCACTCACCATTTGGGAAGAAGAAGACCAAAGACAAAGATACACCCGAGGTAGAGGAAGAAGCAAGAGTGGAGGAAGAAGCTTGGACCAGGCCTCTCGCCCAAGAATATTGAATACGTAGATCCGGGAAAGAAAGGAGGGATCTACTGGGGGGAAGCTTGACCAAGTGGAAAATTTAAAAGTGGCTAAAACTAACGCCGAGTATGCAAAAAGAATAGAAGAAGAAAACAAGAGACAAACTCTCGGCTATGGCGGGAGAGAGACAGAAAGAATAAGAAGAGATGAAGTGCCAGAAAGCATATGAGAAGAAAAAAAGGCGGTGACGACGACTTAGAAAAAAGAAGAAGAGAAGAAGATGATCGATCAAGATGAAAGAAGGAGTCAATGAAGGAGATGAAGTGTTCTTTGCCCAACCCTTCGTGTATTTTATTATGTAAATACATACAATGTAAGTCTTCTCGTAATAAAGCTATAAATTCCTTATCTTTTTTTGTGAAGACAATTATATACTGACGATACACCTTGTAAACAAATTGTGTTAAGTACAAGAATGATATGATCAATAAAAAGATTGATTCTGCGATACATTCTATGTCAATACACTATCCAGATGTATCTTTGTTATTTGCATCTTTGTATGGTTTAAGTTTTGGCATCATCAAAAAGGGGAAATTGTTAGGAATTTTATTGTTTAGATTTTGATGAATGCCATGTAAAACTTAGAATAGAAAGTTGGCACCCCAATTCTTGTTGTAAAATGCATTGTAATGAATAGAGCCGCCAAGCCGAGTTAAGTCACCTACGCCCCTAACATGCAAGAAGACAATCAAGATCGGAAGGAAGACTCCGCGAGACATTTGAGTATGGCAAAGAAGAGTAGACGGAACTCTCATCAAGAAGCAAGCAGCGAGATGCACTGAGTGGATCATCGGTCAAGTCAACTCAAGAAAAGCCAAGTCTCAAGTTGAAGTGAGAAGAGTCATCCATGATTGGAAGTCGACTCTAAGTCACCTGGGGAAAGCAAGGAAATGCAATCAAGTCGAGATAATCGTAAAAGAACCATTGCACGAGTAAATCAAGAGATTTACTTAAACAAGTAATATCTCCATACCACCTTTCTTGGAGTGCTCGGCCCCCAGGAAGCGTGCAAAAGGAATGAACCAATGGGAAGCACTACACCGTGTCGAACTCAAAAGGTGAAAGAACAATTCATACGAGGAAACGGCAATTCCAAGAACGCAAGCCAACGATCGCAAAGTGACTTTCAAAAAATAAGCCTATCTCTTCAACGGGCAAATTTTTTAAAGTTCACTATAAAAGGCTGAGGAGTTTGTTTGAGATACAGGGATGACACACACGTGAGATATACAAGCACATTAGAAAATCGAAACATTCTCAATCCTCAAGCCTACATTACGAAGTACATCAATCCAACACTCACCGTGAAGGAAAGAGAACTTCAATTAGTTGAAGAGGAAACTTTTGAAAACAAGGGGTCTACATTCCAGGAAGGATTGTAGAAAGGTTCAAGGTTGAACCAAGTCTTAAGCTTTTGGAGGGCTTCGTGATCAAATCCAAAGAGCTTGAGCAAGTGAGTCAGAGTAGTAGCAAGGTTTGCCTGTGAAGAATAGTTCGAGTCGCACGAGAAGCCGGTGAGTGATCAAGGCGTCTCTGATCGAGTCCCTAAGGATCAAGTCATTTGTTGTGATCAAGACTTGTATCCGGACTTACCACTTTGTAAACCGATCATTACTTAGTGGATTCCTCCGGGAGTTGGAGAGAGAGGAGTAGAAGAATTACCCCATCTTCGAACCTCTATAAAAACTTTTCTTGTGTCATTTACATTTCAACATTTAAATTCCGCACTTTTAACGCTTATATCTCACGATAAATTTGCTATCCATTTGATAATTTATAAGTACTAAATCAAGCTCTAAAATCTTGCTTAATCAAACTTAAGGGTGTTAAGTCTTCCTCCAATAAAATAAAACCATTAGTTGAGTTAAATTAGCCAACAATTTGAGTTACTCCATCAATGCTCATTGAAAGTCGTTGAGAGATTAACTCTTACCGAGTGACTAATTCGACTTTCCATCAAGGACAAATTTGTGTAGAATCAACTCAGAGATTTAAAAGGACTAAATCGAAAATTTGGTAAGGTTTATTCAACCCCCCCTTCTAAACCTTACACTTACACCCCTTGGGACCTACAAGAGTGGTAATGTGAGTCCGGATACAAGTCTTGATCACACGGTGACTTGATCCTTTGGGACTCGGCCCCGGAGATGCCTTGGTCACGCACCGGCTTCTCGTGACGACTCGGGCCTTTCTTCACAGGCAGTTGCCTTTGCTACTACAGCCCACTTGCTAAAGCTTTTTGGATTTGATCACGAAGCCCTCCAAAACTTTGAGACTGGTTCGACTTGAACCTTCCTACAATCCTCCGTGGAATGTAGACCCCTTGATTCTTCAACAATTTCCTCTTCAACCGATTGAAGTTATCTTTCCTTCACAGATGAGTGTTGGATTGATTTTCTTCGTAATGTAGGCTTGAGGATTAATCTTGAATGATTTGAGAATATTTTTGGTTATAGTTCAAATGTTTTCTTGAATGTTCGTGGGTCCAGGTAACCTTCTCTCGCAGTCATTCCTCGGCCTTTTATAGTGATCTCTCAAAAATCGCCCGTTGAAGAGATAGCTTATTTTTGAAAGTTACTTGTGGTCGTTGGCTTGTCTTGTTGCGATCCTTGGAATTGCTACTTCCTCGTATGAATTATTCTTGACTTTTCGTAGTTCGACATGGTGCAAGTGCTTCCCATTGGTTTATTCTTTTTGCACGCTCTCGGGACCGAGCACTTCGAGAAAGGTAGTATGGAGGTATTACTTGTTTAAGTAATTCCCTTGATTTCTCGTGCAACGGATCTCTTCCGATTATCTCGACTTGACCGCATTTCCTTGCTTTCCCAGGTGACTTTAGAGTCGCCTTCCAATCATTGGATGACTCTTCCGTCACTTGAACTTGAGACTTGGCTATCTTGAGTTGACTTGACTGATACTTTACTCACCGCATCTCACCGCTCCTTCATCGAGTTCTGTTTCTCTTTCTTTGCAATACTCAATTGTCTTGCAAAATGAGTCTTCCTTCTAGTCTCCCGATTGTCTTCTTGCATGTTTAGGCATAGGCGACTTAACTCACTTGACCAGCCCTATTTATTACAATGCAGTTTACAACGAAAATGGGGTGCCAACTTCCTATTCTAAGTTTTACATGACATTCATCAAAATCTAAACAATAAATTTCCCAACACCCGGGTATTCGTACAGTTAGTGGAGGCAGCCTGGTGCACAGCGACCTGAGGGACCGACTTTTTTTTTTCTTATCTAACTCGATTCGAGAAAAAAAAACTCGACATCGAGTCACTAAGACTTGATGTCGAGTTAGATAATTTTTTTTTAGAAATGTTTAGATTTTAATCAATCAGAAACAACAAAGAGTTCTTTCAAATTTAAACAGACTACAAGCAGCAAAAAAGAGTTAAGATACACCAAACTACTTAAATAGACTACAATGCTAGAACTTAAAATACAACATAGAACCAAACAATTTAGTCTACTTAGGTTTGGACTTTGATGAATTTCCTTCCTCAAAACGGGGACGCTTAAGCAAATATCGAAGAACAGGTGTCCATGGCAAAATTTTGACAGCTTCCTTTTTCCAAGGCTCCATCTTGAATAGCAGGGCGAGTTTGTCGAACAGTGGTTCCCCGTCGAACTCGTAAGTGGTTACGAGGGTTGTATCAACCTACATGTACAGAAAAATAACAAAAATTTTAAAATTAGAAGTAAAATGCAGTGCTTGAAGATGAGTAGAATGATGAGTAGAAAATGAACTTCAAATTACCCTGGCCCAGTCAAGCCGATTCTGATGAATAGAATGAACGAAATCTTGTTTGCGGTCCCAAACAATGCCTGGAGTGGCAAGCATATTAGCAAAAAAGTTGTAGCGAGCTTGAAGATGCTTAACGCGTTGATTCACTTTAGAAAATGTGAAAGTTCTGTCAAACCACGACTTCAAAAGAGCCCTAGCACCCAACACGGAAGTGTTGTTAAACCCACCGATCTCCCAATCGCCTTTATTCAACTCGCTCACCAGAAAATCAACAAGTAGGATATCCATCGGCATTGTCCACAGAGTTTTCTTTTCATTGTAAAGCACATTAAGGAAAGGTGAAGATGTATTACTCATTTTGATATAGATGGAAGATGAAGATGTATTCCTCATTGACGGGGTATTTATAGAAAAATTATCCTGATTCATATTGCCTGCATTAAAATCTCACAAGGACAAGAAAATCACAGAAAAGCTGAAAGTACTGTATGACAAGAAACATCAATAAAAGCTGAAACAAAATACTGTATGATAAGAAACATCAATGAAAAGCTGAAACAACGTACTGTATGACAAGAAACATCAATGAAAAGCTGAAACAACGTACTGTATGACAAGAAACATCAATGAAAAGCTGAAACAAAGTACTTTATCATGTGATATAACACGATATCGAGTCATGCAACTGGGTACAATTAAATTACATGTTCAATTTATTGATTGAATTCAGAAACTCTATCAGGACAAACCCTCCTTGTGTGTCATTCTTTCTTACAAACGCCACATTTTCTTGGAATTCTTCTAGAGCATATTATGGACTGTTGTGAGCTGCTAGATGGACCACTAGACGGAATCCGTTGAGTCCTCGGTCGGCCAGCTTGTCGAGGATTTAGAGGTGCCTTTACAACCAGAAGTCGTATCATTTTCGGCACATTCCAGTCTTTAGGATGTTCAATTGGCATGGCGATTGGAGAGTAAAGTTTCTGCAGTGTTTCTGTTTTATAGTAGTTGTGCACGTAATTGTAGACTGATTGATTTGCCTTACTGGAATAAATAGAAGAAAATGTATATAAGTATATCTACGAGGTGAAATAATTAGTAATTTAGTATAAGACTTTAAATATACCTGATTGCCTTAATCGCATGTGGACACGGCAATAGATCAAGCTGAAATACTCGACAAGTACATGTTCTCTTTGCCAAATCAACAACAAAAGAACGCACTCCATCCTTCACAGAATAAATTAGGCTACTAACAGGTGACACGTGCATCTTATCAGCCAGTGCACCTGCTTCTGTCAATCTCTTAGCTATATTTGTGGTGACTTCATTGTTTATGTTTTGGGCTGCAATTTGACGCTCGTGGAACCACTCCTAAATGAGGCTTCGAATAGAATCGAGCAACGAACAAATTGGCAATTTCCTCGACTAGACAAGTCTAGCATTAAGAACCTCTGCTGCATTCGATGTCATGAACCCATAGCGTCTAACTGGACAACGTGCACGTGCCCACCTTTTCGTTCCAGCCCTAACCAACTCCTCGTAGGCCTTTTCGTTTGCATTTTGAATCAGGTCATTATCTTTTTGAATCTTTCAGGAGAATAAGTGTACGCATCCTTTTGGTATAAGGTCACCACTTGACCTCGATAATTTCTGATATTTTGCCTCAAGTGATATGTGCATATACCATGCACAACGTCAGGAAATACACTGCCAACTGCATTCTTAATACTTTTATGACGATCGGATACAATGAGCATATTTTCAGGGCATCCATATATATTGCATAATTGCTTCATAAACCATTCCCATGACTCGTCCTTCTCCTTATCAGCCACACCAAATGCTAGTGGAAACACTTGTTCATTACCATCTTTTGTAACCGTAACAAACAACACACCTTTAAACTTGCCCTTTTAGGTGTGTGCCATCAACAACAATAACATGTCTACAACACTCACTGAATCCTTTAATTAACGCATGTAAAGCAATATAAACATACTTGAATCTATCATCGTCATTAGTCTTGTGTAGTGCAATTATACCAGGGTTCTCTTTTTTTAACATGTACAAGAATGCATGCAAGATCCCTCAAGACTGCAAGTGGTCACCGTGTATGTAGCTGTACGCACGATGTTGTGATTTTAGTGCTTTGTTGTACAAAATGTCTATCCCATGTTCAGCAGACAAATCAGCAATAATATCCCTAGGTTTAATGGATCGTCCCACCTTTAGTAGTTTTGGCGCCTCCAATAATCTTCGAAGGCAATTGTCAAGGAGCATGTGTACTTAAGTTGGCTTCACATGTATGAGGTTGCTTGAATTTAGTCATCTTCCAACTTCCTCCTTGGATAGCGTTTGCACGAAGTAAGAAGGTGCATCCTTTATGTTTGCAAACAGACTCATAACGTGAAGTCAAAGACCGGGTTGTTCTATACTCCACACGACGGTGCAGATGGTAGAAGCCCAACTTTGTTACCATTTCTTCCTTGCTTTCAAGCACTGCACCTTTGAATAAGTCACGTTCAATGTTAGGTGGTTCTTGTGGAATGGAATCAGGGCCGGGATACTGATAAGACGTTCTAGGAGCCATCCAAGCATATTTAGACCTAACCATTGGGAGCTTCGTATCAGCGTTCTCATTATCTACTTCGTTGGCATCAACAGAAGGTACCTTATGGATTGGAAATCGTCTATTCCGAAGAACATGCTCGTCATTGTCTCCTATGATATCATTGTTCACATCATTCCCTTCACGGTCATCGGGAACATAATAGCCATCTTTTTCCCATCCAAAGTGATCATAAATCAATCGACGGACTAGTTCACTGTCAACGTCGTACTCTGGATCGTCATCTTCTTCATCGGATGTGTCACCATTATTCCCTTCACGGTCATCGGGAACAAGTTGTGCATCTTGTTGGTTATGTTGATCACCAACAAAATCCTGGTCATCATAATGGTCACCACCACCGAAATCATCATACCGCCCAACATCATCATACCGCCCAAAATCATCATTAAATCCACCACCACCACCACCACCATCATCATCATCATCATCACCATCCACATGATCACTATTATTGATTCTCAGTTGATGCTCCAAGATAGGAGATTTACTTGGACAATTATCAGGCACTACATGTTGCACAGACGTTGGTTGAGGCTCCAAGGTCCTAGAATTACTTGGACAATTATGGGGCGCAACATGTTGCATATAGGTTGGCATACACTGTGGTGGACCATGTATATAATTCATGCCGTACTGAGAATTATATGGATTTAAGGGCATAAATTGACTGCCGATACCATATGAATACGATTGAGCAGCCATGAGGTTCATAAAACCATGTGGATTGCTATTTCTGGTGTACGAAGTCCCCACCATCCCATGATCTTTTGGTTGCAAGGTCACAAATATTCGGGGATCTTTGAAAATCTCGGCCTACTCGTCAAGATCCCGTTCACACATAATTAAAGACTTAACCTCAGAACCACACCATTTACAACGTTATGAACAATATCCACAAACCCACTATATGATATTGTCCACAACGACGTAAAAGCGAGTACTTCTTCACCATTCCTATGGAAACTACCATCCCAGAAACCACTATGGACAATTATCACTTTATCATCCTCCATCTGAAAACCAACAAAAACAGACAAAAAAAACAAATCAGAACATGTAACTCGACTCGATTCGAGTTACAGCTAACTCGAATCGAGTTAGAAATGGCCAATTCGAGTTACAGTTGACTCGAATCGAGTTACATTTGCAGGCTGTTGTTCGAGCTTATTTCGAACTGGATTTTTTTCATGTCTATGGTTTTCAGATCTATTCTATACTCAACCTCAAACTAAATACGATAGTGAAATGAATAAAGAATGAGATAGAGAATAAAATGCTTACATTATTTCGAGATTTCGATCGGGAAAATGGGTTGCCGGAAATTCACCGAAAAATTTTGTTTTTGAAATTTGAATACTGTTGAGAGAGAGAAAGTGAAAGTAAAAGTGAAAAGTAAAAGTGAAAAGGAGAAAGAGAGGTATAAGACCTAGTGTATATGCTTAAAGGGTATGAATGTCATTTCACACCCCAAAATGGCTAAAAAAGATGTGTTTGAAAAAGTTGGCTATTTTTAATCTTTTCAAGTTGGAAATGGCCAATTTGACACATTTTCACCAATAATATTCTATAATCTTGGCACATTGCCGTGAGCTCTTGACTTAGGAAAAATATAATTGACTAATAACTTTGATAAACCAATATGAAACAAAAATCTATTGTCTCAATGTCTTAATTTCTTGGTTAGACGATTTATATAGTTTATGTGCAATGTACTAATCATTTAACTAATTTCAATTCAATTAATTTTCTTGATTAGAGGATGAGTCTAATTATGATCCTTAATAAGTAAATATCATCAAATTTAAATATTTTCTTCAAATCAAATATGATTTTATAATTTTATTTATTGGTTCATTTAAATAAATTAATCCTAGGTTGGAATTCGTTTAATCAATTACAAGTTGGAATTCGTTTAATCAATTACAAAAATTAATTAAATCCGTTCAATTAATTAAACATTTATTTTTAAAGGTTTTTGGTCCAAAAAGAATAAGGGCCTTGAAGCCCAAGCTATTGCCCACGACCCTCGACCTGGACCTGGGCCCGGGCCGGCGGTGGCGGCGCGCGCGCACGTGTATGCTTTGTACCAAACCCACAAGCATGTAGGTCCTCACCCCTTTAAAAACTTGGGTGCCCCCAAGGGCCCAAACCCATATGTCCAACTTGGGATATATTAAGTGTGCAAACGTATCCTCATTTTCCTATGTGGGATGGAGCATTTCTCCTTCCCCACATTTTCCATTTTCCATACCATTTATTTGTATTAAGTGGCTAACTTCTAGCATTAATTTCTCATTCACTCGGAATCAGTTTTGAGAAATTCAAAATGCTATTCTCATCTACTCTCTTAGTAGAATTTTTACAAATAATTTAATTTCATTTCACACTAATGGAAACCACTTAATTATTTGGTTAAAATCGGGTCAACACCCATTTCTCAATACAAAATTCCAACAATCCCCCACATGAATGAAATTAATGCATGCGTGTATGCAGATTCGCTTGAAAGTCCCAGCGAATCGTTATTGCATCAGGATAGGTAGCTTGTGTCTTTGAATCTTTCTTAGTAAAATACTATCGGATTTACTGGCTGCTTAGTGACGCGATGTCTTGAACTACTCAGCCGTTTGTGTAAACCGAGACAACAATACTTATACAATAACAACTCTAACACTTGTTGTTCTCACGTTGTGTCCATTTCGGCCCTGGCCCATATCTTAGATTCATAAGTGTTTCTTTGAAGCGGCCATTACTCCTATTGAAGAGTATCCTGCCATACTCCACCTTTCGGTATAGGAATCATTAAAAGCCTTAAACTTAACCTCACCACATTCAGTAGGTTTAAATTCACTTGGATGTATCGAGAATGAGCTAACACATTTTCCAAGTGTTCAGCTCAACATTCATAACTTAGTTGTCCCATTGAACCAAGGTCTTGGGATCTCCAATTCACAAGGTTGGGTTACCGCTATGAACATTCTTTTTCCACATGGATTTTTAACCCATTCCCCTTAACAGTTTATACAGTTGATCTCGATTTATGCCTTTCGTAAGCGGATCCGCAAGGTTTTTCTTTGACTTCACGTAGTCAACCGAAATAACCCCATTCGAAATCAATTGTTTATTGGTATTATGTCTACGACAAAAATGTCTATACTTACCTATTTTCTTTCCAAGAAAAGACAACTTTAATAAATGCAACATTTCTTAATTTAATGATCGTACCATCACTTATATCATAAATGCTGAATTTATTTCGTTGGGTGCTTCTACTTTTCCAAAGCACCCCCACATTTCAAGGCAATCTCATTTATGTGGTTTGCTAAAAAGTAAAGTTCCCTTTTCAACTTCTGATATCTTGTTTAACACAAGGTCATCCAGAATTCTTATGGCTCTCGGCCATTTTTTATTTTATTTTATTTTGTTAGAACATTGTCCCGACAATCCAGTTAGAATCTCGTTCTACTAGATTTCAGATCTTAGTTCCAACAACTCCATCTTTTACAAGGTGTGTAACCTTTGATGTTATCACATCTTTAGTAAGACTTCAGATTCAACTTGTTACGGTGTCTGCCTTTAGTGTTACAACACTTTCGACAACACCTCATGCAAATGTGGTTTCGGTGTTTACAACACTTTTGGCAACACCTTCTGTTACATTTAAAAATACAACAGAAACTCCACTGGTGTTTCACAAAGTATGATCATACCCCCACATTTTCCGATTTCCATTCAGAATCCCGGTTGTCTTCCTCAATCCGAAGTCGAACTATCAAATTCTCAAGCCCCATTTACTTTCGCTTGTGCTTGAGGTAGTTCTTAAAATCTTTCCACGATGGCAAAGAATTTTTCGATAATCGCAGCCCACTTGAAAGGACTCGTTCAGAATCATCCCTTCAGACACTAAGTCGTGAAGTATGATCTGAATTTCTTGAACTTGGCTAATCACCGTCTTGGTGTCAACCATCTTATAATCTAGAAATTTATCGACTACAAATTTCTTTGCACTGACATCTTTTTTTTTATATTTCTTCTCCAAAAAGTCCCACAACTCTTTGGACGTTTTGAACGAACTATAGATGTTGTAAAGGGTGTCGTCTAGCCCGTTCAAAATATAATTCCGACATAGGAAATTACTGTTATGCCAATCATCCACAGCGATTCTCCGTTGGTTGTCGGATTCTTCATCTCCAACGGTAGGGGGATCCTCCTTCAAAAAATGGGACAGACCCAAGGTCCTCACGTAGAACAACATCTTCTGTTGCCATCTCTTGAAGTCGGCACCGAGAGAACTTCGCCGGTTTCTCCTTATGAGCAAGAGCAAAGAACCTTCAAACCGAGCCATCGTCTTGAAACGTAAACATATTTTTCGCCTTGCGATTGTTTGGTAAAATATTTATGTAAGGTTTCTGTTTAGGAAGAAAATGGCTGGAGTTTCCAAGTATGGCTGAGTCGAGGCCTGAATTATATTCAGTCTCCACAAGAAAAAATGCCCCGTATACCGAGTGCTTATGGTTCCGGCGTTCGTCTCTAAGATACAACGACTTTTTACGATTAGGTTAGCAAAGACTAGCAAAACCGGAACAACAGCGAACAACAAGAGTTTGAACTTTCAAGCTTTGAAGAAGGGAAAATGTTAATATGCTGATGATGCAAATGACCAATTATTATCTGATGAATTTCATGTCTTTCAATCTGTAGGGGCTTCAATAATATAGGCAAGCAAGTGTCCATACGGAAAATCGCGTCTTTAGGCTCACGACCTGACGCACGGGCCGTGCGTTGGTACGCGAAGGTTCGGCAGGGCGCACGACCCGACGCAGGGGCCATGCGCTGGTTCGGCAGGACGCACGGGCCGTGCATCCACCCGTGCTCGGGTGCGAACCTCTTCCCAGGTTGGTATTCATCCGTTCAATTAATTCAAAAATTAATTAAACATTTATTTTTAAAGGTTTTTGGTCCAAAAAGAATAAGGGCCTTGAAGCCCAAACCCTAGCCTAGCCCAGGCCCTCGACCGGACGAACCGAACCGAACCGGCCAGGCCTGGCCGAGCCGGCCGGCGGCGCGCAAGGCGTGTGTGTTTTGAACCAAACCAACAAACATGTAGGTCCTCACCCTTTAAAAACTGGGTGCCCCCAGGGCCCAAACCCATATGTCCAACTTGGGATATATTAAGTGTGCAAATGTATCTCATTTTTCTATGTGGGATGGAGCATTTCTCCTTCCCCACATTTTCCATTTTCCATACCATTTATTTGTATTAAGTGGCTAACTTTTAGCATTAATTTCTCATTTACCCGGAATCGGTTTGAGAAATTAAAAATGATATTCTCATATACTCTCTTAGTAGAATTTTTACAAATAATTTAATTCCATTTTACACTAATGGAAACTACTTAATTATTTGGTCAAAATCGGGTCAACACCTATTTCTCAAGACCAAATTCCAACAGTTTCTTTGTTGTTTCTATGTTGTTTCTTTGTTGTTTCTATTGTCTTCTGGTTGTTTCCATGTTTTTTATATTTTCATGCATTGAATCAAAAATTGAATTGTGTTTTTTTATTCATGTTGTTTCTATAATATTTTTAATTTTTTTGGTTTTAATATGTGTTGTTTTATGTGTATATTTCTTGATTTTTCATAAGACTCGAGTATAAAATTGATTATTTAACGGGTCAAAATTTATTTTTTCATTGAAATTTTATTGAAAGAAACATGTTCGAAACAACATTGAAACAACATCGTAGAAAAATCTGGAAATTTTGGCATCTGGAAAATGATGTGCAATAATCTAATAAATATTTTTTTCAGAATAAAATAAGCATTGTGTTTTAAGATCGAGTTGCTTGTGACCTTGTTTTTCTCCTGCTTTCTTATTCTATTTGTTGCTTTTTTGTCCCTTCTTCTTCTTCTTCTTCTTCTTCTTTTTCCTGATCTGTAGTTTGATTCATCTTCCTTTGTGGTTGAACATATGTCTTCTCCTTGTTCTTCTCCTTCGCACAGTGTTTGCGCACTGATTTTGCCTGCTGCGTTTTGGATCTGTAGTTGGTGCTCTGTTTTTTGGTGATGATTTTATCTACAGCGTATTGTGTGGGAAGAAGAGAGGTTGGAGCGTATTTTCTGGAATGTGAGACCGGACAACGTAATATAAGGTAATGTTTATTAAAAATCAGTATTTTGCAGGGTTTGGTGCTAAATAAGTGGGTATTTTTGTCAATTTCCCCGATTGCAATAGCAGTTTGAGAATTTGGGCCTGAGAGCCCATATCGAACTCCTTTATTAAGATTTTCAGCAATACTAGGTTCTTGTAATAGGGCTGTGTTGGCAGGCAGTCTTCAAGTCTAACAAGTTTAGCAAAGTGAATTCATAATCATGAGCCCATGTGGTAAATAATTCGAGAAAGCATTCCTATATATATAGGCCTGAAAACCCAATAACGACAATAAGCTACAACACAATTTTATTGCATTATAGTCTAACATGGAATTGCAATACTGAATGCAAACAATAACATGACAGCATCCTGACCTAAAGTTACTAAGAGTAATACGAGCATAAACACTAATACGAATTTGATACGAACTAAACACCATGTTACCAAATTGTCTTAAAATATAGTTATGATCAACTTACTTAACACTTGATATATTTTAAACATAACATGTTTGATCCGAAACTAAACAGTGAGCACAACCCTTTGACCGGAATTGCCAAGCTTTTGGATCTATGTTGAGGATTTATGAGTTAACAGCCCTACAATTTCTACGAATCTCTCCTCCCCCACCATTAAGGCTTCCCATTTTGAGCATTGCCCGTTTAAAATCCTCAAAAAAGGCATCCATGTCATCTGCATAGGATTCAACGGTACCACGGGCCTCGTCCTTGACCAGCGCCTGGTCGGAGCCGAGCAAACCCTCGCCGGAAAGAAGGTTAACGTAGTATTGATTGTCGAAGGTTGTCGGGGTCATATGGTCAAGGTCTGCTAGAGTTGTGTTGGCATCAGATTGTGAACAAAGTTGCTGGAGTGACTGCAAATATTCCAAGTTCAAATCAGGGCTGTTTGAAATGCTGCTGCTGTTTATTCGACCAATAAACGTCGAGCATCGAGCTTTTCCCATGGTGTGTGCGCCTGCTCATGCACACACAAAGAGTTATATTCAATGGCGAAGGTTTGATCTAATTACAAAAAAAACCAAACTAACTTTGGAAATTATTAAATTCACCCTTGTAAACCAAAAAGAAAAGTTGGGTCTATTTGTATATTTAGATAATACTTGAGTTTTTTTTTTTTTTTTTTTTGTAATTAGGCCAAACTTGAAGAGTAGTTTTTGAAATTATCTCTTTAATTAATAATTAATTACCAGACAGTGCAACCAAGTCTTGAAGTGAGAGTCCAACATTCTGGAATTTTGAGAGCAATGTGGATAAATCAGAATTAGGACCAGGTATATTGTTATTGGCTGCTGTATTGCTGGCACTCAAACTATCTTTCCTGCCCATTTGCACTTCCCATCCAGGACCACCTGACTAAAAACATTTCAACAAATTTCATTCAATTATACAAGTGCAAAATCTATATGTGACAACTATATGTTTTTCCAAAATTAAATCTGTATTCTTGATCAATATGAATTTGTAGTTTGCCAACTTTCACACTGTTACTGATTCCAATAATAATTACTATTTCAAAGTATAATTCAATTTCAAGAAGTGATGCATGTACTTAATTACATGTAAAAGTTTAAGTGTAGCCAAAAATTAGAAATTTAAAGTACTCGGCCTCCCCTTGCTTTTCAATTCTGATTAACGTCGTTAAATGAAACAGGACATTAGCAAACACTAAAATTTGATTTTCTGGACCTTATAAAAGTCGAAAATCACTTTTTTTTTTTTAAGTGCTTGTAAACATTCCCTTAGTCACATAGTGTCAACATTTTTGCTTTGATTTATGTAGCAACTAACACACAAATAATATGTATACATAACATACCAGAACAACAGAATCCCTAGCTGCAATAGCAAGAATATCAGCACAAGACACTGTTTGGGGACAAACATATTCAAGATCAGCTTTTATAGCATCAATCACTTCAAATCCCCTTAGTGAGTTCGCGTTTGGCGCTGCTGTTTTCTCTCCAACAAAATTCGGTGTGTCATCCAGTAACACCGATGCATCACATCCCTGGAAATATTAATTAATTTTACACATTTAACAATATAAGTGTATGAAAAAGAGTTATAATTAACCAAAAAAAAGAACTTGCATTAACAAAGCAATCATGGAAATGGAGGCGAAGCAACGAAGCAGCCATTCTAGGATCATCGGACACCGCTTTTTCTACCCAAGAAAAGACGATCGGCTCAGTCTCAGGACAGCTGTTAAGGTAAAAACCAAAGCTCAACATAATTGTGGCACCATCAATGCATGCTTCTGCCTCGTTCGATGTTGTTGAATTCGAGATGATGCTACCAAATGCTGCTGAAAATTTGAGTAATAAGATCAAGTAAACAGCTCGTAAGTAGGCCATTATATATTCTTTTTACCAATTATTAATCTTGAGTGAAATATATTTTTACTGGTGATTTTGGAGATGATAAGAATGTTAGAAAATATTACAGTTTATATACAAGTAAATGATTTGTATGTTTGGCTACAAGCCTACAAGAAGACATAGTCAAGATAAGAAAAGGTCAGTTTGTAGTAGAGGGGGATGAGATGAGCACCATGTAACTGTTTACCTAATGCCATGTGCTTCCTGTAATGACCCTTTCCTTCATTTTTTTTTCCTTTTGATCCATGTTGGGAAAGACACAGAGAAACCAAAATGTTTCAGATCATGAAGCACAAAGTTACATGATTTGAACAGTAGAAAAAATCATTTTCTGTAATATTTTCATTTCCTCATTAAAAATTTGAAGATTCACAAGTTAGCTGATTTCAGTGTCCTAGGAGTACCTACACTCAGCAATTGAGCCTCGAATAAACCTTTCAAGATTTTTGCAAGTATATCATTCGGATTAATTGCAAAATTGGTCCTATAACTTTTGGGGTGGGTTTTTTTTAGAACTTTTATTTTGTTGATTGCAATTTAGGACTTTAATTTAAAAAGATTCGGCACATTGAGGCCGGAAAATTCAAAAATTGACCGTATCGCCAACATGGCAACAACCTCACCACCCTAAATTGGGGATTATCAATACCCCGAGCACACGCAATGGAACCGTAGGCAATCAAGTGAAATACAATCCACGAATTAATTTGATTTATGGACAACATTATTGTGGTAAAAGTCGTAATGCCAGAGGAATCATTACCGCAAGGCATAGAAGGGGGGGTCATACGATTTCCTGGGAAATTTATATATAATTAAGTTACTTTTGAATTTAGTAAGACTAATTAATAAATATATGAAAAATGCATGCCATATCTGTCTCAATCAACATCCAAATCAACAATTTAGTTGGAAAATTAAAAATGCTCAATTTGGGGTGGTGAGGTGGTAGCCACGCTAGTAATCAGACCAATTTTTTAAATTTTCTAGCTAAGATTGTCTTCAATGTGCCAAATTTTTTTGAATTAAAGTCCTAAATTATAAATTCAAAAAATAAAAGCTAAATAATGCCGTTACATAACCAAATTTACAATGAAGCCTATGTCATTCACATACTAATGATTTGAATATGGGCCTGGTCTTTTGAATATGGTAGGTTACCCGTATCGGGCTTCTAAGCTTAGAATGGTATGTGCCAAAAATGGATTTTTATAAAACCACCTAAGAAGCCCAAAACAGAAAGAGTGTCTTGAGCCGCAAATTCGAAGAGGGTGTGGTCTTTCTTTATCTCTACATTTATATGAAGCACAAGATGGCCACAATTTTGGACAGATGTTTATATAAATATAAGTATAACATTATTATATTGGCCTTATATTTGAATTTGTTTGTTTCAATAGTCTTGTGAAGAAAATTATTTGCAGTAACAAGGGTAACGACATTATAAATTACTAGGATGCCATAAATTAATTTCTTATGTACCACTGCAATTTGCAAAGCAGCACCATTTACATTTACTTGGAATTGGAATTGCTTTTGTAGTTTTTTCGAGACACTGAACTTGGCCTAATGTGTGTGTGTGTGTGTGTGGAGTACATGAACTTGGCCAAATGTGTTAGGATATAAATATAAATATACAAGAGGTCGATTCAAACGATAATGTTAAGCTGACATAAGTATAGTTAAACATTAAGAAATGTCTACTTTTAATCACGCTCAAGTAGTAACCGATATATATAATATTCCATATGTTCCCCGTAAGCATGCAATTTTCCAGTATTGTTGGCTTTAAAAGTTGAATAAATTTCAGCAGCAAAATATAGCTGGAAATTTTGATTTTACCACTTTCAAGTTTGTTCACACAATAAGCCACACTAGAGCCTAGAGGGGATCTTATAAACTTTTGACTGCAAAAAACATTAAAAAAAAAAAAAAAAGAAGCACTACTGGCTTTAATTTACGATCAATAATATTTTCCACGTACGTATTTCCAATGATCACTATATGCAAAATTAAATAGGAAAATTATAAAAAGAAAAAAAAAAAGCACAACAGAGAATTAATGATGCAATATGCCACTGATGAAGTACTGTGGAAAATTTTGATTTCCAGCGATGATGTTGAATATAATTCTTCTGTTGTTGGCAGAGAATATTATTCAAATCTCTTTACAGTTAGAAAAATTTTATTCATTCTGATTCCTTTTGCATGGTTGTCACCTCAAATGTTTCCAATATAGACTTTTGTTTCTCCATTTAAATTTACTTTTTAAGAAAGCTTTATAAAGGCCACGAATCTTAAACCTGGATATATAGCAGATTATGATTCACATGGATTCGTTTTTATAGTTGATCATGAAGTTAATTAGTAAATAATAAAACATAATATTTTTCAGAAAATACTGATCAACATTTAATGTATATTTATGTTTTCCCCCTGCTAGGTTAAAGCTTATATATATATATATATAATTGTATATGAACTCTAAAATGATAATATTATGTTGTCACACATGTTAATATCCTGGCCACGAAATGGAAAGGTCACAAAAAGGCAAAATAAAGAAGCTAACTTACACTAGCTTGGTCCCCTGTCACAAATTTTAATTTGGTAATGCCTATATATACATCTAAATATAAGTTGAAAATGTAACAATTAGCTAGCACTATTTCATATAGTGATGGTGGAGATCGAACAATCATCTACACGCACCACCATTAGATTTAATTAATTTATATACACCTAAATTGATTCTTATATAGAAATGAAATGACCCCTTAAAAAACAACCGAAATTCGTTGATGGCTTCACCGTTTTCACTCCTTTCTTTTTCCGCTATATTTACTGCAATTTACATTATTTTAATATAGGGGAAACCTAGTCTTAATTACAATCGAACGTACAATTGAAGATACTGATACTTTAACCATTAGTGTTGATGAAATGACCTCAAAAATGGGGAAGATATGGTCAATTTATTGATCATAAGGCCTTGCATATATCACTTTCTAGTACTGCCTAGAGGTCTAGGTGTATTATATCTTGAAAGTAAGCTAGTATGATTGACCAAATTTAGCTCAATAGTCAGATCAATTGCACAATCTTATAAGAATGAATAAACCTAGCTATATCATAGATTCATTTTCTACTGCTATTGCAATAGTATGAGCAAATCGGGTTTTTTTATTTTAAGTACATATCGTGGGAGGGGAGAAGTGATGGTAATCGAATTCCAAACCTCTAGTCGGACTTGAAAGTTTTAACCACTCGACCACTATCCGATTCACAGCTCTCACGAGTTTGGATTACCTGCTAGTGACTATTTCAACAATTGGCTGTATAAGAATAACATATATAATATTTCAACAAATTGCTTTGTCTTGAACAAATTCTGCCACTAACAACATACTCTCAATCATGGAGAAAATTCTACTTCCACACCAGTGCATTTACATTGAAATAATTTGGTAAATAGTACCGATCCAGAAAGGGTCAATCTTTTCCACACATGACTTCCAACATATTGGTGCTAGAATTTAGAAGTAAAAGAAGATAATTATAAATTAATGAGAAAATATTACACATTATTACCTTTAATGAATTTATCCTCTTTTTGATCAATTAAACAAATTAAAAGTGATAACTATTGCCAATATTAATGAGTCTTTATCCACATTATATAACTCCTGCACAAAAAATTCCAAACAGATTTCACATGAATTCACATTCCAAAAATTCCAAAACATTTATTTCCTAGTTTAATTTTACTTTTTTCCCAAGAATATTTAGGTCTACAAAACACCCATTATATAATATTGTCATGAACTCCACTACCCACACTCCCATTGTCTAATTAATCTTATGGTGAACCTGAAAAATTCAAATTCGAAACTTAGCCAAGGCTGAAGGGAAAAGAGGTAGAAAGCTAGAACAAACCCTAACCCTAATACTCTGAATATTACATACCACAGAAAACCACAGTGATATCAAGGAGATGACTGAAGAAATTAAACTCATATAAATATATAATATCCATTTATATATGATCACTAAGAAAAATTAAATTTTTTTAAGTACAATATTACAATTAAAGAAGATTAATTAAAAGAGGCTAATAAAATCTAAAGTGAACCCCAAATTCACATTCAGTTAGTGAATTAAGAAAAAAAAACATTAAGCATACCAACTAATAATAAAAGCTACCAAATTAAATAATTAATTTCTACTTGTCCTCCTCTTCCTTTGGAGTAGCCTTGAACATCTGAGATGGCAACATATCTTGGAGGAGGCCATGGTCTCTAGGCGCCAAAGAAGAAGAAGAAGAAGAAGAAGCAGAGGGGCAAAACCGTCTTTCCCGAAATAAGGGAGGAAATGTAGGATTAGTAGTACTAGTACTAATTAAACTCAAAGGCGGTGTTAATAAGTTGTGAAAATAGGGTTGTTGTTGTTGTTGAAGAATATTAGGCTGTGGTGTTAATTGTTGATGCTGATACTGATATTGATGAAACATTTGTGGGATGACAAAATGCGAAGTCGACGCACCACCACTTCCACCGCCACTGCCGTCTAAAATGGAGGTTTCGGCATAAACCCAAAGGTGCCACGTGGCATAATGGGACAGGGATGTATGTGTGTACCTTCATAGGTAGTGACAACAATGGATGGATCCTCAGAGGATCTTTCAACTCTCTTTTTCACACCACATGCTGTGCTAGTGCAACGATAGTAGCTCCTATATATATACACACAAAATTAAAAGGAGAAATTAATTTTAATAAAATCTAATTAATTGAAATTTAATCATTATTTCTGATCAAAAGCTCATCCCCAACAATCCAATACTCCTAAACAAAAGTAAATATTAAAAGATCTTATATGAAATGAAAAGCGAAATATATATAATTACACAATATATATATATATATATAAATGTTATCTTTTTGTGTGTGTGTGTGTGTGTGTGTGAATATACCTTGGAAAAGGGCTGTTTTTGACAGCTTTCTGACCGTACTTTCTCCATCTATAACCATCATCCAAGTTATCAATCTCACTCTTTGTCATGAACGCAAATCTCGGTTCCCTTTGCCTTTTTGGTTCTTCTTTTTGGGTTTCAACCTGATCATGAAAAAACACCACTACCTTTTCTTAAAATTCATATCAATTAGGAAATATAGAAAAACATATATATTTTTGTCAGTAATTAATCAGATCATGCATAACTGAAACCCTTCCCAAGATCTATAATTTTTTTATAAAATTTAATTAAGAGAAAATAAAAATATCAAGGTTGTTTTCTTTTAGTACTACTAATATACATTTTAAAAAAGTGATATTAAAAAGAAAAGAAGCTATCTTACTGTTTGTTAGTCTTTTCTTGATCTAATTCTTCTTCAACAGTTTCATTCTTTTTCTGATCATCATTTGTAGCAGCTGCCTCAGTTGAAGATGAAGAGATAGAAGAAGAATAATTGTTTGGTGTTGCCGGAGTATTAACAACCTCAGAATATTCCGGCGCCTGTATGGTCGGAATTAAAGGGGCTGTGATGTTTTGAAGCAAATCATCAAATATAGAACAAGGGTTGCTAAAATCTTGTATACTTGACATATCTATGAAACCCAAAGAGCTTTTTTGTTCACATGATGATATGTCAAATGGGATACTACTCGAAAAGCTGTTTTCTGGAATAATAATCATCTCATGATGATGATGATCGGAAAATCTGTTTTCTGTCGACTCATCTTTATTCTTATTTTCCTCCTCCATGGATTTTGATTAACAAGAGCATAGATTCTTCATTTGGTGGAGTGAATTAAGTCTTTTAGAGAGAGAAATATGAGAGAGAAAGAGAGTAATTTGTGTGTTTGGGATTTGGGGTTTTCAAGTGTGAAGAGAGACTTTCACAAGGTGCTTTTTTATTATTTTTTTCTTCTTTTTCTTTGGACAACAGGTTGGCCCCGCCTACATTTTTGTTTTCTTGTAGAATTTGATTTCATTTTCTTTCCTCTTCTTATCCTTTTTTTTTCTCTTTAATTTATTATTTATTCTATTCTTATAGACTTAGGTGAAAACCCATATATTTATATTATTATATGACAAAAACTCTGGCCAGACGATCTAAGGCCAAAATCTGCTAGACAAATCCCAAAATCGATTCGGTGGCGTTTTTGTAATATTAGTAATGACATTTTTATAACATCCAAGGGACCTAGATTAGCAAGCCTTCTAAAAAGTATTAGTACATAGTTCACCGAGTATTAATTTTGTAATATTGGATAGTGATATAGTATTACGAGAGCGCGAGAAAAGTATTAGAGTTTCATCTCGAAAAGTATTAGTAGTTCATCCGAAATGTATTAGACATAGTTCACTTAAAAATATTTAATAGTATCCCCAAAAAGTAGTAGTTTTTTTGCGTCAAAAGTATTACTCGTCCCGTGAAATATATTAGTAGTTCCTTGAAAAATATTAGTTTTTGACTTTTTCCCTGAAAGACTTTAGTAGTTCTTCTAAAAAGTATTAATTTTTGTAATAAAAAGTATTAATAGTTCCAATTTGAAAAGTATTATTAGGTCCACTAAAAAGTATTAGACATTCCATTGGTGGTCGGGGCTAGGCGCTGGGTTCTCGGGTTAGGTAAATCCATTGGGTTGGATTCATCTAACCGTTAGAACGTCAAACACGAGACTATCTCTTATTATATTGGGGTCTAGAAAATAGCATGTACAAGAGGCAGAATGATATCAAAAAATTTAATTTTAACTTTGAAGGGTTAGTTTAGAAAAAAATTGGCAAATAAATATTATCGGAGAATCTTTAATGTATAAATTTCTTAAAACTTAAAATTTTAACTTTTAATAATAACATAAACAATAATATTATTAATTTTAAAGTTAAAATTTTAAGTTTTAAGAAATTTATACATTAAAGATTTACTTATGTAGAATGACATGCGTCACATGCATGAGATTTTTGTTAAAATTGACTTGCCAGTCACATTATATTGTTTTAATAATTTGTGACTTTAATATGCCTTGTGATGGATGATAGTCTCGGGTGAAGTGATATTTCTTAGAGGATTTATCGAGTTAGAATAAACTTTAATTAAAAATTATAATATTTCAAAGAGGCTAATGACTAGTACTTGGTGGTAATTAATTCAAGTGATTGATGATAGGCACACATAAAATTTATTTATTTTTCTAGACCTTTGTTAACCTCTATTGTGAGACAAGAAAACTATTATGTAGCCTTTGGGCATAGCTCAACCAGTAAAGAATTTGAGTGGCATGTTATACGTTTGATGGTACCGCAACGTGGAGGTTCGAATCCCCCCAGTAATAGGATGGAGAAGGATTTCTTGTGTGGTCACTAAGTCTATGGCGGCTTCAGGACTCGACTTGTTGAGGCACATCATGCGATTCACCTCCTCCACAAAGCTCTATGGCAAGGGCGATCACCTCCTCCACAAAACTCTATGGCAAGGCGAGTCACCTCCTCCACAAAGCTCTAGGGTCACTAAGTTATAATTATTCACATAATTTCTTAATAATGTAATAATTATAAATTACCTATCCGTATTTCTTCTCTCTCTCTTACCCCAAAACCAGAGCCCATCAAAACCCATCACTTTGTTTAATTTTTTTCGTTTTTATGTTTTCTCTTGAGTAGTTTTCTTTCTTTTTATGAAACTATACCTCTTCCCTCATTGTGAGTGAAGATTTTCTTCTCTCCTCTTTTGTGTGAGAGTTCTTATCCGACCATATAAAGATTATTTGGTTTAACTTGGTCAAGTTTGGATTTTCTTCGTCAAATTTGCGGATTTGGCGAGAATCTTTATCTTGATCGTCCGCTTCTCTATTAGTTATACAAGGATTAACTCCATAGAGATTTGTTGCCCTTTTAGACTTTCAATATTCTATCGAAACCTAGGATGGCCTAGCGGCATGGGGTTGCATTTGCAACCTCCGGTCCTTAGTATCATCCTTGCGCATGACGATGTTCCATTGTTCAAAGGAAGTGTGAGGTCTGTGCCCCTAATGTAGAGATACTTTGGGTCATCAAAAAAATAAATAAATTAAACAACTTTTTTCACTTGTCTTTGTCAAACCTTCTCTCTATCTTTTTGGGATGATTTTTATGTTGAATATCATAAAATTAATAATGTACCCATATTCCAATTTTTCGTATTTTATTAAATATAGCTTCTTCTTTGTCAAAAATATTGTAAATTACCATCAATCTATGTATCTAACTCAGATTTCGCTTAATCCTTTTGGAACAAAATTTTTATGGATTAAAATTGTCACACGAAGAAGGGTGCGTTTTGATGTGTCGACCGGAAAATGCCGGTGGGCGGTTGGTATTTTAAACTTGGGACGGATGGGAATAGATGGGGATCTGTTGCTTGTTAGCATTTAATGCTAAAGGACCGACGGGAAAAATAGTAGACAATTTCACACGCGGTGGTGGACCGGTTCCGGTTGTGTGAATGGGGTCCCGGCTCCACGTGGGTCGGATGAACAAAGTAATGTTGCGTCTTTCTTGGAATTTGCTTTTTACTCTTCCGTTGCCCTGTACTTTTTTCTTCTCAACTTATAACGGTGTTATACATTGTGTATCTTCTTCATATTTGTGAAATGAGAGAAACTTGTTTATTGATGCTTTGATTACACATACTTATACGAGAGAATTGTATCAAAGCAAACTAATGTAACATGAATCGTTACACTCTTAATGAGAAATTAGTTAAAATAACTAACTAACTAACTACATGTATCTATATGTAAGTATATACTCTAATATTCCCCCTCAAACCGAAAGTGGGGCGGTGGAGAGTGAGTTTGGAAGATGATAGCCTGGAACCGCACAAGGGAAAGGGGCTTGGTTAGAACATCCGCAGTTTGGGATTTGAAGGCACAAACCGCACATCAACAACCTTAGATCGCACCTTCTCCCTAACAAAATGGATGTCTATCTCGATATGCTTAGTCCTTTGATGGAATACAGGATTAGATGCTAAAGAGATGGCACTAGAATTATCACACCAAAGAACAGTAGGGGACTCAATATGTAAGCCAAGTTCATGAAACAAAGACTGAATCCACACAAGATCAGATGTAGCATTGGCCATGGACCTATACTCTGCCTCTGTACTGCTCCTTGCCACCACCTGCTGCTTTTTGGAACTCCAAGTGATAAGATTGGGTCCAAGAAACACACAATACCCACTGATAGATTTCCGGTCATCTGAAGAGCTGGCCCAATCAGCATCTGCATAGGCTTCTAGATTCATCCTGGGAGAAGAAGTGAATGTAACACCCAGAGATTTGGACCCTTGCAAATATCTGAGCACCTTCTTACAAGCAGTCCAATGAGACTCAGTGGGAGCATGTAAAAACTGACTGAGTTTATGGACAGCATAGGCAATATCAGGCCTTGTCATGGTGAGGTACTGCAAGCTACCAACATGATTATTTCACAGAGAGACTAGGAAGAGAGAATGGGGATTTGTCATTGAGAGAGAGTTTTTGACACGAACAAAGAGGGTGTAGAACTAGCTTTGCAATCCAGCATATTAGTTTTAGCAAGAAGGTCAGTAATGTATTTTGGCTGATTCAAAACATAGCCACCAGGCACCTTATGAGCTTCAAGTCCCAAAAAATAGTGAACTTCTCCCAGATGTTTAAGAGAAAATGCTGAGTTTAATTTCTGAATAATATCCATGACAAGTGCAGAATCATCACCAGTAATGAGGATGTCATCCACATACACCAGAATTAGAGTGAGTTTGCCAGCAGCTTGAACATAAAAAAGAGAGTTATCTGAAGAAGATACACAAAACTGGAGAGAGAGAAGAAAATCCTTAAGTTTTTCAAACCAAGCTCTAGGAGCTTGTTTAAGACCATACAGAGCTTTAACCAACTTGCAAACATGATGAGGCTTCTCAGGATGTATAAAGCCCTCAGGCTGAACCATATAGACTTCCTGTTGAAGAGAGCCATTGAGAAATGCATTGTTTATATCAACTTTGTTGAATGGACCAGCCCCTTGAAACAATTTAGAGAGAACATGATTCTAATGGTGAGAGGCTTAACCACTGGACTGAATGTCTCAAAATAATCAAGCCCAGGAATTTGCTGAAACCCCCTTGCAACAAGCCTTGCCTTAAGTCTCTCAACTGTACCATCTGCCTTATGTTTAACCTTGAATACCCACTTATTAGAGATTAAGTTCATATTATCAGAGGGAGGCACCAAATCCCAGGTATGATTCTTAATCAGAGCTTGAAATTCTGAGTCCATTGCAGCCTTCCAACCAGGGTCAGACAATGCTTGACAGACAGAAGATGGTTCAGTAACAGGTGGTGAAGAGACATTAAAAGCTTTAGGCCTGTAGATGCCATTTTTGGATCTAGTGACCATTGAATGAGAGGGAATTGCAAGAGGAGGAGGTGGAGGTGGAGGTGGAGGTGGAGGTGGAGGTGGAGGAGATATAGAGGACACAGGAGAATGATGAGGAGAATGATGAGAAGAAGTAGACACAGGAGAATGATTTGGAAGGGGCTGAAGGGTAGGAAGAGATGCAGGAGAAGGAAGAATAGGCAGAGTATTAATGACAGAAGATGATGAGGATGAAGAATTTAAAGGAGAAACAGCAAACAACTGAGAATAGGGAAAGTCTAATTCATTGAAAGCAGCAGTTCTTGCAATATATAACCTGCCAGAGGGATGAAGACACCTATAACCCTTATGTTGAGAGCTATAGCCCAAAAAGACACACTTGGAAGATCTATATTGGAGCTTATGATTGTTGTAGGGCCTAAGATATGGAAAGCAAGCACAACCAAAAGCCTTGAGGAAGGAGTAATCAGGAGCTCTATGAAACAATTGTTGAAATGGAGAAGAATTATGTAAAACAAGTAGTAGGAAGAAGATTAATGAGATAAGTGGCTAGAAAAGGCATCCCACCAAAATTTGAAGGGAAGATGAGCATGAGCAAGTAGAGTCAAACCAAGATCAACAATATGCTGATGCTTTCTTTCGGCATACCATTTTGAGCATGTGTATAAGGGCATGGATGTCTAAACATAACACCAAGAGGCGAAAATGAGAAGAAAGTTTCCTATATTCTCCCCCAATCACATTGAAAAGCCTTGATTTTAGAAGAAAATTGCCTCTCAATCATAGAAAAGAAATGCAAGATAGAATAGACTTGAGTTTTTGAGACAAGTGGAAAAATCCAAGTATATCTTGTAAATTCATCAAGAAAATGAATGTAGTATTTATAACCATCACAAGAGGGAGCGGCGGGGCCCCAAACATCGAATACACAAGATCAAATGGAGCCACGATTTAGATTGTATTGAAGGAAAATGCATAGAATGCATCTTGCCTACTTTACATGATTCGAGAAATTGAGTTTATTACAACTGAAAGGAATTTGAAGATGTTTCATGACACTAGCAAATGTAGAATTACATGGATGGCCTAGTCTGTGATGCCAGACATCAAGAGAAGAAACAGTTGAAGCAAAATTACATTGTGAAAATGAAGCAGGATCAGACAACTTGACAGGAGCAGAGAAGTGGCTGAGATCAAGTTGATATAGGCCCTCCTTGAGAACACCCTTCAGCAAAATTTGACTGGTTGTTTTGTCCTTAACAAAACAAAAAGTATCATGAAACTCAACAAGAACATTATTATCTTTTGTAAATTGAGAGATACTAAGTAAGTTCTTGGTGATATCAGGAACACACAGAATTTTGTGTAAAGAAAGGGACTGAGAGTGAGATAGACTAGGAAGGGAGGATGAACCAATATGTGAAATAGAAAGATGTGAACCATTACCTACTGTCAGCTTGTCATGGCCATGGTAAGGAGACTTAATGCTGAGATTTCCAAGCTCAGATGTAACATGTGCAGAAGCACCACTGTCAATGTACCATGAATTATCTGCAGCAGGATAAGTGGTGGTGTTCATGGCATAAGAAGAACCAGGAGAAGAGGCTTGAGACATCTCAGACAGATGAGCTTGAGCAGCAGGTGTAGTAGGAGCATCCAAACCAACAAAACTAACATCAAACCTTTTGAAACACTTAGATGCAAGATGGTTAGTTTTACCACAAATCTGACAAGCGGGTTTGTTCTTCTTCATCGAACCTTCCTCTTCCACGGCCCCTATGACCAAAACCACCACGAAAACCAGGATTCTCAGATCCATTAAACCTTCTTTGAGCAACATGAGCTGAAGATGACAATCCAACAGATGGAACAGAGGAATGCACAATCCTCATTTCATGAGACTGTAAGGAAAACTGAACTTCCTGAAGTGTAAGAGTATCATTGCGATTTGTCAAATTGACCACTATACTTTCATACTCAGGTCCAAGACCAGCAAGTATATATAAAATGAGATCATCATCACTGATTACTTGATCAGCAGCAAGCAAGTTATCTGCTATACCTCGCATTTTCAAAAAATAATCATCAATCGAAAGATCACCCTTCTTTGTAGTCTGAAGCAACAATTGAAGATGCATTACCCGAGCCTTAGATGAAGACTGAAATAATTTCTCCAAAACAGACCAAATCTGAGAAGAATTTGAACATCTATTAACATGACCAAGCATACTCTCCGAGATTGAGGATAAAAGCCAGCTAAAAAGATAGGCATCCCTGCGAATCCAGGCTTGAAACTCCGGATTAAGAACAGGAGGAGAATCGGAGGTGCCTTGCAGGAACTGAGTAGGAATTGGAATAGTACCGAGCAGAAAACCATCAAAACCGTGTGCTCGAACGGTTGCTAAAACTGTGATCGCCAATAGGTGTAATTGGATCGATCAAGCGCAGAGTGAAGGTAGGAAGAGAGATAGTGGAGCCGAAGACGCCATGATGCAGCCACTCACTTAAAAAAAAAAAATTCGCGAGGAAAACAGAAAAAAATATGGCCGTTAGGAAAGTTACCGTGCTCTGGATACCATGTTATACAATTTATGGTGGAATTTATACAATTACTATGATTTTGTTATTGGGAGATGTTACTATTACTATGATTGAAAAGAAGTTTAATTTACCAACATTTCAATTTATGGTGGAATTTATATTTTAAACCCCCTTTTGTTATATAACATCTTGGATTTATTATCACATGATGGATATTTTTTATACAATTACAATATATTCGTTATAAGCAATGCGAGATAATATAGTAAATTCTGAAGGATCCGAATAGTTGTTACTATTACTATGATTTTGTTATTGGGAGATGTTTTTGAGAAATTGTATTGGAAAGTATGTGTGCGTTTTAGGAAAAAATATATTAGTATTACTTGAGTTACTTTGAGAATGAAAATTTTATTCAATAACAATATCAAACAAGCATAAAAAACAAAATTTTCAACCAGGTATACAAAGTTCATCAACTTAAGTATACAAAGTCTCTACTTGTCCATTTGCAAGTATTCTCGAATTATTCGCTCTCAATTGTTGTCATTTGCACTTTGGAAAATTTCTCTTACACGTGATGGCTTGAGCATTTGAAGGGTCTCCCGAGACAACCCGGGTCCCGTCTAACGTTTGTTGGTATTGTGGGCAAGTTTCCATCGAGAAAATTTCACCGTTTTAGAGTGAAAGTTGGACCTACTACTCAATTACCTTGACTTGGAGTGATCGCACTTTTGAACATCATCATTTTGGCACCGTCTCGTGGGAGTTTACCAAGACACATTAATGCACGAGATCGCAAACACGTGGAACTAATTCTCAGCGCCAATTCCAGGCACCGGGAATTAGAAAGAAGAGAGGCCACCGGAAGACGGGAGGGCAACTTTACTCCTCCTCGGGAAGAGCGATGTCCCCTCCTCCCGCAGGGGCTCCGCCATCAAAACGTTTGCATGACGCGAGACCCCCATCCGATTATGCTTGAAGACCGCCCGAAATGCTCTAAGGCAACAAACCACAAGAACTGCGGACAATCTCCCCAAGCTTCACCGGCCGGTGAAGACCAAAACTTTGGGGGAGAGGCGATGATCGGATAGAAGACATGATGGACGAAGAGAGAACCAAGGAGACTAGCATGCTACTAGGGAAGAAACCAGGAAATAGAGCTCAACGCTCACAAGTTCGCACTTATGCGCCGGCTGGAAGAATTGCGTTCACACCATCCAAGTTAACCTCGAGCCATCAGCTGCGATAATGAGGAGAAGCTTGTTCACCCCAACTGTCTTAGTTCAGCCACTCCCGCAGGCATCAAAACTTCAAATCTCCCTAAATATGACAGAAATGGAGACCCTCAAGAGCACTTGGATAAGTTCTATGACAAAGCCAACCTTTGCGGCATGACAAACGCCTCATACTACAAAGTGTTTAGGACTACTCTGACTAAGCGGGCCTTGAATTGGTTCAATTAGCTTCCCGTTGGATCCATCATTGGGATGGAGAAACTCACATATGATAGGAAATTTATTGCGTAGATTTTGATGATACCATGTAAAACTTAAACTAGGAAGTTGGCACCCCATTTTCTTTGTAATTCGTATTATAATAAATAGGGTGGAAAAGTTGAGTCATGTCCGCTATACCAAGGATTACAAGAAGTCAATCATGGACTATGTGAAGACTCTTCGTGTGTCACGGTGAGTAATGCCATGAAAGAAGTCAAGGACTCGATGAAGGAGGGTCGGTGAGGAACAATGTAGAAGTGTCGGTCAAGTCAACTCAAGTCTCAAGTTGAAGTGACGGTTGAGTTATCCAATGCCTGGAGTCGACTCAAGTCACCTGGGGTACATCTGAGTCTGATCTAGTCAAGACAACCGACTTAGATCCGTTGATTAAAGTTAAGAATATTACTCAATATAGTAATATGTCAAAGCATCAGTCTAAAGTGTTAGTCCCAAAAATATGCAAAAGGAATAAACCAATGGGAAACACCGCACCTTGTGTCGGGCACTGCAATCTTTGCGAAGACATTTAATACGAGGAAGGGCTCAATATCAAGGATCTGAGACCAAGACAAGCAACGAATACAAGTGACATTTGAAATTAGCCTATCTCTTCAACGAGCAAATTTCAAATGTGCACTATAAAAAGGTGAAGAAGTTAATGAGAAAACGTTACGAACCACGAACAAACAAGAAATATTCAACCATTTAACTGCTATATTCTCATAAACATTCAAGCAATTCCTCAAGCACGAAACTTGAAGGAAATCGATCCATCACAAGTTGTGAAGGAAAGACAATTTCAAATCTGTTGAAGGATGACTATCACAAGGTCGATGGATGTCATCTCGAAGTGTGTTGACATGAAATTTGGAAGCTTCAATCATTTGTCCAAAACTAAGCCGATCGTGATTTAAATTTGTGATCATGCAAGGAAACAAAGTTAACTATGCTGAGTTTGTATACATCGACTCGCTTAACGCGTCTTTGACGAGGCGTATAAGGAGGATGGGTCATTTGGATGCTCTTTGGGCTACGGCCTGGTTATTGGCCATTTTATGGAGGTGAGGGGAATTGCATTACGCCATGGCAAACCCTTCCATGTAAATAAGATGATGTTCGAAGAAACCTCTCAAAGCGGCCGGAAGAGAGCTCATGCTTAGAAGGGTGAAACCCTCCACCAAAGAAGAAAGGCTGCGGTATCAAGACTACTCCCGCCCAAGCCCCAAGCCCAAGAAAGCACTGCTCCCGCAGCCAAGTCCAAAGCTCCGCCTATGCGGTGAGTGACTCCGCCCATACAAATGAGACTCGCCGTCAGAGCAAGATAGAGGAGGAACACCATATTCCCTCCCCTATCGTAAAAAGAAGAAGAGGATCGCCAAGTCAAGAAAGTCGATTGCCTCTAAGAAAAATCCAAAAGCTTTCACATTTGAGAAAGGAGAATGTTGAACCAGAGGTTCCCCTGCTTCCATCCAGGAAGAGACGGTACATTCAGCGATCTCGAGCTTGAAAAGACTGCTGAATCCGTACTCGATCGGAGAAAAAACCGAGACCTGAGATGATCAAGAAGAGCGAGTCTCGAAAATTGTTGATGTATTGATGTTGTCTGCGGATGGTGATCAACAGAGATCCACCGAAGACCCAGTTTGTGAGGAAAATAGCCGAGGAAAGTGAAGCGGCCGAGACAATGAGCTCGATATTGAAAGAGTTGTCTCCCCTCCTATAATCGATCCGCATCTCGAGGAAAAGCAAGGTCTCTTACCTCCCATTCGGAAACCGGAGATGAAGTTGATGATGATGATGATGTGATTATGTACTCTCCGGTTTACCCGACATTCAAAGGCGCTTGAGGGAATGGAGGGCATGGAAGCTGGATCACTCAAGGATGCGATTCACTCGCCCGAGTTCATCGAGGAAGAAGAAGAGAAATTCCTTGGTCTTTGGTGATGTTCAATCCGCCTGAATGAAGCCAACTGTCCGGACATTCTCCGCATTCTTAAGGAGGAGGAGAATGAGAGAGCTGTCGAGCAAGCCGAGCCTTGGAAAAATCTAAGATGTGCACATTCACGGGCGCTCTAGAGCATACTCATGAACATCTTCCGAATTCAGAGGCAGTGATGAAGACATGGATCCTCTGCCGCTTTGAAGAAAAGTCGTCGAATCAGAAGCTGCACAAATTATGAAGGAATCTAGAGCCATGCACGAACTAAGCTTACTAGAAGGTCCAAGAGAGTCCTCCCAAACTCTTTCGCAGACCGATCCCTTGGGAGTGGCGCAACAAATTGCTATAGCCATAGCCGCCACCACGTCCCAGTGCATTCAATCGATAGCTCCCGGGGCAATGGCGATGAAGCCGGGAATTTGGGCACCCAAGCTAAGCCTACCTGAAGAAGGTGTTAACACACTGTCCCTGCGGGCCGTACACTCGAGGGAAAAGCCGCGTCTCGGGAGCAGAGTGAGCCCACTCTCATTCACTCGGTGGTGTGCCACCGAGGGGAAAACTCTCTCCACCACGGCTAGGTTGGAGGAAGGCAGAGGAGACAAACCAATGCGATCGGGAGGCGAAGCCGAGAAAGAAATAACGAAAGAACAGAGTGACATTAACGAAGCTCAAACAGATTAAGTCTATTTCAAATTTGAGATGCCGGTTGTATTGAAGGCCAATGAAGTCGCTCCAACGGCTAAAGGCAAAGGATGGTGAAGCCCGGGAGTTAACACACGGGCTCGAAAGTGCAATCGAAGGGGTTGAGACTCCTCTGGATGCCATGGTTCAAGACCCTAAGACAACCGAGTTTGTCAAAGGGAGTATCGAAAACCCTAAGACAGTTGAGACTGTCAAAGAGACTATAGAAGGCCCTACAAAGAAAGTGAGACTGTTGGGGGTATTGAAGGCCAACGGGAGGTTGAGACTTCCTTGGTAAATATGATAAAATTGAGAACATTCCTCAAATTGAAGGTCTTTGCCCAGATGAAGTTATTGGTGCCCTTCAAGATTCCCAAGAAAAAAATTAATACATCATTTTTGGAATCGGAAGATGAAGGCGAGTCCACTCAACATGATAATCCTATGACGGACACAAGCGAGGATGTTCACAAATCTCGAGCTAAGCCAGGGAGGAGACGGCTCCTATGAGATTCAACTTTGATGATGAGCCAACTCCATAAATCTCATCATCCTCCGATGAAGCCGATGATACTGGTGAGGACAAGATTACTCAATTGGAAAAACCCATTTGAGACTAAGGAAGCTGTTAAGACAGTGAGGCTCGATACTGGGCAAAACATCTCATATGCCCCACTGAATCGAGTCATCTCAAGCAGCTCTCCCACACATTTGTAAGCGATAACGACTCCTTTCCACCCACTCAGGCTCCCATAGCTATGACCCCTGCCAATGAAGCGCCACAATCGAGGCACAACGAGTGAGTCATCTCAAGCACACGAGCAACAAGAAATTCCCCTATGTGCGCGATGATGCATTCCAAGACATGTTTCCCTTCTCCAAGGATGCTGAATTAGAAGTAGAGACAATCTGAAGAAAGAAGATACACCATAAGGAAAGATCCGATTATTCCCACAAACATGATTGTTCCAAAAACTTCAACTTTGACCCGAATGGCCATCAATTTGAATCAACGTGCAAGTTGAGTTCCATGATATCTTCAAGAAAATCTGCGAAGAGATTGAGAAGATGGAACGTCATCGAGGCCTCTCTCGGATTTGCATCGGACAATCGAGATGCCACTCTCACAACCGATCTAAGAGGCATAGTGGTGAGACTATGGGAATGGACTCAACAACAGATCGCAATGAGAATCGAGCAAGTCCGATATTTCAAAGCCTTGGAAGGATGCTCGTATGGAGGCCGGGTAACTCATGTACATGCGAGAGAATGAAGGAGTACATTGAGAGGATCAACTTGATCTCACAAAACGGATATGAAGTTTGCCGCAACATTTCCACAAGAATGAAATTGCGGACTCGAGAATAACATGAATGAGAAATTCGATCTCTCTCATTGAAATAAAGATTGTATCGATTGAGAATTTCGAACATCGTATGATGATGCAGACTCCAAACACAACTCAACTATCGCCAGATGGACTTTATCCTCATAGGTATGTTCCCTAGGATACCTCTCTCCTTTGGTGATGATGCCAAAAAGGGGAAGAGGAGTCCTCAAGGGATTAAAAGGAGAAAAATTGAAGAAAGGATGTGACATGGTTAGGGGGAAGGAAGTTCTAAAGACTTGAAGGCGATGTTTCTTTGAAACCCCTGGTGAGTAATGTCATGCCTCTATTTTCAGCAAACTCCCCTGTGACCTTACCTATCAAGAAAGTTCTTTGTGTCGATGGCGAGACAAAAGAAAGATCATTGAAGCGTGATTTGAGGAGTTAGTAAAAGCAAGATGCTCAAGATGCGTTCAGAAATTATGAAACAATATGGTGCTCTACCGAAGCTTAAAACTCTTGAATCGAAGCTTACTTCCTAGGAATGGCCCTTTCTCAAGCCCGAGACATCTTGGGAGAAAGGTTTGAACCTGTGTAAAGAATCGATAGCGGCGAGACTTCAGCGATCACTGACCGAAAGCGAGAAGACTCCGTGACTGAGACACTCCCAGAGGATGAAGAGATGAGTCGGGTAGAGGAAGAAGTGGTGGTGGAAGAGGCTCCGACTTGACCAAAACAAAAGGATGTATCGTATGTGGTCCGAGAAGAAAGGTATTATCTACTTGATTGGATATGATCACCTTGCCAACCGAGAAGTTGAAAGAAAGAAGGAAGTCGCAAGGAGGCAAGAAGAAGAAAATCTAAGGCAAACTAGAGAATGGCTCGAGAGGAAGCAAAGGGATAACCCCGCCGCCAAACGGGCCTATGAAAAGAAAAAGAGAGAAGAAGAGGAAAGAAAGAGGAAAAAGATGATCCAGGAGGAGAAGAAGAACGATGAAGAAAGAGGAAGGAAGCAACAAAGGCGTTGAAGTGTTCGCAAACCCCTTCGTGTATTTTTGTTGTAAATACATCTATGTAAGTAATCTGTAACAAGCTTAGTGAATTTACCTGTAATTTTCACTCTTTATGTATCTTAGCTTAGATATACTATGTTTTGACATGTATACATTTATATTGCTTTGATACCGAATGTAAATAGTGTGTAAAGGACAAGATTGCTATGATCAATAAAATGATCCAATTTAAGCATATAATCTTTGTCTTGCATTGCCTGCATGTATCTTTTTGTTTACTTTCTTTAAATGTTTTTAAGTTTTGGCATCATCAAAAATGGGGAAATTATTAGGAAATTTATTGAGTATATTTTGATAATACCATGTAAAACTTAAACTAGGAAGTTGGCACCCCATTTTCTTTGTAATTTGTATTGTAATAGATAGGGCTGAAAAAGTTGAGTCAAGTCAGCTATGCCAAGGATTACAAGAAGTCAACTGCAGACTATGTGAAGACTCTTGTGTGTCAGCTGAGTAATGCCATGAAGGAAGTCAAGGACTCGATCAAGGAGATTCGGTGAGGAACAACTATAAGAAGTGTCGGTCAAGTCAACTCAAGAAGCCAAGTCTCAAGTTATCCGAACGACCGAGCCGACTCAAGTCACCTGGGGTGCAGGACATCGATCTAGTCAAGACAACTGACTTAGATCCGTTGATTAAAGTCAAGAATATTACTCAATATAGTAATATGTCAAAGCTGTCAGGTCTAAAGTGTTAGTCCCAGAATTGTGCAAAAGGAATGAACCAATGGGAAACACCGCACTTGTGTCGAGGCACCGCAATCTTTGCGAAGACATTTAATACGAGAAAGTGTCAACATCAAGGACTTGAGACCAAGACAAGCCAACGAACACAAGTGCGTTTGAAATTATCCTATCTCTTCAACGGGCAAAATTTCAAATGTGCCTTTGTAAAAGGCCGAGGAAGTTATTGAGAAAAGGTTACCCGAACCACGAACAAGCAAGCAATATTCAAGCATTTAACCTTCTATATTCTTATAAACATTCAAGTAATTCCTCAAGCCTGAAACTCGAAGGAAATCGATCCAACACAAGTTGAGAAAGAAAGACAACTTCAAATCTGTTGAAGAGGAAACTTTTGAAAAAATCGAAGGGGTTTACTTTCCAAACTAGATTGTAGAAAGGTTCGAGGTCGAACCATTATCAAGTTTGTTGGAGGGCTTTGTGATCAAATCCAAGAACTTGAGAAGTGAACTGAAGTAGCAAGGCATTTGCCTGTGAAGAAGAAGCCGAGTCACAAGAGAAGCCACTCGTGATCAAGGTTGTCTCAGATGTTCACCGATTTGTAAAGCGATCTGTTACTTAGTGGATTCCTCCAGGAGTTGGAGAAGAGAGAATTAGAAGAATTACCCCATCTTGAACCTCTATAAAATATTTGTGTCGTTTACTTTCAAAGAAACTTACTTTTCTCGCACATTTACTTTATATCGTTGTTAAGTATTATATTTGCTACCCAACCGATAAATAACCAAGTGCTAAAAATCAAGTGTTTAAAACAAGCTAAAATCTAATCAAAGGGTGTTAAGTCTTCCATTGTTAAAAACCAATCGCCAAGTTAAGTATTTTGCTTGATTGAGTTATACTATCAACGACTCTATCGAAGTCATGTTGAGTGGGTAACTTAGCTGAAAAACCAACTTAGTTGTCCATCAAGGACACAATGTTTGAGTCAACTTTGTTGAATTATTTTAAAAGACTAAATCGAAAATTTAGTAAGGTTTATTCAACCCCTTCTAAACCTTACTTCTCACCCCTTGGGACCTAGAACATACAATTTCATGCACCAAATTTCTATAATTGAAAGTGCCCTAAAACCATATTACACATGTCCCACTCAAGCAAAAAGAAAAAGCACCTCTAGGATTATATGAGGCGATATTTGGAAACCGTCAATGAAGTCGCCAATGTCTAGACGAGACCTTGGCGGAAATCTGCAGCGAGAACCTTCGCAGGACGGCTAAAGGAGTCCTTAGCCAAAAAACCTCATGTCTCCTTAGAGGAATTATGAGCCACATAGAGAAGCATATTCGAGTATAAGAGGCCTCCAGGCCCGAGTCTAGCAATAAGAGGACGATAAGAATCAACCTAAGAGGTGTAACAAAAGAGAAAATGGGAGAAGAGACTACAAGTCACACTTCGCTCCCTTAAATGTGCCTATGGCCAAAATTTTAATCACCGCATAGAAGAAGGGGATCCTAGAACCTGCCCGACCAATGAAGAAAAACCCTGACAGAGCGTACTCAATCAATATTAATGCTATCATCGCGATAGAGGGCATACCACCAATAACTATTACCAGTTAAGAGAAAGACCGGAAGGTTGATCCAAAAGGGGTATTTGAAGGATTATATAGACCAACATAAACTATGTAAGAATCCTTGGCGAGAAAGAAGATTAGCTTCATCAAGCTCCACGTGAATCCAAGCCATGCGCCAAGGAAAGACAAAACACTCACATGGCGGAGTTATCACTATGATTTTCGGAGGCCATGAAAGAAGAGATATGTGGAGTGCCCTAATGATATACAACAAGGAATACAAATAATTCAAAGTCGAAATACCCCCAAGAGAAGAGTCATGAACTTCATCAAGGCTAAGAACATCCCCATCACCTTCCCGGAAACCAAGATCCACCCCGACGCCAATGTAGTCTACGTTATGTTGGGCAACATTGTGGCCGAGAGAGTTTTTTTTGATCGGGGTGCATTAGACGACATATTCATGAAAATATTTAAGAAGTGAAGATAGATCCTTCCTATATCATCCCAATAACAACATCCCTTGTTGGCTTCATTGGAGAAACAATCAAATTGGTAGAAGAAATCGGTAACTCTCGGGAGTGGAGTGCAAACACAAAACCACCAAGCTAATCCACTTCCTCATCATAGATTTCCCTTATCCTTACAACATGATCTTAGGGATCCCAAATCAACTATTTTAGGGCCATCCCTTCAACTGTTCATCTCAAGCTAAAGTTCCCGGACCGGAGTAGGTCGGATCGCGAAAGACATCAATACCGCTAGAGAAAATTAAGTGGCCACCTTAAAAGGGCAAGCTCCCTGAAGAAGATAGTGGCCAAACCCATCGACACTAGGAACCGCAGAACTCGCCATCTCCCCCATTCGCCGATTAAGGATGTCACCCCCAGGGTCATTATCTATTTTTCATTTATTAGTTCACTTTATTTTTCCCGAGCGACATAAAATAATTTACTTTCAAGTTTTTTGTCCTGTAAGGCGAATAATTATATTGCGTTTCATTTGAGTACTTAATATAATTCATATTCATTTTTGCCATTCTCGTTGACTATCAATGTGCAATTACTTATCAATAAAGATTTGCATTCCAGGGCACGCCATTTACACCCTTCTCTCGTGAGGTGGTCGTATTTCTAGTAATCTTCTCCTAAAAGCTCCACATTTTGAGAGAAAGAGTCACTCTTCCCACACTTCGGTCTTGGAGGCGAGTCACGTTCTAACTCATCCCGCAAAGCTCCATACTATGGGAGGAAAAGTCACCCCTTCGCACTTTGGTCCGAAAGGTGGTCCCATTCTAAAACTCTCCACCTTGGAAAATATGCGTCGTGAGGATGAGCCACCCTTCCCGCACTTTGGTCATGAGGTGGTCACATTCTAATACTCTCCTCATCGGAAGCTTTACACTCCATTAGGATGAGTCACCCCTCCTTGCTTTAGTTTATGAGGTTGCCATAATCTAATACTCTCCCCCTCAGAAGCTCCATGCTCCATGAGGAAGAGTCACCCCTCCCGCACTTTGACCCGGACGTCATCATAGACCTCGAAACAAGGCACTCACCAAGTTCACCCCTCCCGAGCTTTGGTCGGAAGGCGTTCACAAACCTCGAAATTAGACACTCGCCATGTTCCCCCCCTTCCACGCTCCCGGAGGTAGTCACAGACCATGAAATGAGGCAATCACAAGTTCATCCTTCCCACGCTATGGGAGGTGGTCGAATCTCTCAACATGAGGCGAACGCTCCCCTATGAAGAAAGACTAGAACACGCTTTTTTATCAATAAATATTCTACGGATGAATAGCAAGAAATACAAACAATGCTAACACATATTGAGAAAACAGACAATGCATCGCTCCAAAAAGAAAAATATCGACATGCCTCGCCAGCGGAGGCAACACACATTATAAGTACCAAATAATCTGAATATCTAAAGACAAGCCCTAAACAAAGGTGGGTGAAATAAAATTTGATCTAGCGATAATCAAAGTAATAAAGTACTCAAGTCTAGGGCCTCCATCATCATCGCCCCTATAGCCTTCTCTACCAGTGGCATCCTCCGGGGTGTCTGCAAGGCCTTTATCTCGCCTTCCTCCTCATCGACGCCAAAGTCTAGGAGATATATTAGCTCTGGGTGGCTTCCCTCTCAACAAGAGTGTCTTCGCCCACCATCCTCTGTCAAAGTAGGTCTAACACTCACTCATCAACACCGACGCACAATTCACCTGACACGGTAGGCCTTCACCGCGTTGGGCTTCTCCTTAGCCGCCCACTGAGGCCACCGTAGGGACTTGAGGAACTCCTTCCGAACTACACCTCGTGGTCATCGTGTCTTCACCCACTCGTATTTAGTGGCCAAGTCAACCATTTTTCCACCGTGCTTGCTCACGGAATCCTTGAGCCCCTTCGGATCACTTCTCTTCGTGAATCTCCGCCTCCAAAGACACCATCTTTTTAGATCTAAACAACTGCAAGGTTCACAATCTGCGAAATATTCATTTAAGTTCCAATGGACAAAGGGAATGGAAAGACGATTCTTGAATGAAATACATATAACAAGGAATCTAACCTTAGCTACATCGCCGTGGATGTGAGTCTAAATGTCTTTAAAGGACAACAATCCTAGACGAGTCTAATCGTTAGCAGAGAGCAACCCCTCAACATTTGAAGCCTAAGCAAAGATCGAGGAAGGATCTAAATAAAACCGGATCCTCTCAAGGTGGTTCATCCCAGGAGAAACAAATGTGCGGGTTGATAGTCCCGAAAGAAGCTTGGTGAGCTACAAACGCTATCTTTTTCCCTATGAAGGCTGGAAGGGGTTGGGAAGCATGGTTGGCCTCGACATGGTCATTGCTCGGGGTCCTTGGTGCCTCTCGCCACTAAAACGATGGGGAGGTGACCCCACTCGCCCCTTTTCTCTCATAAATCCACACTCGAACTCTCCTCACCGGTAGAGGACCATTTATCCTCCTGTGTCTTCTTGCAAGACAATTAAGCAATACTTAAGACCTTCTTTCCTAAAAAGAAAGTGACGACAAATTATCAAGAAACAATTAGTACAAGAGTAGATACAAAGACAAAGCAGATAATAAACACTTTGATCGTCCGGAATGTCTCAAACATTCGGGAACTATTAAACTAACCCTTCGCCTTATAGGTCTCCACAAACCCCCTTCGAGATGAGGCGGTGGTACATAGAGTCTTAGTTTGAAAACCAATCATGAGGAATATCATAATTGTTATCCCATAAGGAGAAAATTCCTCATTCCAAAGCCCACCGGGAGAAGCAAGGCTCATCAAGAACTTACATTGGTGGCGGGGGAAAAGTCGAGAAAAATGTCTCCTTGGAAGTGTTCTTGGCGAAGAACAAAGAATGAAACCCTTCACAAGTGGCCTATAATTTTAGCTTGCTCATAGCATACTCGTAGCCCATTATACATGCGTATGATTGGGTAATAATTTGGCCAACACACAACCTGGATAATCTGTATAACTTTGGCCAGGAAGAGGTCGGGAGGAATGGAGAAGTTTTTGGACAAGCTAAAGAAAACTCGAGATCCTTCTCACTCTTCTCACCACCGGGTCTCGAATCTAAAAAAAAACTCGACAAACTCTTCTATACCTCGAAGGCCTAGTGTCAATGGAGGAATGCCAAATTCCATTGGTGAAATCGAGCGAGCGAATAGAACGACAAATTGGCGGTAATTTCTCTATCGTGGAATGGGGCCAACAAAACCCCAAAATTTGAAATTCGGGTCAAAGGTGCGAAAGATCCGAAGAAGAAGGCACATGCAAAGAAGAAAAGACCGGGGGACGAAGGTCGTCACAAGCATGCCCTTGAAAGGGCTCGGTGCATGCCTTTGGTCTCGTGTCCTCAAGAGCATCGGGCGTAATTGAGCGCCCTTCCGGTGGGCATGACTCCACTCCTCTCCACCTACTCATCTATGCACTCCTCCATGTTTTAAGTTCTCTCCACTCCCACTCTCAAGCAAGATTTTCACCAAATGATAGCTACCAAGTCCAAGTCCCGACCATGAAATCTATTCAAAATTGAAGAAAAATATAGAGAAAAAAATTACCTTTTCAAGACATGGTCAAAACTCTCTTCAAAAGTTTGTCAATGGTGTAAGAATGAGTAAGACCTAGAGAAGGCAAAATGCCCCGAACCCGATCGAAGAACCTATCCTGCTCGAACCGATGAGAATCCCCACCCCGATTATGTCAATAAGGTGGATATGGGTTTAGGTCACCCGACACCGACTTTATATCTATAATTATATATTAAGTATAATTTGTATTTTATATATATATATATATATATATATATATGAAAATATTAGTTTCTAAAAATTATCATCTAATACTCAATTTTTTTAATATACTTGATAATAACTTCTAAAAGTGTTAGCAAATATAACACATAAGTTTGGTAAAAATATATAAATTGAGAATTAAAAATATTATTTAAATTATCAAAAATACAAATGGGGATATGATACGTGTAAAATATACGTGTATTTAGGGGCTTAATTTGATATATATCCGATGCATTTGCATGCATATTTAGTGTATTTTACTTGCTTTCCTTAGAAGGGTATGTACTACGTATTCTTGTAATTTTTATAGAAACGGGTGTAGAATGAAAAGATATCGTTAGAAGACCCAAGCAAAATTGAAGAATGTGAAGAGATGATCGAATATGCGAAGAAAATGGAGAAAAACAAGTCACACGGCCCGTGTAGTTTCACACGCCGTGTGAATTTTTCCCTTGTGATTTTTAGCGTTCATGCGACTTGTTCGAGAGAAAAATTTCAGAGACAATTCACATGACCAGCCGTGTCATTTCACACGACCGTATCAACCATTCGGAGAAAAAAAGGACCAAAACCATTCACACGTTTGGGACGGTGTGTTTTCACACGTCGTGTGGTTTGTCTCATGGCTGATTTTCGATTCCTAATCCCATCGAGAACTCTACCAATAACTCTCAAAGCACCTATATAAAGGGCACCAAGGCCATGGACGAAAAGAGCAGATCATAACACATCGAATACACCAAAATACACTAGGATTACACAAATCAATAGTCTTTTGAGAGAGGAGGGCAAATCAATGAAGAACACCACACGGCGTTTCACATCTACGGATGTACAAGGGTTTGAAGACTTGGAAGGAAGATCCATCCGACAAGAAGATCTCTTGGTTGTACTTAAACAATGTCAAACTATTTAATTTCAACTTTGTCTATGATATTGTTATCAAATATGTTTGGGCTAATCTTTTCGACCCTGGGAATAATCAAAAGCGTGGATTCATGTTAAATCTATATTGATTGTTTTTTAATTAGTTTATGTGTTCTATTATATGAATTCAAATGCTTAATTTTTGAATATTATCGGATCATAAATTTGCATGTCATATTTGTTAGTTCATAATTCGAAAGATGAGTTCTAACAAACAAAAATTGGGTTCATACATAAATGGGTGTAACGATCGGAGGCCTACTCGCTTGTGGGGAGTACTTCAATTCAAAGATCTTTTGGGAGTTAATAATAATTGTAACATATCGGAGATCTACAATTATTTATTAATCAACTTTTTTGCGCCACCCTAGGGAAGAGAATAAACTAAGTTAGAAATTGAAACCATAGAAATACATAAATTGGTTTTGATAAACATTAATTGGATTTAGTATTGAAGAAGCATGTTGAGATTATGTGCCTAGGGTTGCTTTTCGTATTTGTTGAAAACTTTTGGAGTTCGGTCTTTATAAATTTATAAATATTTTTACTTGTTTATTTAAGGTTTCGATTAAATAATAAATAATTTTGAAATTTTAACCGCTTCAATAAAATTGGAATACGATATTAATTATAACCTAAGTGTTTCGTATTCAATCCTTGAGGAATACGACTTTTCTCATTGCTATCGCTAGCCACGCCGTACACTTTGCGGTTTAGTGAAAAGATTTTCACGATCAAGTTTTTGGCGATGTTCTTTGGGGATTGAAAGATTCAACTTAGATATAGTAATAACAAGTTCAATCTTAATTGAACAAATATTTTTGTACATATTTTTTCAATTTTTTTGTACATATTATTTTATTTATTTTTGGTTTTTTTGTAAATAAATTTTATTGCTTTGGTTCTAACATTATTTTTGATGAGTGCGGATAGTGTATGATCACGCGTTCAGATTTGCCAAACCAATTTTCATTGATTTAGAAATTAAAAAGACAAGCAAAATAATTAAGAAAAAGATCTAAAATGATGGCGGATGGGACTAATGAGAACGTTGTGAACAACGAAACAACGAGGAGCGTCCACTGTGATAGAGCAACGGAACTAGATAGAGGAAAGACCCCCAAGGAGGCGGTTAGGGACTACTTCCCGGTTGGAAGTTAGTCAAAGGTATGGTGGCGTGGATTTTTTGCCGATTAACGCAAATAATTTCGAACTAAATCTGTGTTGATCCGGATGGTTTCACAAAACCAGTTTGGGGGAGAATCGTTGAGTATCCAAACGCGCATCCGACCTTGAATTGTTAGAAATTGGAAATACGATTAAGATGAATGGTGTTTTTGAGGATATCATTCGAAATCCGCCTTTTTGCATTTCTCAACGCATAAGGCTATGGGATGGTTATGCTCTTTAACACCACCCGCAAAGAAATTGGGATGAACTAAGTTAGTGGTTTTTCGGCTAAGTATTTCCCCATAGTAAACGCCGCAGCTTGATTGAAAAGGGGAAATCGCCCGATTTAGGCGGTTTGATGCAGAGCCGCTATATGAAGCATGGGATATGTTTAGAGATTTATTAAGGAAGTGCCCTCAACATAGATATCCCGATTACCAATAGGTACAATATTTCTATAATGTTTTGAGTAGCAACACGAGAACTATTATAGATCTTTGCGTCTGAGGGGGTGCAAATACTAGGAAATATCCGGGACGATGCACTAGAATTGTTAGAAGAAATGGAAAATAATAGTTACCAGTGGCCATCCGAGAGATCCAACGTTCGGCGTATAGCGGAGGTCCGAGGATGAGAAGGTTGCCATGCTCACAAATCAAGTATCCGTGCTTAATATGAAACTAGATGCGATGCAACAAGTGACTCCTAGAGATCTGCCGCAGTTGTTGAAGAAGAGGCGAATTTTGTGGGACAATAATTGAACTTTAACAACAATTATAGAAATAATCGAGACACCAACACATTACCATCCGGTGCAAAACCATGAAAACTTTTCTTATGCTAATAACAAGAATGTTTTGCAACCACCTCCGAGTTTTAATGCGGGTAATCAAGGCACAACTGAAGAGTCTAGTGATAAGAAAGCGTCTATGGAAGAGATGTTATCATCGTTTATCAAGGAAACTAGTGCTAGACTGAATAAAGATGAAACAAATATAGACTTGATTGAGGAACATGCAAGGCGAAGTTTTTGAAACACATGTTGCCCAAATCGCTACGATGTGGGAGACGAGCACCAAAATGGTAAATTACCAAGCGATGTTGAATTTAATCCAGAGAACAGAGCAACGCCATTCGTCTAATGATTGGTACAGAATATGAGGGCTCAAAGGCATCAAACGACGCCTTGATTCGATACTTGATAATACTAGAAATCGGCGCCTGGGTGAAGACGTAAAACTTAACGCTTTGTGGGAGGCAACCCAATTTATTTTTATTTTAATTTCATTTTTATCGTCTTCATTTAATTAGATTTTAATAAGTTTTTAATTTTATTATTAACATAATTTTTAGTTTTGTTTGCTTTTGTGGGTTGTTGTGTAGGAGGCGTCACGACAAACTCCAGGTTTTATGGAAAAAAATGAAAAATCAAAAAAACACACGGTCCGGCGTGTGTTTGGTCACTTCAAAGAAACAATCACGGACAAAGAACACGCAGGCGAGCGCGATTACCTGGATGTGCGAAATCGGATGGGTGTGTGAATTGTACCAGTCGAAATTTTCTACCATTTTAAACTCAAACACTCCGAATTTATCTCACTTTCTCCTTCCAAACCCCGATGGCGAAATTTCTCGCCCAAATACCCCAACCCATCTTCAAGTTTCTTTAAATTCAACTTCAAATCTTCAAACAAAAACATAAATACTACTTCCTTTCAATAAACCCACCACAAAAATTTTCCAATTTCTATACTTTCCCAAGTTTTCCTTCAAGCTTGGGGTTTATGATTTCAATTTTGATTTTAAAAGCTTCCAAATCCATATCTATGGCTTCTAGAGGAGGAGAAGCAAGAGTAAAGAGGAATCCACGAAGAAGAAGGGTACCAACTCCGGGCCGAACCAGTGTATGAGGTTAACGACCCAGAATTCTACATTGTTGTTCTCATGGACGATACACACCGGGCTCGGTGGGAGGTACTCTATCTCCAAAATATGATTTCAACAAGGTACCCGATGAACATACTCTTACTACTTTGGGTATGTTGGATGATTTTTCCGCCTTGTGTGGGTGTATTGATTGGCATGAGATATTGAATGGGAATTGGACTACTGTATGGTGTATTCGTATGAATTTTTGAGCATGTTTGAATTTGTGGTCGAGAAAAGAAATTTGATGGGTATCCGATTTAGGTTAGCTAATGATCCAAGGAGTTGTCTATTGATGATTTAAATGTAATTTATCGAACTTTGGCTTATGGGGTTCAAGAGCATGAGGACTTTGACATGCTCAGATTTGGAAGGAAATTATGGAGAAAAAGAATTTATACGCGGATACCTCCAAGGTGTCTAACATTAGGAACCCCATACATTAGCGAAAAGTGTTCGCAAGAGAAGATAGTAAAGAGGACATTCGGGTTGATGAGTTATTTATACTTTAGTGTATGGCCTTTGGGGACGGAGGTTGTACCCAATGCCGGGCATTTATAACTAGACAATTTGATAGAGTGAGAAATCAAGGAGGATATACATTGGTGGGCTAATTACACCTATAATCGAGTATTTCAATGTGAGCTTCCAAGGGTATGCATGTGCGGATGAGGAAAAATATTGATTTGATTTGTTTTATCGCCATGAAGATGATTTAATATGATGGGCGTGATCATTGGTTGATTCATGCACATAGAACCAAAATTATGTTCCCAAATCCAGATGCTACCTCGGTTAGGAAAAGGGGTAATTGGTTGATAAGGGAGACCAAGGATCTTCTTTGCTTGCTCAAGGTGAGCAAGATAAGCCTAGGCATAAAGCGATAGGCGAGAATCCTCAGGCAATGGGGTAGTCGGCATGGGGATTTTAATGATAGGCTTGAAAGGGAGGACGTCAATATGAGCACATTGATGGATGGTACTTTTTAGTTATTAGTTCTGATTGATGAGTATAATACTAAGTATTTGTAGCGCTTTGACGCCATCACTCAACAACAATAACATATATACGTGATGATGTCTCGTATGGATCGGTGGCACATCTCACAGGGCAACTTCCCTCCACCTCCTCCCCACGGTGAGTTCGGTAAGTACTTTTTACGTATTCTTTTTACTTTTGATAATTTTCTCATATGTTCGGGACGAAACATATTTTAAATTTTGGGATTATTATGAATGCATAAATAAATACTATTGCATTTTTGCATTGCATTTCGGTTGCATGTAGAAGCATAAAATTTTCATAAAAATTTTATTTTTAATTTTTTATTTTATCATGTTTATCGCTTTAGCACATTTATTGCTTTTGTGTGAGTTATGATTAGAATTTGAAAAGGTAGGAAAGCACGCATGATTTTACTATGAGCATTTGGTTTTATGAGTTGAAGTATTTTTGTGAATTATGTGATGAATCGTTGAGAAGATATATTTTGCTTGTTTGGCATTGATTGTGAGAGTTGGGTATTTGAGCATGTTGCGAAAAATAAGCCTATGAGTTTTTGTGCCTTTAAGCGCTTTTATATTATGCGAGTCTTATTTTTTTCTTTGAGTGTGTCATTTATGATTATTAGAACTCTAGAACTTGCAATAGTATCTTTATTGAAACCATATGTGTGTGCCATTTTCGATTATGACTTAAGGTCATCTTTGATTTAGCCTACTTAGCCTAAAAAGCCTACCTATAAATTCATGATTCCTAGGAGCCTAAACTTTTTATTGTTAGCCAAATTTGAGTTTTAAACTTAAAAATATTCTTTATCCCAAAACTTGAGCTTACGAGAAGATGAATAGTTTTGGAGATATGTGGTGGAATATTGAAAAAGAATGATGACCAAAGAAAGAGAGATGAACAATGATTAGGTAAGAAGCTCGAAATAGAAAGAAAATTTGGAAAAAAAAAAAAGAAAAAGAAAAATCGAGCAAGAGAAAAAGAAGAAAAATCGAGCAAGAGAAAAAGAAAGAAAAGAAAAGTTCGAAAATTTTGAGAGCTTAAGGCAAAATAAAAACAAGGCAAATAACCTAAGAATGAAAAGAGATGAAAAAGGTGGAGTATGAGATGAAAAAGAAAATAACTTGAAAAGATGAGTTTTATGATGAAATGGGTTGGTGAATTGAAAATGTGTTCTTAAAAAATCTATTTGCTCAAGTCAAGTCACTTAATCCAAATTTCTCCTACCCTTACCAAAGAGCATACATTACAACCAAATGAAAAGTCCTTTTTGATTCTTAAATTGTGCACACTTAAGTGGTAGAGATGTTAGACGATTTGCAAGCTATGGTAGTTCAACATTATATTGAATCGACTTGAGCATATACATGTCCTATTTACTTTGAGAGTTGAGTAATGCACTACTACTTGTGAGTCGTGATGTCAAGTACCGGATGAGTATTGATTATACCGAACTTGTGATTGATGATTTCTTGATAATGAATTGCATGTTCATTTGAATATGGATATGAACGAGATTAAATATTTGTAGTGTTCTTGTGTGTTCTTTTGTACCCCATATGATTATTTTTCTTAGCTTTCTTGAGGACGAGGAATGGTTTAAGTTTGGGGATTCTAATATGTGTAAAATATACGGGCATTTAGGGGCTTACTTTGATATATATTTGATGCATTTGCACACATATTTAGTGTATTATACTTGGTTTTCTTAGAAGGGCATGAATCTGTTTATTCTTGTAATTTCCACAGGAAAGCAGAGCTAAAATGAAAAGATCTACGTTAGAAAGTCTTAGGACAAGATTGAAGAATGTGAAAAAATGATCGAATACGAAGACGATGGAGAAAAACAAAGTCGCGGTCGACCATGTAGTTTCACGACCGTGTGAATCTGTTTCGTGTGATTTTTACACGTTCGTGCGACTTGTTCGAGGGAAGAATTTGAGAGACAATTCACATGACCAAACCGTATCATTTCATATGATCGTGTGAATCTTTCGAAGAAAAACAAAAACCAAAACCATTCACACGTAGTGTGGTTTGTCTGGTGATTTTCAATTCCTAATCCCATCGAACTCTAATAGTGATATCTCAAAGCACATATATAAAGGGGACCAAGGTGATATGTGTAAAATATATGTGCATTTAAGAGCTTAAAATGATATATAATTGATGCATTTGCACGCATATTTAGTGTATTTTACTTGGTTTTCTTAGAAAGCATGATCTGCGTATTCTTGTAACTTTTTACAGAAACGGAGCTTAAATGGACATATAGCGTTGGAAGGCCTAGCCAAGATTGAGAAATGCGAAGAGAAGATCGAATAAAGGAAGAAAATGGACAAAAACACATCACATGGTGCTTGTGTGAAGCTCACACGGCCGTGTGAGTTGACCCCATGTGATTTTTACACGTTCGTGCGATTTGATTTTCGAGAGACATGTTACACGACCCGACCATGTAAAGTGTTTGAGTGGAAATTTTTATAGAGGCGAAAACCATTTACATGGCGGCACCGTGTGATCTCGCACATGGGCCGTGCGATCCATCTGCGTCCTAATTTTTGTGTCATTTTCCCATTAGAACTCTACGAGTGATATCTTAAACCACCTATATAAAGGGACTAAGGCCTTGCACGAAACATATACTTGATACATCACAAAATACACTATAGTATACTAGGGTTACACAAAATCAAAGGTCTTACGAGAGAGGACGGCTAATCTACTAAGAGCACCACAAGGCCTATCACATCTGCGGAAGCACAAGAGTTTGAAGGCTTGGAAGGAGGATCCATCCCGACAAGAAGTGATTTTATTTCTTCGTTTAGATCTCTTGTTTGTACTTAAACGATGTCAAACTATTTGATTTCAACTTCGTCTATGAATTTGTTATCAAATATGTTAGGCTAGTCTCTACGATCTAGGGCATAATAAAAAATGTGGATTCATGTTAAATCTATATTGATTATTTTCTTAATTGATTTATGTGTTCTATTATATGAATTCAAATGCTTATTTCTTATAGATTATTTGGCCAATAATTTGCAAGTCATATTTGTTGGTTCATAATTTGGGATGTGAGTTCTAACAAATGAAAATCGAATCGGACATAAACGGGTATAGAGTCGGAAGCTTATAATGTTTGTGGGGAGTACTTCAATTCAAAGATCTTTTAGGAGTTAATATTAATTATTGATTAGAGATGCTAGCAATTGGTATTAATCTAATGTTTATTTGATTCGGGAGGAGAACAAACAAATTTAGGAATTGAACCCATAGAAACACATGAATTGGTTTTGATAAACATTGATTGCATTTAATATTGAAGAAACATGTTGAGATTATGTGCCTAGGGTTGATTTCGTATTTGTTGAAAAGGCTTGTGGAGTTCGGGTTTTTACAAATTTACATATTTTATTTTATTTGTTAACTTAGGAACTTCAATAAAATTAGCATACGGTGTTAATATAGCCTAAGTATTTCGTATTCAATCCCTCGAGAAATACACCAACTTGCCATTATTCTATAAACTACACTTTGTACACTTGCAAAGTATAGTGAAAATATTTTTGCGATCACAAGGCCATGGATGAAAGGAGAAGATCATAACACATCAAATACACCAAAATTACACTAGGATTACACAAATCAATAGTCTTACGAGAGAGGAGGACAAATCAATGAAGAACACCACAAGGCCTTTCGCATCTATGGAAGCACAAGGGGTTCAAAAGCTTGAAAAAGGAGGATTCATCGACAAGAAAGGTTCTTTCTTTCTTAGTTTAGATCTCTTGTTTGTACTTAAACGATATCAAACTATTTGATTTCAACGTTGTCTATGAATTTGTTATCAAATATATTGGGCTAATATTTGTGATCATAGGAAATAATCAAAATGTTGATTCATGTTAAATATTTCTACATTTTCTTCGCATATTCGATCATCTCTTCACATTCTTTAATCTTGTTCGGGTTTTCTAAGCGATATCTTAATATTGTAGCTACGTTTCTGTAAAAATTACGAGAATACGCAGTATCATGCCCTCTAAGAAAACCAAGTAAAATACACTAAATATGCATGCAAATGCATCGAATATATATCAAATTAAGCCCCTAAATACACATAAATTTTACACGTATCGGGATACCTACCCCACCACTGGTTCACCCCGCCCGAATCATGCCCCGATCCTTACAGGTGCGAATATGAGAATCCCAACACCGCCCCAACCTGCCCCATTGCCACTCCTAGTAAGACCCCTCAAGTAAAGCCAAGTTAACAACGAGACAAGGCAATTGGATCTCCTTTAGCTTCTCGCATCGCTCCCGCCGCCCAAGAGCCGAGGGCTTATGTTAGGGGCAAACTTAACCTTTTTCAATTTATAATTTTAAGCATTTACTTAATTCTAAATTATTTAATTAATTACCCATTATTATTAATTACTATTAGATGTGAGATATTTTGGGCGGCCCACGAGGCTGTATAGACCCGTGATCCGCTCCATTACAAAGTACATATGGCCCATCAACCTAGTTATAAAAGGTCCGTCTTTGTCCATTTGTAAATATTCTAAATTATTCTCTCTCAATTGATGTCCTTTGCTTTGTATTATTTTTCTTACACATGGTGACTTGAGCATTGGAGAGACTTCCCCTGGATATCCAAATGGTCCGCCTAATATTTGTTGGTGTTGTAGGCAAGTTCCGATCCAAGATTTCACCGAGTTCCTAAAGTGAAAGTTGGACCAACTACTCAATTACTTTAATTTAGAGTGATCTGTACTCTTGAACATCATATATATATATATATATATATTGACTTTATTAAAGAAAAAAATATCTACAAATGATGATTTTAAGTTGCATTTGGAACGAAAGATTTAGATCGAGGGGAATTTATGGATTTCAATCCTTCAATTCAATGCAAGCACAATAAAGTTATTGGTGAAAAAGTTGTTAACCTCTCTGTCCACAGGGACATTCTCTCTTGGAGAATTCCCTTAGTGCTTAATGTCCGGGATATTCCCATGGGCTGTCCCCTCATGCGTTGTCCCCTGGATTCTCCCCGTTCCCGTTGAAAATTCATCCTCCACCAAATCTTCCTATCCCTACGCCGGAAAAACACCCTCCTACTTTCTTTTCCTCTCTCTCTTTTTGCTCTTTTCGATGTAGGTCCCAAGGGGTGTGAGTAAGGTTTAGAAGGGGGTTGAATAAACCTTACCAACTTTTCGATTTTAGTCCTTTTAAAATATTACGAGTTAATTACATAGCTAAGTCCTTGAAGGACTAAGTTAGTTAATCGCAGAGTTAGCCACTCTTCAGACTCGAAAGAGTGTTGATAGAATAACTCGATTGTTTAAACTAAACCTTAACTTGGTTTTGTGATGAGATTTTATTGGCGGAAGACTTAACACCCTTGAATTTGAATTATCTTTGTTTTAACACTTGGTTTTAACACTTTGTTGTTTATCGGTTGGGTAACAAATTATCGGATATATGAAATGATATGCGAGAAATAAAATCTTTGAAATGTAAATGACACAATAATTTTAATAGAGGTTCGAAGATGGGGTAATTCTTCTACTCCTCTCTTCTCCAACTCCTGGAGGAATCCATTAAGTAATGATCAATTCACAAAGTGGTTATCGATCCCGATATACAAGTCTTGATCACACACGGTGACTTGCTCCTTTGGGACTCGGCCGGAGATGCCTTGATCACGAATCGGCTTCTTGTCCAACTCGGCTTCTTCCCGGGGGCAATGTCTTGTTACATTTGACTTACTTTCTCAAGCTTATTGGATTTGATCACAAAGCCCTCCAATAACTTGAGATTGGTTGACCTTGAACCTTCCTACAATCCTCCTTGGAAAGTAGACCCCTTTCGCTTCTTCAAAAGTTTCCTCTTCAACAAAGTTGAACTTGTCTTTCCTTCACATCTTAGTGTTGGATCGATTTCCTTGAGATTTAGGCTTGAGGATTATGCTTGAATAACTTGAGAATATTTTGGGTTCTGATATAAATGTTGCTTGTTTGTTTGTGGTTCGAGTAACCTTTTCTCAAAGTGATTCCTCGGCCTTCTATAGTGACCTTTCAAAAAATGCCCGTTGAAGAGATAGGCTGATTTTCAAAAGTCACAGTGTTCGTTGGCTTGTCTTGTTGCGATCCTTGATGTTGACATTTCCTCGTATTAAATGTCTTGCGGCCTTCCGAGGTTCGACACAAGGTGCAAGTTGCAAAGGCTTCCTTGTGTTGAGCACTTTAAGACATGGCGGCATGGATGTATTACTTATTTAAGTAATGTTCTTGACTTTTGTGCAACGGATTCCTTTCGGTGAACTCCTTTTTGCGGATGTCTTTTCCCCAGGGTGGCTTGAGTCGCTCCAATGATTGAAAGACTCATCCTGTCACTTCAACTTGACTTAGCTTCTTTGGTTGACTTAATCGACTCTTCTCACGGTGTCTCACGGTACCGATACTCCTTCCAGTCGAGTCCTTGGTCTTCTTTCTTGGCCATACTGTTGTTCCTCGGAGTCTTCACTTCACATTTTCGGTTGACTTCTTGTATTTCCAGGCATAGTGACTTGACTAGAAAACTTATACAACACTATCTATTACAATAAGAATTACAAAGAAAATGGGGTGCCAACTTTCTAGTCTAAGTTTTACATGGCATTCAAAGAAAATCTACACAATAAATTTCCCAACAATTTCCCCCTTTTTGATGATGCCAAAACTTAAAACATACAAACAAATTGCAAACAACAAAGATACATACGAGACAAATGCAAGAACAAAGAATGTATGCGTAGAATCAATCTTTTTATTGATCATAACATTCTTGTCCTTTACACAATTGTTTACAATGTATATCAGAGCAATCAGAGCATACTTATGCCTACGCAAATTACCGATCTTTCATTAAATATACAGATGACTTACATACATATGTATTTACAAAAGTGAAATACATGAAGGGGTTGCGGAAAACACTTCATCGCCTTATCGCCTCCTCTTCTTTCTTCTTTCTCTGTCTTCGTCACTCTCTTCCTCTTTTTTTCTTCTTTTGCTTTCTTCTTTTCGTAAGCTCTCTTGCAGCCTTCATCTTTTCTTTTTCTTTCTTGTCTTTCTTGCCAAAATGAGTTTGTCTCTTATTTTCTTCTTCGATTCTTTTGACATACTCAGCATTTTTCCTCTCCACTTCCAGATTGGCTATAGCATCATATCCATCCCAGTAGATCCTTCCTTTCTTGCCTGGATCGACATATTCAATATTTTTGGGTAGAGGTCTAGGTATAAAAACTCCACCTCCAACACTTCTTCCTTTCTTCTCTTACGGGCGTATATTATACCTAGGATTCTTCTTACTAGCCGAGGATGCTAGTAGTCTGCGCCCTGCCTATCGCCTTCTTCTTCGCACAACTTGGACCTTTCTCAAGTACAAGTCCCAGGCTTGGGCTATGGACATGTTTTTGAAATATCCTTTGAACTCGAGCATTTTGAATTCTTCAACAGATCTTGGCTCTTGTCCGTCATCCGGAATGGCATCCGTATCTTTACCTACCGAGAATGCCTCCAAATTGTTTCAACATCTCTTCAACATGGACATCCGTTCTCTTGTCGAAATCCTCCATCTCGCTTCTACAATCTTTTTTATGAGACATTGGCAAAGCGGTGATAGAGCGCGCAGTCACGGGGAAGTTTCGATTATCGATGTTGTGACTTGACCTTTGAAGGGTTTGCCAAGCATTAAGGTCACATCTTTTGACCTTTCCCCTCAACAGACTTTTTCTTTTCCTTCCTCTTTTCAACGGTTTGTCTCTTTCTTCTCTACAACAACCGTCTCCTTCAACGTCTTGGTATTCCTCTTCCCCTTTTTGGCATCATCAAAGGAGAGAGGAACCCCGAAACATCCAGCAAGCATGAAGTCAGTCGTCGATAGCTGAATTTGCTTGAGTCTGTGCTGCGGAGTATGTTGTTCGAAATTCGAGCGGGTGGCTTTGGACTTGACCGCCACCGTTTCATTTCAGCCATAAGAAGGTTGAATTTGGCATTCATATTCTCCTCAACACAAAGAAGTTCCTTTTGATGAAATTCACGCATCAAATCCATCTCGGTTGTATGGGAGGCATGCAATCTCTCCATATAGGTCTACATCCTCACCTTCATGTCGCATTATCAAGACTCGGCCTCCCGGATCGGCGATACATTGTATAGAGCCTTGAAGTAGCGGACTTGCTCGAGACGCATGGCACTCTGCTTTGTTGAGACCATTCCCTTATCCCGACCACCACTCCTCTCAAGTCTGTTGTGAGAGTGACATCTCTGTTGTCCGGGCGTATGTTGAGTGAGGCAGTGCGGTTCAATCTTCTCAATCTCTTCACGAGATCTTCTTGAAGATTTCACGCATCTTAGTTGTCGACTTGAGTGTTTTGCAGCCACTCGCATCGAAGTTGAAATCAGCGGCACAATTGAATCGTAGGAATTACAGGATCTTCTTGGACGGTGTAGAGCTTCTATTCTCTTGGAGTCTCTTCTTCGAGCACGGGCAACTCGCGAGAAAAAAGAAATACTTCTTCATATGCATCGTCTCGCACTTGAGATATTGTGCGCGAGGTGGTCTCTGCTGCAGCTACGGTAGCTTGCACTGGTTGAAGTTGAGGTGGTGTGGCAATTTAATGTTTTTGCCGGTGACCGAGCCTCATTTGTCTTAATAGCTTCTTCGGTCTCGATGAGGTTTTTCCATTTGAGTAGATGGTCCTCATTTTGTATCAACAACGTCATTGGATGATGATAGAACTGGGGGCTTGGTTCATCATCAAAGTTGAAGGTTTAACGAGCGGACTTTGAAACTTGATCGACTCGTCATGCGGAAGAACATCCTCGGATGGGTCCTTGTGATGTGCAATAGGGGTGGACTCAACTTCATCTTTAGATCCCGGAAATGATATATCGGGGTTGTCTTGGGGGTCATGAAGTGCACTAATCTCCCTCTCGGATTCTTCAATGTGAAGCAGGGAGGGATGTTCGTGTGTTTATTTCTCTTTACCCAGGGAAGTATCAACCTCCTCGGGCCTTCAATACCTTTAGCGAGACTCAAGCGCAAAAAGGCTTTCTACATTCTCTTCGGAGATACAAGCTGTCTTAGGGTCTTGGACATTGGCATCCGAAGGAGTCTCAACCCCTTGGATTGTCTTTCGGTGCCCAGTGTTAACTCGGGACATTTCTATCTGTGCCTCGACCGCATCGCGGTGTCCTCGACCTACAAAGTTGTTGGCACTTCAACCGGGGACAAACTCAATTGTCCGAGCCACAATGTGGCAACTTCTTTGTTCTTTTTCTTTCTCTTTCTCCACTTCACCTCCTTCTTTCATAGTGGAGTCATTGACATCCTCCGACCTATTTTGCGGTGGAGTGAGTTTCCCCCCTAGCACACGGTGAGAGGACCGATGGTAGGGTCACTCTACTCTAGACTCCGGCTGTTTCCATTGAGTGTTCGGTAGTGGGGGCGGGTGGTAAGACCCCTTCAACAAGGGTTGGCTCAACTTGGGTGCCCAAGATCCCCGGTGTCATCGCCAAGTCCCTTAGATCCGTCATCCGAGTGAATCGGAGAAGTGGTTGCAGCAATAAGCGTGGCAATATGTTGTACCACTCCCAACGGATCAATCTCCATCCGAGATTTAGAAGACTCTCCGTGTCCTTCCCTCATTTGTTGCTCATGCATAAATGCGGATTCTCGCATGGCTTGTTGCATATCCAACTTCTCCTTTGCGTAGCAGGATCCATGTCCTCATCACTTCCCAAAGCATATCAATGTGACGATGAGTGTGGTGCATTTGGTTCGGTGAGAGGACAAATGCTAGCTTTCTCACGAGCTTCAACTTCCTCTCGCTAACCTCTCATTTTCTTTCTCCTTGAAGATATGCAAGATATCCGCCCGATTATCTTCATGAAGTTCTGAAGCACGGTGGTCAATCATAGGAAATTCAGCAATTCTTCCTCTTCCTCAATGAATTCAGGGCGTTCAAAGCGTACCCTCGGCGACACAACTTCCATGCTCGCCATTCACGCGAGATGATTTGAATGTGCGGGTACACAGGAGAAACAACTATCACATCATCATCTTCATCCTCTTCATGTCTTTTCTGTTTCGAGGAATGGATGGTAGCAAACTCTGCTTTGTTCTTCACCTTGGAAAGCATCGGGCGGTGGAGACATAACCCTTTCATCGGGAGATTATGTTGTCTCTGCTTTGCCTCTTTTCTCATTTATTCTATCTACTGGTGGGTCTCTATTTGCCTCTGGCGATCGTCCTCGGCCGCCCACTGTTTCATCAACAACCACGAGACCGCACTTCCTCGCAGATCTCAGAGATTTTCTCGGTGAGTGGCAGATTCATTTGTCTTCTCAAGCTCCGAGAGCTTGGTGATTCTTCTTATTCTTTTTGTTCTTACCGGAGGAAGTCTTGGTTCGGATACTTCTTCCTCGATTCTTTGGCGCGGGGATCGGTGCATCTTACTTGACCGAATTTGACATTTGCCTTTCTTGGCTTCTGATCCTCTTCTTTTGATGGTCGGAGAAAGTATTTGGGCTTTCTTCTCCACTTGGTGTGTGGGCGGGAGACATGGGCGCTCGGGCGGGTGACTCGGCTGCGAGGCGCAGTGCGTCTTTCTTCTTTGGTGCGGGAGCAACTTTCTTCTTTGCGATTCGGGCGACTTTCTTCTTCGGAGGAGAGGCAACAAGCTGTTTCCTCGGGGTGGTGATCCCCCCTCACTTGTGTCCGCCCTCTTCGCATGGGCTCTCTTAAGGGCTCTGAATGGTTGGCCGGAACATCTTCTTGTTGACATGGAATGACTTTCCATGTCGGCGGGAACACCCTTCGCCTCCATCAAATGGCCAATGACTAGGCCATAGCCGAGTGATCCTCCAAAGGATACATCTTCCTTAAAAGACTTGTTCGCAGCGTTCGGGCGAGTCCGTTGTATACAAACTCAGCCAGTTAACTTTCATCCCTTGCATGATTGCAACCATGACGATCACTTAGTCTTTGTGATTGATTGAAAGCGCAAACTTCATATCCACGCATTTTGAGCGACATCCATTAGCTTATGATATTCGTCCTCAGCTTCTTCTCGGCTATGTAGATCACTTTCACAAAGACACTCGGGTGTGGCTACTTCTTTCCATGCGACCAAGTCCACATCAACTTCATATATCCCCGGCATACCTTCGACGGCGATGCTTGATGCTCGCAAGGTCCTTAGCATGATGATTAATATGTCTTTTTGCGGTGGGCGGAGGACTTAATCCCCGTCCCGCACCTCGGCGTTAACATAGTCGGGAAACTTCTTCAACGTATGTCATCGATATTCCATCATGAGGAAGGGTTTTAGTCCGGATTTCTCGATTTTATCCGCAATCTTCTTTACAAGGGTTTCATCGGAACCCTATTTTATCATCCCTTCCAAATCCACGGTTGATCTGTGTGGATTTGCTTTGCGAAGTTTTGTAAAATCATGTCTTTGGTGGCATTTTAGTTTTTTACCGAATGAAACTTAATGATCTTGCTTTGAGAAAGGTAGGGCTCTTGAGAGAAAACTGGTTTTCGTATGCTTGAAGATGAACAGTTTTTAAGTGTGTGAGAGAAAGTTGAAGGAATGAGTATATAAGGGTTATGAAAGGGCGTGTTTTTGGTTTTAAATTTTGATCGAAATCAACGGCTCATATTTAGCACGTCACATTGCATTTAATTTCGCATTTAATGTGGCGTATTTATATTCAATCATATGCTTATTGTGCGACTTTTGACTGTACCCGTCATTATTACTCGATGTCATCCTTAAAAACATTCCCGCTCATTAAAAACGATTGCGTTGTTGTCACTTAGCTCATAAGTGATTGAGTTTATTTCACAAGTGACTCAACTCTTCTTCTCTCCTTTCGTATAATGACTCAAATTTGTCGGCCTAACTCGTCTGGTGACTTTCCGATCTGGTGATTCACTTAGTGATTGGGAGACTTGTCCTATTTTTATCTTTTCACATTTTCATCTCTTCTCATTGAGTCTTACGAGTGTCAACTCAGCTCAATTAACCCTAGCTCATGCTTAAGCTCTTCAAATCTTGATTCACATAGGGGTTTAGTAAATATGTCACTAACTGTTTGTTAGTTGAGACATATTCCAAAGTGATGTCTTTCTTTTCAACATGATCTCTTATAAAATGATATCGACATCAATGTTCTTTGTTCTTGAATGCAACACAGATTCGAGTGATTGCAATAGCACTTGTGTTATCACACATAATTGGAATCTTTTTTTCTTCAATTTCATAATCTCTCGGTTGTTGTCTCATCCATAAGACTTGGGCACAACAAGCGCCCTTGACTATGTACTCTGCTTGACTATGGAAGTAGCTATTGAGCTTTGCTTCTTGCTAAACCAAGAAATCAATATGTTTCCAAGCATTTGACAAGTTCTGAAGTACTTTTCTTGTCAACTCTATATCCAAAGATAGTCGAGTCTAAATAACCAATAAGCTTGAATCCACCTTCCTTTGGATACCATAAGCCAACTTCTTGGCATCCCTTCAAATATCTTTGGATTCTCTTAGCTTTGATCATATGGCTTTCTTTTGGAGCAGAATGGAATCTTGCACATACACCTCTTTGCAAAAGTGATGTGTCGGCACCTTGCGATTAACTAAAGCATGATCCAATAAGTGCTATATATCTTGTTTGATCCACAGGCTTGCCATCCGCATCCATGTCCATGTTGGTGATGTGTTCATTGGTATTTTCACAGAAGACTTCTCTTCCATACCAAATTTCTTCGTTAAATCTCTAGTTTACTTTCTTTGACTTATGAAAGTTCCATTCTTCAATTTGTTTGACTTGAATTCCTAAGAAGAATGTCGGATCTCCCATCATGCTCATTTCAAATTTACCTTGCATGAGGTTTGAGAATTTATCACACAATTCTTTATTTGTGGATCCAAAAATGATGTCATCCACATATATTTGAACAAGCAAAAGTATACTTTCCCCATCTTGAATTGAAGAGTGTTCTATCCACTTTGCCTTTGGTGAATCCATTATACATCGAGAAATTGAGATAATGTATCATACCATGCTCTAGGTGTTTGTTTCAATCCATATAAAGCTTTCGATCTTGTACACTTTATCTCCAAGGGTCTTCTCTTGAAAGCCTGGAGGTTGTTCAACATAGATTTCTTCTTCCAAAATCCATTTAGAAATGCACTTTTCACATCCATTTGATATACAATAATGTTCTTGTAAAAGCATAGGCAAGAAACATCCTTATTGCTTCTAATCTTGCAACAGAGCAAATGTTTCATCAAAATCTATTCCTTCTTCTTGGCAATACCCTTTGGCTACCAATCTTGCTTTGTTTCTTACCGAACCTTCTTCATTCATATTGTTTGAATACCCATTTTGTGCAATAACATTTTGATGGGTTGGTCTTTGCACCAATTCCCATACCTTGTTCCTTTCAAACCGATTGAGTTTTTTACATGGCTTGAATCCAATGTGTCATCCAATGCTTGTGACACATCTTTTGGCTCTATTTGGGAAATAAAACAAGTGAACATTGCTTCTTGTTGAGCTCGGATCGGTTCTTACACCATCTCTCACATCTCCAATGACTAGCTCGGTGGATGGTCTCTCGCCCATCTTACATCGGGTTGAAGCAAATCAAATTTGGTTTAATCGTCTTGCAATTGTGTGTTGTCTTGAGCGGCTCTTTCATTATCATTGGTGCAGATTTTCGGTATGTCTTTGAGACTCAACCGTCTCATCGTCATCTTGATTGATTGCTCCATCTTGACTTCAACATAGGGACTCTTCGCATAGTTGGTGATTCGACTTATCGGCTAACTCTTCAATATCTTCTCCATTCACATTGGGTTCATCAAAAACCACATGAACGAATTCTTCGTGACCATAGTCCTCTTGTTTAGCACTCTATAGGCTTTACTTTGGTGAGTATCCCAAGAAGATACCTTCATCGACTTTAGCATCAAAAGCCTTTAGATTATCCTTGCCATTGTTGTGAATAAAGCATTTACATCCAAATATTCTAAAGTATGCAACATTTGGCTTTCTCCCTGTCCGATTTCATAGGAGTCTTTGTCATTTGTCTATTAATCATGCATCTATTTTGAGTATAACATGCAAAGTATTGATGGTTTGACCCCAAAATCTTTTAAGCAATCTAGCTTACTAACATGGTCCTTGTAGCTTCCTTGAGATTTTGTTTTCTTCTTTTTGCTACTCCATTCTGTTTTTGTGGAGTCCTTGTTGAGATAATTCATGAGCAATACCATTTTCAACACAATCTTGAGTTATTATCCCATTGACAAACTCGGTTCCTCTATCGAACCTTATCTTTATAATGGTTTGACTCTTCTCATTTTGAACTCTTCTCATCACCGGTGAGGTAACACGCAAGGTTTCCTTCTTTTTGCACATGAAGATTGTCCATGAATATCTTGAATAATCATCCACCACCACTAAGGTGTATTTCTTTCCACTTATGCTAGTCAAGCTAAAATGGACCAAACAAATCCATTTGCAATGGATGCAATATTCTTGTTGAAGATGGACTAGACTTCTCTTTAAATGATGATTTGATCCGCTTTCCCATTTGGCATGCATCACAAACACTTTCCTTCTTGTACATCGAGTCCGCGGTCCTTCTACAAGATGACTCCTTGCAAGCTTGTTGATTGTCTTGAAATTTAGATGACTTAGCTTTTTGTGCCACGCCCCAACTTGATTTGTACTCTTTCTGAGACAAGTGCTTGGTGTGGCGATCGACCAATCTACCACATACATGTTCTTTGCGGATCCTTACAACACTATCTCATTTGATTGATGTCTTTATTTTGGCACACTCCCATATTGAATCCAACATTATAGCCCTTGTCACGAGTTGGTTGATGCTTAATAGTTTGAAGTTGAGACCTTCAACATATGCAACATCTGTGATTTCTAATCCATTTTTCTTGATGGATCCGGTGCCTCTTATTTCTCCTGGAGCTTCATTTCCTCCAAATATGACTTTTGCGCCTCTATTCTCCTTGAATTTTGATAGATTTTTCTTGTTTCTGTCATGTGTCCGAAACATCCACTATCCATGTACCGACTTCCTTGGCACTCGGTTGTTCCTTGAACTGCAATCAAGAAAATTAGTTTTTAGGTACCCATACTTGCCTGGGGTCTGAGGGGTTAGTGTTGTAAGATGATCCAACCAACCTATAGCCAAATGATCGACGATAAGAGGTTGCCATCTATCTCGTGCCATAATCATAACTCACTTTGGCAAATTGCTTGGGGGCTTTAGGTTCATAGAGTGTCTCTTTTGTCGGTATGCATGTGTGTGTGTTTTAGCAATTGCCTTCTTTGGGTAATTGTGATATTCCGAGTGTAGTGCGTGGATGCATATGTGTCTTGATGATAGCTCTTTTGCCTTTGGAATGGTCTTTCTTGAGTTCTAGGCCTTTGCCATTTGGGATTATATTCCATAGGTCTTTGCGATATTTCACATTATTCCAATCAGCTTGGCTTGGGTAGTTTCTACCATTCCCATCATATGTGTTTCTTTGATAAAACACGGGGTTTTGGTAGCTGTTTACTCTTCACAGAGTACTTCCTATTTGGAGTTTGGTGAGGAACTCGATGGATTTCTTCTCATTTTGTCCTCTCAAAGCATACTCATTTGGTTGTTTTCATTTTCTTTATATCCAAGGCAGTTTGTTTGTGATTGTGCTTTGGAGTGAATGTGGGTGCAACATTTGGTGTCTTGGGTTTTTAGATGCTTCATTACTTGAAGATCCTTTTTCCAAGATCACTGGGAATTTGACTATGCACAAAGGAATGAATCCTATGCTGTCTTATCTCCACACTCTTTTTGGCTCATAATAAGGTCATACAATGATTTAGATGCCTTTGTAAATGATGCAATCACATTTTTGAGGTCATTTTCCCTCTTTTCTATAGCAGCTATCTCTGCTATTAGTTTAGCATTCTCAGCCTTCACTCTTTGTTCTCATCGGCCTATGTGACTTAGAGTACTCGGCTCCTTAGTCATTTGTGAGTTTTGGCTTTTAGTGGCTATTTCCTCGTTTAATAGTGTGTGAGGATTTAATGTGCTCAAAGTCTTTCATCATTTTGCCTAATGAATCATAAAGATCGAGTGGGTGATGAAGTGTGTGTGTCACAATCACTATCACGAGAATCGAGTGAGATGAGTTAGAGTGTACCTCATCTTCTTGGTCGGAGTTGATCTTGTTCTTTAGCCATTAGATAGATCATTGCTTTTTCTTAATCACTTGAGTAGTCGGTTTCACTACTTTCGAGTCTGTTTGCTTTTTTCGACTTAGTTGTCTCAAAGTCTCTGCAGCCAACATAGCCCTTTTCTTTTCTGTCTTCTTTCTCAAGATTTTTTTTTTTCTTCTTCATTCCTATATTTATTGACTACGGGTATGGATAAATAATAGCAAAGTGTCTTGGTTGTGCGGTTCCAACACGGGTTCTCAACTCTTTGATCAGTTCTTTCCGTTCTTGGATTGTCGGCTCTAATATTCAACCTTTTGATGCTCAACTCTCTTGGGTGGCCTATCTTCCCTTGACTTGGAAGGAGCTGAATGTCTCTTGGTGGACTCACCTTTGTTTCTTTTGTAGTTCTTGTTGAAGAACTTGTTGAATCTTTTAACCATAAGGGCAATCTCTTTCGATCAATGGCTTCCTTGACTTTAGCTCTCTTTCCATCCTTGACTATAAGTGCAATTTGTTTTGGGTACAACTGTCTCCTCTTGATCCTTTCTTCTCACTCAAATTCATAAGCTTTGAGGTCCGAGAATAGTTCATGATTGGATGTTTTTGATAGGTCCATCGAGTGCCTTAGAGCCATGGTCTTCATTTCCCATGGTGGGAGGCTCTTAGAATCTTCATACACATCTCCTTTTGTGTGTATTTCTTTCCCAAGTCTTGAGAGCTAATTTGTGATTTCGATGAATCTAGCATCCGGTGATCCATTGTCTCACTGCAAGCATTTTAAAGTTTTCAAACTTTTGAACAACAACAGATAATTTGTTTTCTTTAATTTGCTCGATCCTTCACAAATTAAAGTTAGTTTATCCCATATTTCTTTTCTTTGTTATGCATGACTTGACTTTATTTAACATTGCTTTGTCGAGTTTTGTAGAGAATATCCTTGGCCACATTATCCAAGTTGTATCTCTTTCTGTCATCATTGGTCCATTCAGTCCTTGTTTTTCATCTAAAGGCTTGTCTTACCTCGGCCACGGCTTCTTCTCCTTGACTACAATCGCTTCTCTCCTTGCGGTGTGTTCACTTTCAATATTTGCGGTGGCCCATCCTCTACCACTAGCCACATTTCGTCATGTAAAATAGGATAGATGATCCTGCATACGAATTTTCTAGTCATCAAATTTCTCAATAGTGAACATAGGAATGCGTGTCAAATTTGCTTCCATGATAATAACATTGTTCAATAAGAAAAGCTTTTGAAAGGGCAAGTGTTAAAAATTTCTTTGAAAGATTGGAGATCTAGTTCGAGTAACTGTCAGTGCGGAAGGCTCAATGAACCAACCGCTCTAATACCACCGTAGGTCCCAAGGGGTGTGAGTAAGGTTTAGAAGGGGGGTTACTTGCTTTGCCTTCATTCTTGACTTACTTTCTCAAGCTTATTGGATTTGATCACGAAGCCCTCCAATAACTTGAGATTGGTTCGACCTTGAACCTTCCTACAATCCTCCTTGGAAAGTTTTGCTTCTTCAAAAATTTCCTCTTCAAAGTTGAAGTTGTATTTCCTTCACGACTTAGTGTTGGATCGATATCCTTCGAGATTTAGGCTTGAGGATTATGCTTGAATAACTTGAGAATATTTTGTAGGTTTGATATAAATGTTGCTTGTTTGTTCGTGGTTCAGGGTAACCTTTTCTCAAATTGATTCCTTAGCCTTTTATAGTGACCTTTCAAAAATCGCCCGTTGAAGAGATAGGATGATTTTCAAAAGTCACTTGTGTTCATTGACCTTTACTCGTATTAAATGAATGTTTAGCTTTGAGAATCGACACGAGGTGAAGTGCTTCCCATTGGTTTATTCCTTTTGCGCTTCGGGGTGAGCACTTAAGATATGGTAGCATGGAAGTATTACTTATTTAAGTAATGTTCTTGACTTTTGTCAAATGTGATTCCTTTCGATTAACTCCGTTTTGCGATTTGCTTTTTCCCTAGGTGACTTGAGTCCGCTCCAATGATTGAAAGACTCATCTATCACTTCAACTTGACTTGGCTTCTTTGGTTGACTTAATCGACTCTTCTCACGTGTTTGTCTCACGGTACCGATACTCCTTGATCGAGTCCTTGGTCTTCTTTCTTGGCCATACTCAGTTGTTCCTCGGAGTCTTGACTTCACATTTTGATTGACTTCTTGTATTTCCGAGGCATAGCCGATTTGACTCACTTATACAACCCTATCTATTACAATAAGAATTACAAAGAAAATGGAGTGCCAACTTTCTAGTCTAAGTTTTAATGGCATTCATCAAAATCTAAACAATAAATTTCCCAACATCCGATCTTTTCGATCTTTTCTTTTGTGCGAGATCTTTCAAATGAGACTTGAAGGACACCCTCTTTCACACCCTTTCCCTCTGTCTTTCTTTCTCTTTGTTTTCTTCTCTTTGTTTTCACGTGTGCTTTGTTTTTTTTTTTTTTGATTTCTCCCCAGGCTTGTCTCCTATAGTCGATAATACTTGATTTGAACGGAACGACTGCCAAATCCTGGAAATATCATCCAAGACGATCTCTCATCCCTTTATGCCAATCTTACTCTCGGCGAAGATGAGAATATTGAATCCCATGACGCGATCCGCACATCGATATTTATGGATCGTTAAGTCTTGTTGGACGTGTTATAGCCCCTCGGATTATAAACTTGAATCTATCTCGTCCATGTTCAAGCGCCTTTGGAACCCCAAACACGGCCTCAACTACAAACCATTAGATGACAATACGAGTCCTCTTCCATTTCCACAACTGGTAGATCTTAAGAAAGTATTGAACGGTTCACCATGGTTATTCGACAAGTATCTACTCGCTCTCCGAACCCTCCGCAATCTAGATTGGCTCCAAACTTGAAGTTTCCTCATGCCCGTTCCGGGTGAAAATCCATGATATCCCTTTGGGCTTGATGAATCGAGTCATTTGTTGAGATAGCCGACAATGTTATCGGAAAATTTATATTTGTTGATTTTGATTCGGATCGATCTTCCATCATCGCTTTCTCGCATTCGTACAAATGTCAACTTATCCAAACCCTTGCATCGTGTTATCAAAACTTCTCTTCGTGGTGTTGATTATCCCCTCCCAATAACATACGACGACTCCCCTAACTTTTGCTATCATTGTGGCGTTCGGCCATAATAATAAAGATTGTGACATTCGTATTTTACGTACACCTCATGCTTCACCGAAGAACTCGTCACGACCCTTGTATTCGTGCTTCCTCCCCGACAATCTCTTTTCGCCCACTCTCTTACAAAAACACAAGCCCAACTCCGAACACCACAACTCTCAACCCCACAATCAAAATCACCAACCACCTCCTCAAGAAAATCACAAACCCATGCCTGCTCCCCCCCCCACCTCAAAATCCTAGCTCTACTACCAGTCACAATTCTGTCTCTTACATCTCTAAATCATGTCGAACCAAACCCCGAGATAATCCCTCCAATACTAATCCCTCTCAAGCTTCAAACTCCACCCTTGATAAACAATTGACCTTATATTCCTTTGACCCAAAATAACCAAACTCCTACCACCCGCCATCTCACCACCCCACTCATAATCTCCAACACCGACTCTTCAACTCGAGCACTCCTCCCCACTCCATCTAGCCCTTTCCTCGTTGATTTTAACATGGAACTTGATACCCTGGCTCGTAAACTTGCGAGAAAAATTCATCTCGATAAAATGTAAAATCGACTGACCCATACCACCCCTCCAAAAATCCATTAAACTTCCGAGCGGTTTCTCCCTCCTTGATCCTAGCCACGATATCCCGGCTGAATCGATTGGAAAAAGAGCAAAATTCTCTCCATATCCCACTATCAACGGCGGTGATTGGCAAAGGCCAATCCGCCGAACACAATGAGTATCCTATGTTGGAATTGTCGGGGCTTGGGAACCCTCGGACAATTCAAGAGCTACGTGAGTTCATACGTAGCAAAGACCCCAATCGGTGTTTTTAAGCAAAACAAAATGCATTGGCCTAGTTGTTGACAAGATAAAAATATGTTTGATCTCTTTGGCTTTGCGGTTGACGCTCGTGGTCGTTCGGTGGGCTCACTTTATTGTGGTGCAAAGATATTAAGGTTTATCTCCAGGGTTACACTGATCGGTTTATTGATGTTGATATGGAAATTATGGGGCACTCGTTCCGTTTTCTTGGTGTTTATAGTGAACAAAACATTTCGTTATGACGACGAAAAGCGTCGGAACCACTTAAAATATTTGGGACCTCCATCTAATACCCGTGGTTAATGGGCGCGATTGTAATGAAGTTCTCACTCAAGATGAATTTCAAAGCTCCAATTTACGGGCTGAATGGCAAATAGATCTTTTCGATATTTGCTTTCTTACTTGGGGCTATTCGATATAGGATTTGTGGTCCAGAAATTCATATGGAGTCGACTTCTTTGTTAGCCCCTTCACTCAAGCGGGCGAGGTTGGACGGGCGGTATCTAACACTCAATGGAGGGACTTATTTCCTTGGTCTAAGGTTAATCACTACCCTCTTTCTTCTCCGACCATGCTATCATCCATATCCAAATCCATAATCTCGACCCATCCTCTCAAACACTAAGGAAATGACGCCTTTTTAGGTTCGAAGCTCTCAGGTTAGGGCCTCGGATTGCGAGGAGGTGATTAAGAACTCTGGAATTCTCATGATCATTCTCTCCTTGACCTCAAATGGAAGCAACGCGCCAAAGTTCATTGGTATAAGGAAGGCGACCGAAATATACGCTACTTTCATAATAAAGCCAACAAGCTAAACATGTTAATCATATTTCCTACTGAAAGACCACTTGGGTCACTCCAGGATACCCAGGAAAAAACGAGCGACTCATCATCCTTGATCACTTTGGTAGTATCTTTGCGTCGTCCTCTCCGTCTTTGGATGATATCTCAAGGGCTCTTGGCGGTGAACCCGCGAATATCTAGCGCCAAAAATCAAATTCTTATGGAGACCTTCACGGAAGGAGAAATCATCAAAGCTCTCAAGCACATGCACCCCTTCAAATCTCAGGGTCTGACGGTATGAGCCGTATTTTTCAGAAATTTTGGCATTTAATTGGTACGAGATGTGGTCAATTACATTATGAATTTTCGAATAATCGCATGCTTAATAAAGATATTAATTTCACTCATATTGTGCTCACCCCTAAAATTAAATCCCGAATCTCGTCTCCCATTTAAAGCCTATCGATCGTGCAATGTACTTTATAAAATTGCCTCAAAAGTCCTTGCTAATAGGATCAAGTTAGTCCTCCCGATATTATTTTCGAGTCCGAGTCTACCTTTGTTCCCGGTCAACTCATCACAGGATAACGTCCTCTCGCTCACAAAATTCACCATTTTATGCGTATAAAAGCTCCAACAAACATTGGACTTATGTCTATTAAACTAGATATGAGTAAAGCCTTTGACATAATTGAATGGATTTTTATCCGTAAAACTATGCTTGCAATTGGTTTTAATTCAATTTTTACGTCTTAGTTATGTCTTGCGTTTCCATTGCCTCTTTTTCCTTTCTTCTTAATGGTTTGAAATTTGGCCATCATATTCTGGGTAAGGAATGCGACAAGGAGACCATTTATCCCCTTATATCTTCATTATATGCTCGGAAATGTTTTCATGCATTTTGCGGGACTTCTGATCTGTCAAAAAAATATATGGTATGGCTATCGATCGAATGGCTCCGCATCTCTCACTTGTTCTTTGCGGGACGACACTTTATTATTTGGTCGGACAACGTTTGATGAAGCTAGACACTTACGATTTGCTATCAAGCTTTTTGAAAGTCTTGGTCGGATGGTGAATCTTAACAAGTCGGGAATTCTCTTTAGCAAAGATGTGGATCAAAATACTAAAAATCAGATTTTGGGCATTCGGGCTTTCAAGAGATGGACTCTCACGGCAAATATTTGGGACTTCCAAGATAAAATTTGGTAGCAATAAGAAAGAGATATTCGGGTTTATTAAGGATAAAATTTGGCAAAGAATTCAAGGTTGGTCGACAAACCACTTTTCAAAGACGGGAAAAGAGATTCTTATAAAATCGGTGCTTGAGCGATACCCACGTATGCCATAAGTCGTTTTTCAAATTCCCTAATAGCGTGCTCCTCAACATACAATCTATGATCGCCGCTTCCACGGTGGGGTAGTACTCGGTGATAGGAAACTTCATTGGACCCTTGGAACTCCTTGTCGCGTAGCAAATCCTCGGTGGCCTTGGATTCTCGATATTTTCAAGCTTTTAATCTCGCTCTCCTATCCAAACAAGCATGGCGTATTCTCTCTAATCCAAGATCTCTTCTTGCCGGGTTCTAAAGGCCAAATACTTTGAAGATTGCTCTTTCCTTGATGCCCCGTATTGGTCATAGGACCTCATGGACATGGAGAAGTATTTTAGATGGTCGTCGAGTTCTCGGCTTTGGGCATTTGTTATAAAAGAATTTATTCCGGACGGGACACGAAGATTTGGGGGACAAATGGATACCTAAACCACCGTTCCTCTTAACATCTTCTCCCCCGATGGATACTCTCATGATGACAAAGTCTCGGAGCTTATCGACCCTCAAACAAAGCGGTGGAATTTTGATCTTATTCGCGATATTTTCCCGCTAACGAAGCCCAGGCTATAATCTCCATTCCTATCAGTGCTTTAGCCCTGCGGGATACCTGGGGTTGGTACCCAAGCAAGAATAAAAAGTTTTCGGTTCGTTCCGCCTACAAGGTCGTGCTTGATTACCCAACAGAATTCCCTATCAGCGGCCCTATGGTTTCTACTAGTGCATCACCCTCCCCCAATTGGAAAAAGCTTTGGAAAATCCAGCTACCAACTCGCATCCTCCATTTCACGGGCGCTTTTTGTCATATACGCTCCTTGTTCGAAAAATTTGGCTAGGAGACATCTTTCCCACCGAGCCCTCTGCCCGCTGTGTGATCAGCCGGTAGTGGACACGGCTCACTCCTTCTTCCTATGCCCTGTTGTCTCCCAGGTATGGTTTCTCGCGGGTCTTTCGGAGTTGATTTCTATTTTCCAAAGCCTTGTGGCGTCCTGCGGGCTAGGGAAATATTGCTCAACTCTCGAACATGTGGTGCCATTGTTCTCACCCTCTCTTTGCTCTATTTGGTTTGGACTAAACTTAAAATGCTTCAAGACCAACCGTTCGCCCACGCTATTGTTACCTCGCTAAACACACTGTTGTTGACGTTCGAATGGCCAAACTTTGGCACGAAGACCGTCACACGTGCTCGATGTGAAGAGTTAGTTGACGATAAAAGCCCCGGCACGCATTTTTTCCGATGTAGGCTTATTTTGGATTCTAGATTGGAAAATATTATGGCCCATGAATTTGCTCATTTTGCAAAACATACCCTCGTACAACAAATTCATGGTTCCACTCCCGAACTTTTTGTCTCAATCGGCGATGGACCTTTTTCAAACAATCTTAATATAATTCATTTTCCTTTCAAAAAAAAAAAAAGTTATTGGTGAAGTTGAGATTTCGCATTTAATTAGTTGATTTGATTTAAGACTAGTCGAATGGATTGCATATATTTCTCTATCAATTTCATTGATGCTACCTAAAGTTAATGCATCCGTATTTCATGCACAGATTCATGGGAAGTGGTGATAGTAACCTTACTTTTTTAAGCTATAATAGTTGCATGGTCTACACAATGATTAAGGGAACTTATGTTGTGATAACAATATGGTAACTAAAGTAAGGTTGTCGCAAGGGGCCCCAATATTTGGTCGTTCCAACCATAAAATGATTTCAAATATGATCCTTCATAACGATTAATAGTTTTTTTGCTTCAAAAGAGTGTTTCGAATTATAACATATATATATCATTTTCTTGATGCAAGCAAAGTTACGTAAATTGCTAGGAGGAGATGGGCGCGACTCAATGCCTATTTGCGGGCGCATAGAAATAATACTATTTTTTTATTTTAATTTTTTAGCCAATTTTTGGCCGCTTAGTCTGCTAGATAGTCGCCTAGGCCTCCAAGACAGACGACAAGCTTCGATTTTTAACCGACACAATTTTTCCACCAACTGGATATAATCACCTTAGCTTAGGGCGCCAAAGCATCTAGCGATCACTTGATCGGATTTTTACAACTTGAATCGGATACAAATAATAGTGAATGACAAGTAAATGTTTTGATCCGGAGTTGAAATGTTTATCTCATTCTTATGGAATAGGTACGATTGTAAAATGGAATTTTCAAAATTTTATATGTGGGTAAATCAATGGCGAGGGAGGGGGGGGCCACTCAGGCCCCCCCATTTTTTTTTTTAAAAAAAAAATTACCCTAGAATTTTTTAATTTTTTTTTAATTATAATTTATATGATTTTCGTGTATCGGCCCACCCCGCTTTTAGTGTATCGCCCACCCCTTTTTTATTCCGGCTCCGTCCTTGGGGTAAATTGAGTACTATTAAATATATGTTCATTGGATCACCTTTGACCAAAACTCTATGATATTAAGTCATTAAATAAGTCAAACATGTTGAATGAATAAATTAAAAATACAAAATTTAAATACATTTTGATTTCACTTAGTATCAATATATATAAGTTGAGTCGTGTGAGTTGTATATGCTTTTCCTTAGGGCCGTCAAAACCTGACACGAAATTAATAGGTATGTGTCCGGTTTTATGACTCCAAGTTGAAATCGGGTCGAATCCGAATAACTCGTCAATTAAATAGGTTGGTCCGAGTCAACTGTTATAACCGATTTACTCGTCTAACCCATTTGTGAATTTAAACAAACTAAGTAAATAATGAATCATAGGAAAAAAAAAAAACAAAAAACTATACATGCTCTTAAAAACTTAAATGTTAAAATCTCTTTAATTATATAAGTTGTTATTATTTTGCATGTTTTTGTTATGTTGTCCTCAAAATGTGATTAGTATATTATGTTATTTATGCAATTATATTATTTCTTTTTATATGTTGTGAATGGTGATATTTTATATTGATCAATTGAGTGTCGTAGTAGTTTTCATAAAAAAATATTATTCAGTTCAAACTATTAAATGTAAATAAAAATAATTTTATTAGACGGGTTAAACGGATCGGGCCTGGGTTAATTGTAAAATAAATAGGTCGAGTTCATGTTTAAGATTTTGGCACTAATAATTAAGCAGTCCGTCCGAATTGGTTAAGTCGACCGTGAACTTATGAACTCGGACCCAACCCAAATTGACACCCTACTTTGCATGTTATATCACTACCTTCGAATTTTCAAAAGTCATAAATGAACAATAATAAACTACGGCATTTTTGGATTGAATCCAACTACAATTAGTACCCATATAAAAAAGGATGGATTAATCTATGAAAAATTAAATTTTTCGTTGGGCAAAAAAAGAAAGAACATCTCGCGTAACTCCCCATCATCACATTCTTGAACAATGTTATTTTTGAATATGTATATATACCTTTGTTGTAAAAATTCCTACGATTACACCCCGCCAGCGCTAGACTTTCATTGTCCACCTACGATTTTTTTTTCTCCGATTAGGCCCGCTAACCCCGCCAAGTCCCACCTAACCCGCCTGCACGCTAGGCCTAATCTATCGCTTCAAGCGAAAGCCGCCACGCTTTTTACAACATTATATACACATATTTATGTATAGCAAATTTCTTGTTAAAAGAGTGGAAAAATGCAAGGGAAAGAAAACAGAGGAATTACCGCGTTTTTGGAGAAGCGTGTGAAATAAGAAAGCACGTGTGGTCCAGACATGTGAGTACATTTGCTGATTCAATTCCCTCGTCACCAACACAACCCCACCTCGTTTGTTTCCCCCACAACTACAAGGTGAACTTTTATTACACAATCTGGTCCCTAAATTAATCAAACTTTTGTACGTACTTTATCAGAAATAAAAATATATCAAAAATAAAAAATCTTCTTTATTTATTCTTTTCCACTTTCAGTAAAGCTGATCATCGTTTTAATCAGCAACTAACAATAAATTCCACAGCAATGTTGGGGATTCGGATGTACCATAAGTGGTCAAATGGCGTGTTAATGGGCGAATAACACAGTTTGAATCTCATTCTCTATCCTTCTCGGACATTTTATTTCCCATTTCTTCCTTCAAAAAAATCAATAGCAATGTTGAGGATAATGTCACGTAATCATATTATTGTAAGATCTTAGTGGTGTAGAGAGGTATTTGAACTTGAAATCTTTGGCACGTATATTAATTATGTTTTATGCGACACCTCCTGAATTGAGCATAATAATTCTAAAACTATAAAATAATGTGTCATCGCAACCCATAAAAAAAAAACTAATTCGACATGAATCATCTCGGAACAAAAATTTAAAAATTAAATTTCACTAGGTTCATATTTACGCGTTGTGGAGCATTTATTAATCCTTAAATGTGGTGACAATCGTGAATGTATAGAGAATCCTTCTTCCTCATTATGGTTCTTTCAATAGGTAGGGGCCGTCACCTGATGAATAGTAAATTAAGGGTGCCACAGTTGACCGATTCTTACATATATGTACTTCCTCTAAAATTAATGGGACCAAAATCTTCTACATTTCCATTCCATAAATTTTGTGTAAGTAAGAAATTATGTGTACAAAATGTGTGAGACCTATTTCATCTGAAAATATTTTTTTATCATTGTGTCTTCTCTCTCTCAGAAATTTACATAAAATTTACGGAATGAAAATTTAGAGGATCCCTTTTCAAATTTGATGAGGCCCCAACTTGGCAAAACAAAAAATTATCTGCAACATTCTTATATATTGACTTGAATTAATCTCCGCAGCGTTGTACAAACTTGATAGTTATTCCAGAAAAAATCATTGATACATCGTTAAGAGTACATATCTTCTTTTCCATTTTTCTATTCTACTGTATTGGACACATGTACTATTATATATGACATTATCTTGCCACGAGCTTGTAGCTCAAGTGGTATCGCTCACCCTTTCTGGAGGTGTTGACCGGGGTTCGAACCCGATATCTTTTAGTTTCTTTGAAAATTTATCCCTTCCCCTCCAACCAATACTCCCAACTTAATAGAAAAAATATATGACATTATCTTGTACACGTGGTATTCATCAATACAATTGAATACGTAGTAGAATATGATTGTAGAATAGGAAATCTCAATCTCATCGTTCATAATATTTAATATTAAAGGAGCAATAAGTTGGAGTTAATAATAATAATAATAATAATAATAATAATAAATACAAAAAAACTCACCCCCAAAAAAACCCAGACTATGAGCTAAAATATAAAGCTCTCGTGGAAAACTTAAATATACAATTTGCCATAGTTACTAATCTTGGGACTTCAATATTACATTTGAATAAGATTTCATAGAGAAAAAGATATGGGAATAAATAGAAATTAAATAATCACTGAAAAAAATCAACATACAATTACCCTTTTATTTATATTACATAATTACATCAAAGATGGTGTTGGGATTACAACAAAAAACAAAGGGATACGGTAGGGAATAATTCAAACTAACAAACGTCTATTACAAACAAAGCGGAAAGAAAGCAAAGAAAGCAAATTGAGGCATGCGAACCCTTTCTTTAAGACTTTTGTTGCCCTAAAATCCACGATGTTCACGGTTGCAGGCAACGAGTCTCCCAAGATACAATGACTTTGGTAAAGGACAGGAGCACCACAAATCCTTCTACCCGGCGAACTGAGATAAGTGAGGCCTGAGTGACGTCAACACCCTGACTTAACACCTCGTGTGCTGATGCAGATTTTTTAGTGACAGACTATGTATGTGTATGCACGCATTTCTGTGATTGTGAATGTATATTGCACGACTTCCACTAAATTGAGGGGCTCCAATATATAGGAAAACACAAGGTATCCTCCAAAGGAAAGCCCTAATGATTTGGACTCAACTATGTCCATAATCATCAATCAAATCCTTCCTTATTTTGATAATTTGTGTCAAGTCAATCCTTCCAATTGTGGCCTCAGTCGGTTTAGGAATGATTTGATGCACTCAATCATGTTACCATAAATTGGTGATTTGAGTCAAAGTTGCCTATTTAACAGATAAAATCAAGCAACTTACCAAACACCAGATTTGACCAATCTACCAACATTCCATATATGTTGGATACTTTTCCCACAAATATATCTTTCCAAGTGTTCCATTTGTGCATCGATTTCTCACTCACCAATAAATGGTTTTGTGAAAATAATACACCACTCGTTTCCAAAATTAACGAGTCTCCACACTTGGAATTTTGGCTTAACCAAACCGATTTTTCCAACAATCCCTCAAATGAGTGGAAACGATGCATGAATGCATGCACTCCATCACTCCCTAGGAAACATTGTTGCATCGGGATAGGTAGCTTGTGGCTTTGAACCTTCCTTAGTAAGATACTATCGGATATATCTACGGCTTAGTGGACACGATGCCTTGAACTACTCCGCTACGAATATACCAAGACAATAGTATTTACACAACAACATCTCTCGCTCATCTCAAGTTCTCTCGGTTGTGTCTGTTTTGGCCATGGTTCACACTTGGGATTCATAAGTATTTCATTGAGGCGCCCCATCCTCACACTTACATAGGTGACCTTACCTATCGAGGTACCTCCCCCAATACCCCACCTTATTAGGTATAGGGCGTCATTAAAAGTCCATAAGACTTAACCTCACCACGATCAAGCAGGTTCAATCACTTGGTCGTGCTCTCTAGGGAATGGTTAGCTTGAAGCTAAGTACCAAATGTTATGGTGAACAGTTTAAAGTTTAGTTTTCCCATTGAACCTTGGGATCTCCGGTCATCATGGTTGGGTTTCCACTAAAAACAGTTCTTTAAGTTATGGATTTTACACCCATTCCTCTAGCAATTTGTGGAATTGATCTCTGTTTAGCCCATTAGTCGGTGGATCCGCTATATTCTCCTTCGACTTCACATAGTGAATGGATATAATTCCTCTTGAGATTAATTCCCTCACGGTATTGTGTCTCTCGTGAATGTGCCAAGACTTACCATTGTACATGGCACTTTGTACCGCCAATAGTTGTTTGGCTATCACACGTTGTATCAATATTGATGACACAAGGCTTATTCCAACATGGAATGTCCTCGAGGAAGTTTCAAAGCCATTCAAACTTTCTTCACCACTTTATCCAAAGCTATGAATTCTCGATTCCATGGTGGACCGGGCTATGCACGTTTGCTTAGTAGACTTTCAGGACACCGCACCACCACCTATGGTAAATACATACCCACTAGTGGAATGTGAGTCTTTTGAGTCGATATCCGGTTCGCATCAAGTGTACCATTTTAGTAATCTTGCTAGATAGCTCGTGTGGTGTGGCCCAAACTTGAGTGGTGTACTTAGTATCGTAACACCCTTGTCGTGATCTTTTCGGTGCTCATTGCTTGAATTGCTCGTGAATCGCTCACTTATTCACCGAGTAAGCTATATCGGGCCTTGTAAAATTCGTGATGTACATAAGGCTCCCAATGACCCTAGGGTACTCAAGTTGAGCAGTGGTTTCCCAAGTTCTTGATTAAATGCGGCTATCGTCTATGGGTGTCTTTGCGGTGGATCATCAAAGGCATTGAACTTTCTCAATACACTTTCGATATAGTGAGGCGAGACAAGGATGCCTTCAAGTCCTCTATTTTGATCCCTAGGATCACATCGGCTAGACCCAAATCCTTCATGTCGAAGTTATCTTTCAACATGTTCTTCGCCCTCATGATCAACTCACGAGTGCTTCCCATTATCAACATGTCGTCAACATATAGATAGACAATGATAATTGAGTCGATGTGACTTTACATATACACACTTATTGCATTCATTAATACGAAATCCATTTAACATCATCACATTATCAAATTTAATATGCCATTGTCTTGGTGCTTGTTTTAAGCCATACCTTTTTCTCTTGTCCAGGAACCACAAACCCGTTGGGTTGTTCCATATATATTTCTTCCTCTAATGGAGGTAATCCTCATTACATCCATTTGGTGAACTTAGAGATTGTGCAAAGCAATCGCCAAGAGCACCCTAATGGAGGTAATCCTCATTACATGTGAGTAGGTGTCAAAGAAATCGTGTCCTTCCTTTTGTTTGAAGCCCTTAGCCACTAATCTAGCTTTATATTTATCGATTGATCCATCGGCCTTGTATTTCGTCCTTAGGACCCACTTGCATCCTAGAGGTTTCTTTGCCGGATGGGAGATCAACCAATTCCCATGAGTGGTTTTGCATGATAGAGTTTGTCTTTGCATTGATAGCCTCCTTCCACATTGGGGCTTAAGGACTAGAAGCAGTGTTTCTTGGATGGTCCTAGGTTCATTATCCAACAAGTAGATCATGAAGTACGGACCAAATGACTTAGTTGTTTTTGCCCTTTTTCGCGTTTTGGCTCATCACCACCTTGTGGTGTATCACTTGACATCACGAGTTCTTTTTATCGAACTCTCTTCTTTGTTTTCTTTACAAGGATAGATGTGCTCGAAAATCACAGCATTCCTTGACTTAATAGTGGTTCCTTCCGTCACATCAAGTATATCGGACTTGTGTACTAGAAACCGATATGCAAAGCCTTTTGATGCATATCCTATGAAGATACGATCGATCGTCTTGGGTCCTATCTTCACTTGCTTTTGCTCGGTACTTTTACCTTAGCCAAACACCCCCATACCTTTAGGTAATCGTAGTGGCTCCCGACCTTTCCGTAACTCATATGGGGTTTTATCTTTTCTTTTGTGGGGAACCCTATTTAGAATATGGTTAGCGGATAGAATTGCTCCCCCCACAAGTTCTTTGGTAACCCTGAACTAATCAACATAGCGTTCATCATGTCTTTCTCGGGTTCTATTCTTGCACTCAAAGAACACCGTTCGATTGAGGTGAGTAAGGTGTCGTGGTTTCGTGAATTATGCCATGTTCATTGCAAAATTCCTCTAACGGAGCCACATACTCTCCACCTCTATCACTCTGGATTTGACTTGATCCGGTCCGAGCGATTCTCAACTTCACTTTTGAAGTTCTTAAAGGCATCTATAGCCTCGTCTTTACTTTTTAGCAAGTAAACATAATGAACCTTGTGCGATCATCAATAAATGTGATGAAATACTTTTTGTCTCATCTAGTCCGCACAAGTTTCATATCACACACATCGGTGTGAACAAGTTCTAGAGGCATCGTGCTCCTCTTCACCAAATAAAAATGTGCATTTGGCATTTTAGCCTCAACACAGATCTCACATTTATATTGTGAGTCTAATTCAACATTTGGTAATAATTTCATATCCACCAATTTCTTTATGGAATTCATGTTAACATGCCCAAATCTAACATGCCATAAATCACAAGACTCAATCATATAAATGAAGAAGAAATAGTTTTATTAGAATCATTGGTGCGGCGCACAACCATTACATTCATCTTGAACAATCCCTTTTCAATGTATCCCTTTCAAGGAATTGCCCATTCTTAGTAAGTACAAAGCTACGTGTGAAACACTAGTCTAAAGCCATGATGTACAAGTAATGACCATGATACAAGACTTTTCCTAATATATGGGACATGTAATACTTCTTTCAAAGATTAGCTCCTTCCCATACATCATCTTCAAGACACTTCCCAATTCCAAAGCAATGTCGAAGTTGAAGTGTTTCCCATGTGGAGGCTCCTCCCGGGAATTGGGGTACACGTAGAGAAAGCGTCACGATCCGAGCACACATGACGAGTCGCACCGGTGTCAACGAACTACTCCCTAGGGTTATCCACTAGGTTAGCTTCGAAAATAACGTGAGATAAGTCCAATTCGGACATTCCTTCCTCAATAACAAAGTTCTGCGGATTGTTTTCCCTTGTTTTTAGGGCATCTGGCAAATCCTTTTGTTTGTGTCTAGGCCTACCAAAGTTGTGGCGATTTCCTCTGACTTCTTGGCTTTCTAGTTACCGGTTTAGCCTTAATGCTATACCCTAGGTGCTTGTGTTTCTTGTTTGTATCGATTCCGCCAAATTAGCATTTGCCTCCATCGAGGTCTTACCATGCTTGACATTTGATTGCCTATTGCTTTCTTCAATGCGCAATTTCACAATCAAATCCTCCAAGCTTATTTGCTTCCGCTTATGCTTGAGATAGTTTTTGAAATCCTCCAACTAGGCGGCAACTTTTCAATAATTGCAGCCACTTGGAAGGTTTCACACAACCGCATCCCCTCAAACATGGATGTTGTGCAAAATCAATTGCAATTCTTGGAGTTGACTCATAACGATCTTGGTGTCAACCATCACATACTCCAAGAATTTGCCCACAATGAATTTCTTGGTGTCGACATCCTCTGTTCTATACTTTTTATCCAACGAGATCCATGATCCATTGGCGAGTACCTTTGAACGAAGCATACACGATGTACAACACATTATCCACCCATTAAGGATGTAATGCTTGCACAAGTAGTCCCCTTGACCCCATGCATCAAGTGCAGCCCTACGATCCATATTGGTATCGTGCTGGGGGAACAACAAGAGGGTCCTCTTTAAGGAACCTCACCAAACTTAAGGTTGTCGATAAAAGAACGGCTTTTCTTTGCCATGTGTTAAAATTAAGCCCGGTAAACTTTTCGGGCCTCTCGGCATGTGCAGCCACGGTTCTTTGGAACATGTGTGATCGAAGGTGTTGTCAACACTAAATGGAGGGCTCCAATATATAGGAAAACAAAAGGGATCCTCCAAAGGAAAGCCCTAATGATTTGGACTCAATTATGTCCATAATCATCAATCAAATCCTTCCTTATTTTGATTAATTTCTCCCAAGTCAATCCTTCCAATTGTGGCCTCAATCGGTTTAGGAATGATTTGATGCACTCAATCATGTTACCATAAATTGGTGATTCGAGTCAAAATTGTCTATTTAATGAGATAAAATCAAGTAACTTACCAAACACCAAATTTGACCAATCTATCAACATTCCATATATGTTGGATACATTTTCCACAAAGATATCTTTCCATGTGTACCATTTGTGCATCGATTTCTCACTCACCAATGAATGGTTTTGTGAAAATAATACACCACTCGTTTCCAAAATTAACGAGTCTCCACACTTAGAATTTTGGCTTAACCAAAACCGATTTTTCAAGCAGATGGTTTATAGTATAGTTACTTTTGAAGCTAGTTAGCTATAATTACTTAGTTAGTTGTATATAACGTGGTCCACTTGGCGAGAATGATGTGTTAAAACTAGTATTTTTCATAATATTAAGAGCCTATTATGTATATGATACTTCTTAATAAAGCGAGATCATTCCAAATCAAGAAAATCGATAAATCGGTCCAACTTCTTCTTTGGAGCTTGTAGAATCTTCGGATCGAAACTAGCCTCGCAACACACATCACAAGGTTAGGGGTCTCTCGGGAGGCTCCTCCGACACTCAAGTCGGCCGATTGTAGGAGAAAAATCCGGATCACAAGAATGTAATTCACAATAACTATTTGAACTTACTTATAAATAAACATGAAGGGACCTTTTATACATAAGATAGTGGGCCTCATGGGCCTTATAGGATAAAGTGGACGCGTGGACCGGATATATTGAATCGGGCCTCATGGGTTACTTCAAGATTAGTTTGGGCCTTATGGCCAATTGGTCGTATCCATTGATTAATATCCATGGGTGAATAATAAATAATGATGTAGTTAAATTAACAAATTATAATCAAGATTTTATCCCACAACATAAGCCCCCTAACTCCCGGCCGCAAGGGACCGAGTATTGCGGGAGTTAAGTTCCTTGTGAATATGTGGTCCGTGAGGGATTTGATCTATTGACGAAGAGGATGTTTCCTTGAGATATGAGGTTCCTTGAAGGAGCGAGGTCTCCGAAAGGTGGAAAGTGATGAGAATCCATGGACGAAAGTCCCGATACTTGATGCGGTTGGTCGGTGTGACGAGGATCGAGCAAGAAAGTTCAAGGAAGCACTCAATGAGTTGATTCAAGTCATTCAAAAGGAGACCGAGAGTGCGTTGCCGATGGAGAAAGATATTTGGGTGGTCCAGTTGATTGGCGTCATCAACATTCAAGAGTCCACCTCGATCGAGCAAGCGAAGGATGCCATGAATACAAGTCATTTTGCGTCTTGAAGACTTTGTAATCAAGTTCTCAATAGTGTCTTGTATTCGTCTTTTTTCTTAGTTAGTCGTAGTTGAGTCATTTTGATGTTTTGGAGGCCAAATAAACCTTTAAGGCCGCGTCTTAAATTGATATTTCGAGTTTGGGACGGCGGGGTCGACCAAGACAAAGTCAAATGGGGGTGTTCGACTTGGACGCACGGGCAGCCCGTGCGCCATAGCACAACCTGTGTGCCTATGTGAATGAAAAACAGTGTTCGACTTGGCCGCACGGGCAACCGTGCGTGCCTGTGCGGGTTTCGCCATGTTTGGTTTTATTTTATTTCCATTTCAATTATTTCCTTGTAGGGTTAGGGTTTTGGAACCTATATAAGGGTGAACACTTATTATTTTGCATTAGTTATCAATTGAATTCATATCATACTCTCAAATTGAGTGTTTTTCCAAGTGCTTCAAGATTTACGTTTCTTGTTGCAATTATCGACTTATGAGACAATAATCCATAATTGATTATGACGTCTTCGCATCTTGAGGTTCTTAAATGGCTAAGCAATGGGTCGAGGTTATTCCACCATCTTTAATCGAACTAGTGAAGATTATAGTTGGCTTTGGCCCGAGCCCGTCGGGTGCCAATTCGGTTGGTCGAGCGGCCCGATTTTGGTCGGGGCCACAAAATAAGCCCAAAGCCATTGACCCATGTATAAAACCTATGTACAAATTTTTGGGCGGCAGCCCGTCGGCCACTCGGGTCGGGCCAAATAGGACCGACTTTTTCGGCCTAAAATTTTGCAGCCCAGGCCCCCAAACTTTTGGGCGGCTGGGTTTTGCTACCTCTAGTGATGATCTTGGGTTAACAACACATTCTTGTTTGGGTCGTATGCACGTTTGTTGCTACGGTTGACATCGATTAGTAATCGAGTCATCTAAGAAGGTTAAATCTATTTTTGTTTTCTTTAATCCTTATTATTTTCCATATTTTCTTATAAACCCTAGTTCTTCAAGGGTACAAAAAGAAGAAGAGAAATTCGAAATTGCCACAAAAATCAACGAGTAAAGAATCGTAATTCGTGAAAAAAATTTGAAAATTCGGAAAATCGGGATTTACAAACCATAGTCTTCAAATTTCATCGTATCATGATCCGTTGGTTGTTTGGCGATTGTCTTAGTTGTTGAGACGTCTTGCGATTGACTAATTGGTTTATAATCGTAACAAGTGCGGGTACTTGGAAATTGTGAGTTGAGTGATACATGAGAGTATACATGTGACGGAGTGAATCAACCATGTTCGAGGAAAATCGACTACCGTTAGATTTAGGTAATAAGTTGCATATGGAGGCACTTTCAAGCCTTATGAAGAAAGTGATGATCGATACGCACGGGGATCCCAGTGAGGCACGAAAATAGAAGAGCATGTTACTAGGGCACGAGAGGGCTAGGAGATTCGAATCGGGAGGTATGGGCGGATGAGATGGATGATTTTGATTCCAAAAGGGAGAAAAATTACAATCAGGGCGAGAGGTCGGCGTGGAAATAGAGGTGATAGGGGGCGTGAGGACGACAATTTGAGTAACATCAAAATGTAAATTCCATCGTTCAGGGGAAGAGCGTCGGATACTTATCCGGATTGGGAGAAAAATAGAGAATGTGTTTGAATGCCATAATTACTCCAAATTGAAAAAGTTGAAATTGGCATCAATCGAATTCTCGGACTACGCAAGTGTTTCGTGTGATCAATTAATGGTTTCGAGGAGGAGAACGGCGAGTGGCATGTTTCCACATGGGAAGATATGAGAAGTTTGATGCGACGTCATTTTGTACCAAATCATTATTATCGAGGCATCGATCAAAGGTTGCGAGAGGTTGACATAGGGGTCTAAGAGCGTAGAGGACTATCATAAAGAGATGGAGATCTTGATGGCGAGGGCTAATATAGCGGAGGTTACGATGGCGAGATTTATCATTTGGATTGAATACTCCTATAGCGAGATGCCATCGACTTACATCATTGTGTCGATCTTGAGAAGATGGTGCTATGACGGTGAAAGTTGAACCGCGGCTCAAGAGGAGGGGTTTTAATTGAGGCACCGAGTTCTAACTCCAATGCATGGAAGTCGAACACTAACAAAAAAAGAAAATCAAAGTTCAAAAACAATAGAGCAAAGGGGGAGGGCGACCGAGCCTAAACCCAAGTAAATTCAAACCCTCTACTACTCGAACGAGAGATATTAAATGTTTTAAGTGTCATGGGCTTGGGCATATTTCTAGTCAATGTCCAACTAAAAGAGTGTTGGTGTTGCGTGATAATGGGGAATTGGAGTCGGAAAGTGAAGAAGAGCAGGATTATAGTGATATGCCGGAGTTGGAGGATATTACGGAGATAGTAGAGCTGGCGGGGAGAGGCGTTGTCCTTAGTGTCTCGTAGGTTCGAGTATTCAACCTAAGTCGATGAGGGAGTCCAACGAGAAAATATCTTTCATATAAGGTGTTTTGTCGATGGAAAGAGCATCATTATATACGGTGGTAATTGCATCAATGTAGCCAAAGACGAAGTTGGTAGAGAAACGGGGATTCCAATGATGAAACACCCACAACCATATAAATTGCAGTGGTTGAGTGATTGTGGGGAGATGTGAATCACTCAACAGGGCGTAAGTAGCATTCCAAATAGGGGGATATAAGGATGAGGTCTTGTGTGATGTTGTGCCGATGCGGTGGGGCACATCCTATTAGGTAGACCGTGGCGATTCGATAGGAGGGTACAACATGACGGTTACACCAACTAGTATACTCTTGTTCATAATCAAAACCGTTTTATACTTGTGCCTTTGACGCTTTTGAAGGAATTTATGAGGATCAAATAAAATCAAGGCGGGAGAGGCAAAAGAAAAAGAAGTTCGGATAGTGAGAAGAAAAATCAAAATAAAGCGAGAAAAAGGAGAGCTTGAAGAAAAATAAGAGTGAGGGTCCGACTAAGGGTAGAAATGTGGCACGAGAGATAACCTTAGGAAAAAATGAGAGTAACATTAATGAGAGGCTGAAAAACAAAAGGGGGACGAATGGCCATGAGGTAAGAAACAAGGGAAAAATAAATTTAATGGCAAAGATGAGTGACCTAAGGAAAGCCACAACGAGTGGTTGTTCGATGATACTCTTGGTTTACAAGGGCACTTATTTATCTCTTGTGATCTTAAACCCGATTTGCCTAGTTACGTGTTGATTTTAAGCACAGATTGATTTCATCCCGGGCGTCCTTTACTAAACCGACCGTGCACGGTCCAACCCGGAGAAGACCAAGGAATTGTAGTGGCAAGTTGATGAATTCTGAGTAAGAAACTCATTCGGGAGAGTATTAGTCCGTGTGCGGTTCTCGTGTTACTAGTTCCAAAGAAAGATGGGTCGTGGAGGATATGTGTGGACTGTCGGGCTATTAATAACATCACTATTAAGTATTGACACCCCATACCTCGCTTGGATGATATGTTGGACAAACTCCGTGGGTCTAGCATCTTCTCCAAGATAGATTTAAGGAGAGAATACCATCGATTCATATGCGGGAAGGAGATGAATAGAAAGCGACCTTTAAGACTAAACATGGTTTGTATAAGTGGTTAGTTATGCCGTTTGGGCTAACTAATGCACCAAGCACATTTATGAGATTAATGAACCATGTTTTGAGGGCTTTTATTGGGAAATTTGTCGTGGTTTACTTCGATGATATCCCCATCTATAGTAAATCATTGTACGAACATTTAGATCACTTGCGGGCCGTATTAGAAGTGTTAAGAAAAGAGCAACTATATGCAAATATGAAAAAGTGCACATTTTTGTTCCGAGCAATTGATATTTTTGGGATTTGTAGTGAGCTCGAGGGGAATCACTGTGGAGGAGGAGAGAATTAAGGTTATACGGGATTGGCCTAAGCCAACATCGGCCGATCAAGTCAGTAGCTTCCATGGGCTTGCGAGTTTTTATCGGAGGTTTGTACGAGATTTTAGCACTATCATAGTGCCATTGACAGAGACAATTAAAAAGAGTGTTGCGTTTCGGTGGGGTGAAGCCCAAGACAAGGCATTCGAGTTTCTTAAAGAAAGGCTAACACATGCACCTTTACTAGCATCGCTTGATTTCACCAAGGTTTTCGAGATCGAGTGTGATGCGTCGGGAGTTGGGATTGAGTCGTATTGGTGCAAGAGGGGCGACCGAATGCATTCTTTAGCGAGAAATTGAGTGGTGCAACCTTGAACTACCGGACGTACGACAAGGAGTTGTATACTTTAGTCCGGGCCTTGAAAACGTGGCAACATTATCTATGGCGAAGGAATTCATAATTCACACTCGATCACGATTCATTAAAGTATCTCAAGGGGCAGCAAAAGTTGAACAAGCGACATGTGCACTGGCTTGCGTTCATCGAGATGTTTCCTTACATCATCCGACAGTGCAAGGTAAGACTAATGTTGTAGCAGACACACTCTCTCGGAGGTATACTCTTATATCTACTTTAGATGCTAAAATTCTTGGGTTTGAACATATTAAAGAGTTGTACTTGCATGATCTTGATTTTTTGAGTCATTTGTTGCATACGAAAAAGGGGCGGTGGATAAATTTTATCGACATGATGGTTTTCTATTTCGAGAAGATAAATTGTGCATTCCTAAATGTTCATTAAGGGACTTATTGGTGAGTAAATCACATGGTGGGGTCTTATGGGACATTTTGGGGTAGCTAAAACCTTAGCTTTGTCTTGCAAGAGCATTATATGAAGCATGATGTTGAACGTATTTATATTAGATGCGTTACTTGTAGGCAAGCTAAATCTCGAGTTCAAAACCGGGGTCTTTACACGCCCTTACCCATACCGACAACACCTTGGGTTGATATTTCTATGGACTTTATTTTAGGACTTCCGAGAACTAAACACGGTCCGATTCTATATTTGTTGTCGTAGATTGTTTTTCAAACATGGCACATTTTATTCATTGTCATAAAACCGATAATGCATTTTTGATTGATGACTTGTTCTTGAGAGAAGTTGTGAGATTGCATGGTATGTCTAGGACCTTTATTTCGGATAGGGATGTTAAGTTCTTAAGTTACTTTTGGAAGACCTTATGGGAAAACGGGAACTAAATTGTTATTTTCTACTACGTGTCATCCCCAAACGGACGGTCAAATCAAGTAGTAAATAGAACTTTGTCCATGTTGCTAAGGGCTATCTCTAAAAAGAATATTAAAATGTGGGAAGAGTGTTTACCGTATGTTGAGTTTGCTTATAATCATGATGTCCATTACTGCATCGAAGTTTTCACCATTTGAACTTATTTATGGTTTTAATCCGCTAACCTCATTGGATTTATCACCTTTATTTATTTCTCAAAGCATGTTAACTTAGATGGGCAGAGGAAAGTCGACTTTGTGAAACAGATTACATGAGAAAGCAAGGTTCAATATCGAACGACGAAGCAGAGCATACACAACGCATGCTAACAAGCATTGTAAGAAGATGGTGTTTGAGCTGGGTGATTGGGTTTGGGTACATATACGCCCCGTGCGTCTGTGCGGGTTTTGCTAGATTCGGTTTTGTTTTATTTCCTTTTCAATTTTTAAGTTATTTCTAGTAGGGTTAGGGTTTTGGAACCCATATACGGGTGAACACTTATTCTTTTGCATTAGTTATCAATTGAATTCATATCTTATTCTCAAATTGAGTGTTTTTCCAAGTGCTTTAAGATTTACATTTCTTGTTGCAATTATCGACTTATCGTGCAATAATCCGTAATTGCTTGTGGCGTCTTCGCATTTCGAGGTTCTTGCTTGGCTAAGCGGGTCGAGGTTATTCCACTATATTTAACCAAACTAGTGAAGATCTTGGGTTAACAACACATTGTTGTTTGGGTCGTATGCACGTTCGTTGCTATGGTTCACATCGAAATTCTCCAGGAAGGTGGGAGTTATGGTATGAGCAAATTCTGGAGGTCCCGAGAATGTGGGATGTCTACGAGCACGCGAAGCATGGAGCGCACAAAGTGTGGATGCACGGAGCGTGGAGCGTATGGAGCGCATGGGCTCGAGAGCGTGGAGCGTGCGGGGAGTGGGAGATTGCGGGAGTTGAATTTCTTACATGGGATGATCCCTCACGGGACTTAGCCTTTAGAGAGAGAAAATTTCTTCCGAGTGAGTGTAGGTCCCAAGGGGTGTAAGTGTAAGGTTTAGAAGGGGAAGTTGAATAAACCTTACCAAATTTTCGTTTTAGTCATTTTAAATATTCGAGTTAATACTACACAATTTGTGTCCTTGATGGACAACCAAGTTAGTCAATCAAGTAGAGTTAGTCTCTCAACGAGACTCAAGTTGTTTGTTGATGGATTAACTTTTTGTTGAGTCTAAATTAACTCAATTTGTGGTTTTGTTTTTTTGGAAGACTTAACACCCTTAAGTTTGATTAAGCAAGGATTTAGTGCTTGATTTAGTACTTATAGATTATCAAGTGGATAGTAGATATGTCGTGAGAATTAAACAATTAAGATGCGAGAAATTAAAGTCTTGAAATGTAAATGACACAATGAAATTTTTATAGAGGTTCGAAGATAGGGTAATTCTTCTACTCCTCTCTTCTCCAACTCCCGGAGGAATCCACTAGGTAATGACCAATGTATACAAAGTGGTAGATCCGGATACAAGTCTTGATCACACGGTGACTTGATTCTTTGGGACTCGATCTGGAGACGCCTTGATCACTCAGTGGCTTCTCGTGCGACTCGGCTTCTTCACAGAAGGCAGTTTTGCCTTGCTACTACAACTTACTTGCTCAAGCTCTTTGGATTTGATCACGAAGCCCTCCAAAAGCTTAAGACTTGGTTCGACCTTGAACCTTCCTACAATCCTTCGTGGAATGTAGACCCCTTGATTTTTCGGTGTTTTCCTCTTCAACTGATTGAAGTTATCTTTCCTTCACAGGTGAGTGTTGGATTGATGTTCTTCGTAGTGTAGGCTTGAGGATTGAGAATGTTTGATTTTCTAATAATTGCTTGAACGTTGTTTGGTTGGTCAGAACTTGTGTCACTCTCATGTTATCCTCCTCAAATAAACTCCTCGGCCTTTTATAGTGATCTTTCAAAAATTTGCCCGTTGAAGAGATAGGCTTATTTTTGAAAGTCACTTGCGATCGTTGGCTTGTCTTGTTGCGATCCTTGGAATTGCCATTTTCTCGTATGAATTGTCCTTTCACCTTTTGCACGCTTCACGGGGAGCACTCCGAGAAAGGTGGTATGGAGATATTACTTGTTTAAGTAATTCTCTTGATTTCCGTGCAACGGATCTTTTCTGATTATCTCGACTTGATTGCATTTCTTTGCTTTCCCAGGAGGTGACTTAGAGTCGACTTCCAATCATTGGATGACTCTTGTCACTTCAACTTGACACTTGGCTTTTCTCGAGTTGACTTGGTGATACTCCACTCACCGCATCTCATCCGCTTCTTTAGTAGAGTTCCCGTCTACTCTTCTTTGCCATACTCGGTGTCTCGCGGCGGAGTTTTCCTTCTAGTCTCCGATTTGTCTTCTTGCATGTTAGGGCGTAGGCGACTTAATTCGGCTTGGCCACTCTATTTATTACAATGCATTTTACAATAAAAATTGGAGTGCCAACTCCTATTTTAAGTTTTACATGGCATTCATCAAAATCTAAACAATAAATTTCCTAACAATTTCCCCCTTTTTGATGATGCCAAAACTTAAACCATTCATAAATGCAAATAGCAAAGATACATACAGATAGTGTATTGACATAGAATGTATGCGCATAATCAATCCTTTTATTGATCATAACATTCTTGTTCTTTTACACAACTGTTTACAAGGTGTATCAGAGCACATATTTGTCTACACAAAAAAATAGAGAATTTATAGCTTTATTTCAGAAGACTTACATTGTATGTATTTACATAATAAAATACACGAAGGGGTGGACAGCTACACTTCATCTCCTTCATTTGTCTCCTTCTTTCATCTTGTTCAGCATCTTCTTCTCTTCTTCTCTTTTTCTCATCGTCAGCTGCCTTCTTTTTCTTTTCATATGCCTTCCTGGCAGCTTCATCTCTTCTTAATCTTTCATGTCTTTCCTCCCATAGTTGAGTTTGTCTCTTGTTTTCTTCTTCTATTCTTTTTGCATACTCAGCGTTACTTTTAGCCACTTGCAAATTTGCTACTTGGTCAAGCCGGCCCCAGTAGATCCCTCCTTTCTTGCACGGATCTACATATTCAATGTTTTTGGGCGAGAGGCCTAGGTCAAGCTTCTTCCTCCACCATCGCTTCTTCCTCTACCTCGGGCGTGTCTTTGTCTTGGGGTCTTCTTCTTTCCAGCAGCGAGTGATGCTTAGGTAGTCGCCGCTCTGTCGGCTTCTTCACATAACGTGAGACCCTTTTCCCAGACAAGTCCCAAGCTTGAGCCATAGACATATTTGCAAAGTATCCTTGGATGCGGCGTTTTAAATTCATCAACTGATCGTGGCTCTGTCCCGACATACGAGATGGCATTTGTGTCTCTGTCTCTTTGGAATGCCTCCATGTTCTTTTAAGATGTTCATAACTCGGGCATCCATTCTTCCTTCCACTTCCTTCATCCCCTGCTTCAATTGTTTTTCTCTTTTCGGCCATAGATATAGCAGAGTGTTGGAGTGGCAGAGTCACGAGGAGTTTCTTTGCGATAATGTCACCGTGAGGAGGACCTGTTGGGGGTTTGTGCAATCATCAAGGTCACATCTTTCGATCCTTCCCCTCGTGATTTTCCTTTCTTTTGTTTTCGCTTCCTCATTTGTCTTTCCCTTCACACAGTTTGCATCCTCTTTTCGGATCTTTTACGTGCTTTAAGGTATTCCTCTTCCCCTTTTTGGCATCATCAAAGAGAGGACACTGGAAACATCTTGGCAAGCGAGGAAGTCGAACTGGCGATGGTAGAGTTCTGTCTCGAGTCCGCTGCGAGTATGCAACACGAAATTCGGATCGAGTAGCGTTGGACTCTATTGAAATCAACTTCATCTCGGCCATGAGAAGGTGAATTTTGTATTCATGGTTTCTTCCAAAAGTGTAGATCATTCTTGTTTTGCTCACGCAGCGGACTTTATCTCGGCAATGTGAGCTTCATGCATGTGCTCAATATGTTCTCTCACTTCGTTTTGCATCGGCATTTTCAGCTCTCCATACCAAAGACTTGTTGAACAATGTCCTGAAGTATCTAACTTGTTCCACACGCATTGTTTCTTCTTGTTGCCACCATTCCCCGATCTCGATTGTTATGCCTCTTAAATCGGCGGTGAGATTTGCATCTCTCGTTGTCGATCGCATATCCATAGAGGCACGATGCCTCTCCATCCGTTCAATCTCGCCGAATAATGCCTTGAACACTTCGCGGACTTCATTTGATTCTTCCGTTGTAGGTGATGGCCATGCGGCGTCAAAATCATAATCGGCAGGAACAATGGTGCACGATTGAAAAACGGAGCTGGTTTGTGGTAGCGTGTGCGTTCATTTTTCGACTCTTCATGGAGGTCGGGTACCTCCAGGGGAAAAAGGAAAAGATTCTATAAAGGATTCATCACCGCCAACTGGGATTTGTTCGATGATGAGCGGTGCACGTGAAGTTCTTTTTTGGAATCGACCTGCTGCGGACTTGAGGAGCTGCGCGGTGGACTCGGTTGGTGGGGTTTGTTGTGAAGTGGACCCGACTTTTCGAGCCTTAGTTTTGTCTCAACAACCGTTGGTCTCGGTGATTTCTCCAATTGAGTAGGCGGTCCTCGGCCTTATCGAAGCGTCATCGGACGATGATGAGATTTCCATTGGTGGCTCATCATCAAAATTAAAGGTTTGACGAGTAGTCTTGGGATCGAGACTTGCTCGTGCTTGGAACATCCCTTGGTGAGTCTTTTGGATGCATCATTGGGGATGACTCGACTTCTTCTTCGCCTTCCGATCCCAAAAGGTGACATCGAGATTATCTGGGAATCATGAAGTGCGCTTATCTCCTTTTCGGATGGGTCGATGATAGCGGGAGGGATGTTCTCTACTTGACTTCTTTACCCGGAAGTCTCAACCTCCGTGGGCCTTCATTACCTCCTACGAGTCTCAAGCTGCTTGTGAGGCCTTGGACCTCTCTTTCGACAAGTGTGTCATTTGTCTTAGGGTCTTTCGTGGTGGCATCCATTGGAGTCTCAATCCCATGGATTGCACTTTCATCGCCAGTGTTAACTCCCAGTACATTCCTTCGTGCCTCGATTGCATCGCTAGCGTCATTAGCCTTGAGCAATTGGCACCTCACCGAGACAGTCTTAATCCCGAGCTTCGTTGATGGCAACTTGCTGTTCTTTTTGTGTTTGTATTTTCTCTACTTCGCCTCCTGGATTCGGTGTTGAGTCATCTGCGGCATTCTCCGACCTTGCTGCGGTGGAGGGAGTTTCCACCTCGGTGGCGCACCGGTGAGTGACTTGTAATGGGGTCACTCGTCTCCGGACTCATTTGTTTCTATTGAGTGTTCGGTAGTTGGGGCGGTGGTAAGACACCTTCAATAGGGGTTGGCTCGATTGGGGTCCCCACTATCCCGGTTTCATCGCCAGTTCCTTATTGCTTTCTTCCGAGTGAGTGGGGAAGTGGTAGCAAAGCAACAACGGTGGCGATTTCTTGAACCACTCCCATTGGATCAATTTCATTTGTGTTCGGAGGACTCTCCTGGTCCTTCCATCAATCTTTGCTCGTGAAGGATTTCGGATTCGTGCAATGCTTGCTTTGCATTTGCAACTCTTACGTGGCGGAGCATTCTCCGGGTCCTCATCCATCGGAGAAGACATCAAGGAGAGGATGTGTGTGTTACGTGGTGCGGAGATAGGGCATATCTTTGGCCTTCTCACGTGCCTCGCCTTCCTGCCTCGCTGTTTCTCCTTTTCCTTATCCTTGAAGATCTGCATGACATACGTGCGATTGTCTTCATCGATCTTTGAGTACAATGCAGTGGTCGATCCAATGAAGCTCAACAGTTCCTCTTCTTCTTCTATAAACTCGGGCCGTTGGAACTGTTCCCTGGATCGACTCAATTTCCATTTCCTCCACTCTCGAGACGATTTTGGATGTCCGGGTAAGGTGGGATAGGATCATCACATCACTATCGGCTCTACCGACTTCTTCTTGTGTCTCATTTGTTCGGACTCTGACTATTTCTTCATTTGCCTCTGTGATCGCCTTGTGAGACTTGGGTTTGTTTCATCAATTACATCCGGAGACTCTACTTCTCCGGCGAGTCTCCGTATCTACTCGGTGAGTAGGCCGCTCGGCCCGGTTTCTCAAGCTCGGAGTGCTTGACAATTCTTCTTCGTCTCTAGTTTGTACCGAGAGGATTTTGGTTCGAGAGACGGTTTTCTCGAGTCTTGGCGGCGGGGCGTGCTTTGGTGTCTTTTTCGAGGAGTGGCCATCTTGGCTTGTCGGTTCTCCTCTTTTTGACGATCGGAGAAAGGTATTTGAGTGTCCTTCTCCGTTCTTCTTTGGGCGGGAGACACTGCTGCTGCAGGGCAGTGACTGGCTGCTGCGGGCGGGAGCAAGTTTGACTTTCTTTCTTTGCAGGGGCGTGATCTTCTTGCGAGCTGCGGGCGGCTTTTCTTCTTGGGTGGAGAGAAACAATTTGTATCTTGGTGGTGATTCCCCTCACTCGTGTCGGCTCTCTTGGCGTAGGCTCTCTCACGTGCGCCGAGAGAGGTTTGCTCTAAACATCCTCTTGTTAACATGGAATGCCTTCCCATGTCTAAGAGGGACTCCTTTCACCTCCATCGGTAGGCCAATTCTTGGGCCATATCCTAGGAACCTCCAAATGTGCCATCTTCCTTGAAGGATTTGTTCCTACGTTCGCGAGAAATCTGCTTTGTAAAGACAAACTCGGCCCGATTTATTTTCTTTTTGCGATGATTGCGGCCATTACAATCGGCTTTGCTTTTGTGATTGGTCAAAGGCGCCAAATTTGATGTCAATACATTTGGCAACTATGTCCAATAGCTTGTGATAATCCTCTTTTAGCGAGTCTCTTGTTTCTTTGTGTACACTATTTTATCGGCAAAGTCGGGCTTGGCTATTTCTTTCCAAGCATCGACCAAGTTTACATCAACCGTTAATTTCGAGGCTCCTTGGTTGGTAGTGGCGAGTGTTCACCAAATCCTTGGCGAGAGATAGTGTTTGCTTTAGTGAGAAGATGACTTTATTCCTTCATCGTGAATCTCGGCATTCACGTAGAATTGTGCGACCTCCTCCACATAGGTCATCGGATGTTCTAACGTCGAGAAAGCGGTTTCGCCTGGTCGTTTCTAATTTCTCGGCAATTTTCTTCACTAGGGTGTCGTCGGACCCCTGTTTCACCATGCCGTCAAAATCCACTGATGAGACCCGGTGTGGATTTGCTTCCCTAATTTGGTAAAATCATAGGTTGGTGCCATTTTTGAGGATTTTATCAAAGAAAAACTTAGAGATTGATTCTGAGATAGATAGGGTTTCGAGAGAATTTTTGCCTTTGCTTTTGAGAGAAGAAAAATGAAGCAGTTTTAGTAGTGTGAGAGAGAAACGGACGGAAATGGTTTAAGTATGGTTTATGAAAGGGCGTGCGGGTGGTTTTTTGAAATGTGATCAAAATCAACGGCTTAGATTTTGCACGCCTATTTAGCATTTAATGTCTCGTATTTAATGCGGCGGCATTTATATCCAATCATAAGCTTGGTGTGCAACTTTATGTCTGTACATATCATCATTATCTTTGACGTATTCCTTAAAAACGTTCCGCTTAGTCAAAACATTGCGTTTTTGTCACTTTGCTCATAAGTGACTCGAAACATCCTTTATTTGATTTAACTCTTCTTCTCACAGTTCTCTTAGTGACTCATTCTAACGGTGACTTGGTATAGTTGTCTTTCCGTCTGACTAATTTACTTAGTTGATTTGTGAGTTTAGCTCTTTTCCTTTTTTTTTTTATGTTCCATTTCTTTTCTTTGATTCTTAAGTGTCGGCTCACTCAATTAACCCCAACTCATGTTTGAGTTCTCAAATCTTGACTCACATAATGGTTTTGTGAAGATGTCGGCCAATTGTTTATCGGTTGAGATATATTCCAAGATGATGTCCTTCTTTTCAACATGATCTCTTATGAAGTGATATCGACATCGATATGCTTTGTTCTTGAGTGCGGCCACGAGGATTTTGAGTAATGGCAATTGCACTTGTGTTATCACACATGATTGGAATTTCTTTTTCCTCAACTTCATAGTCTCTCATTCTTTGTCTCATCCATAGGACTTGGGCTGCATTTTGTTTGCCTTGACTATGTATTCTGCTTCTTTTGTAGAGGTGGCTATTGAATTTTGCTTCTTGCTAAACCAGGAAATCACTGTTTCTAGCATTTGACATGTGCACGAAGTGCTTTTTTCGTCAACTCTGCATCGGCAAAGATAGTCGAGTGCGAATAGCCGATTAGCTTGAATCCACCTTCCTTTGGATACCATAAGCCAACTTCTTGGCTTCCTTTCAAATATCTCAATATTCTCTTAGGCTCTTTGTCATATGGCTATCTTTTGGAGCGATTGAAATCTTGCACATACACCTACAACAAAGGTGATGTACGGCCGCTTCTTTGTGAGATAGAGCAATGATCCAATAAGTGCTCTGTATCTTGTTTGATCTACTGAGGCTTGCCATCTGCATCCATGTCCATTTTGGTGATGTATTCATTGGTATTTTCAGAAGACTTCTCCTCCATACCAAACTTCTTCATTAAATCTCGGTGTATTTTGTTTGACTTATGAAGGTTCCATCCTTCAATTTGTTTCACTTGGAGTCCAAGGAAGAATGTCGACTCTCCCATCATGCTCATTTCAAATTTACTTTGCATGAGGTTTGAAAATTTTCACCTGACTCTTTGTTTGTAGATCCAAAAATGATGTCATCCACATATATTTGAACAAGCAAAGTATACTCTTTTTGTCTTGAATTACGAAAAGTGTTCTATCTACTTTTCCTTTTGTGAATCCATTTTCGTTAGGAATTGTGACAAGGTATCATACCAAGCTCACGGGTGCCTGTTTCAATCCATATAGAGCTTTCTTGAGTTTGTATACTTTATCTCCAAGAGTCTTACGCTCAAATCCTGGAGGTTGTTCAACATACACTTCTTCTTCCAATAAACCATTTAGAAATGCACTTTTTACATCCATCGATATACGGTGAAATTCTTGTGAGTGCATAGGCAAGAAACATTCTTATAGCTTCGGTCTTGCTACGAGGAGCAAATGTTTCATCAAAATCTATTCCTTCTTCTTGGCAATATCCTTTGGCTACTAATCTTGCTTTGTTTCTTACCACCAGAACCTTCCTCGTTCATCTTATTTACGAACACCCATTTGGTCTTGATAACATTTTGATGTATGGGTCTTTGCACTAATTCCCATACTTTATTTCTTTCAAAGCGATTGACTCTTCTTGCATAGCTTGAATCAATGTGCGTCGTCAATGCTTGTAACACATCTTTGGGCTCTATTTGCGAGATGAAGCATGTGAATATAGCTTCTTGTTGAGTTCGGATCTTGTTTTACACCTTCTCTTATGTGTCCAATGACAAGTTCGGTGGATGGTCTCTCGGCCATCTTACATCGAGGTTGGAGTAAGTTAGTTTGGATTGATTGTCTTTGGTGTGTGTTCTTTGTGGTCGACTCTCTCGTGATCACTTTTTGCAAATTTTCATTTGTTTTTGAGATTGACTATCTCATCTTCTTTCGAGTTTATAGTTCGACCGAACTTGGCATAGGGACTCTTCTCGCATGGTTGGATGACTCACTTTATATCGGTGACTCTTCAATGTCTTCTCCATTTACATTTGGCTCATCGAATACCACATGAATGGATTCTTACGCAACCATAGTTCTTTTGTTGAGTACTCTGTAGGCTTTGCTTTGGTGAGTATCCTAAGAGGATACCTTCATCGACTTTAGCATCAAAAGCTTTTAGATTGTCTTTTCCATTGTTGTGGATGAAGCATTTACATCCAAATATTTTGAAATATGCAACATTTGGTTTTCTTCGGTCCAAATCTCATAGGGAGTCTTTGTCGGTTAATCATTTTATCATACATCTGTTTTGAGTGTAGCAATTTGTGTTGATTGCTTGACCCAAAATCTTTTTGGTAACCCCCCGACTAACATGGTCTTGCTTTGCTTCTTTGAGGGTTAATTTCCTTCTTTCGCAACTCCATTCTCACTTTGTGGAGTCCTTGCTTGATAGTTCATGACCAATACCATTTTCAATACAATCTTGAGTTATTATTCCATTGACAAACTCGGTTCCTCTACGATCTTATTTTGATAATGGTTTGGCTCTTCTCGTTTTGAATCCTCTTCATCATTTGTGGTAGTTTTGTAGAGTTTCTTTCTTCTTACACATGAATATTGTCCATGTATATCTTGAGTAGTCATCTACTACCACCAAGGTGTATTTCTTTCCACTTATCTTTGGCTGGTTCCTTTGGGCCAAATAGATCCATATGTAGCAGATGCAATATTCTTGTTGAAGATGAACAAGTCTTTTCTTTGAATGAAGATTTGATTTGTTTTCCCTTCGACATGCATCACATATACTCTCCTTCTTGTATATCTTGAATCGGAAGTCCTTCCACAAGATTACTTCTTGCAAGCTTGTTAATCGTTTTGAAATTTAGGTGACTCAGCTTTTTGTGCCACAGTGACTTGATTCATTTGTGCTCTTTGCTAGTAGACAGTCTTTGGGTGTTGCGGTTGACCAATCCACGACATACATATTCTTCTTGTCTACATCCTTGCAAAGACAACTTCATTTGATTCAATATCCTTGATTTGGCATATACCCATGTTAAATCCAACATTGTAACCCTTGTCCACGAGTTGGTGATGCTTAGCGAGGTTGAAGTTGAGTCCTTCAACATATGCAACGTCTGTGATTTCTAATCCATTCCTCTTGATGGATCCAATGCCTCTTATTTCACCGGGGAGCTTCATTTCCTCCAAATATGACTTTTGCTCCTTTTACTTCCTTGAATTTTGACAGATTTTTCTTGTTTCTGTCATGTGTGCGGAACAACCACTATCCATGTACCAGGTTCCTTGGCACTTCATTTGTTCCTTGAACCCGCAATCAAGGAAATTAAGTTTTAGGTACCCATACTTATGCAGGTCTGAGGGATTAGAATTGTAAGATGATCCAACCAACTTATAGCCAAATGATTTGACTCAAGGGGTTGCCATCTATCGATGCCATAATCATAATTAATCTAGCAAATTGCTTGGGGATTCTAGGTTCATCTGTTTGTCTCTTTTGTCGTATGCATGTGTATAATTTTTAGCAATCGCCTTCTTTGGGTAATTGTGGTGTCTCCGAGTGTAATGCCTAGGTGCATATGTGTCTTTGATGAAAGCTCTTATACTTTTGGAATGGCCTTTCTTTGAGTTCTAGGCCTTTGCCATTTGGGTTTATATTCCATAAGTCTATCTTGATAGTTTACATTATTCCAATCAGCTTGGCTTGGATATTTTCTACCATTTCCATCATATGTATTTCTTTTATGGATTTTTACGGGGTTTTTGGTAGCTCTGCTTCTTCTTTTCTGAGTATTTTTGTTTGGAGTTTCTTTGAGGAACTCAGTGAATCTATTCTCATTTTGTCCTTTCAGCCGCACTCAATATTTTTTTTCTTTTCCTTTATAACCAAGGCCAGTTTGCTTGTTATGGTGCTTTGGATTGAATGTGTGTGCAACATTTAGAGTTTTGGATTTTTGATTCTTCATGGCTTCAAGATCCTTTGTCCAAAATTACTTTTGAGGTTTGACATAGCACAGAGGAATTAAATCCTAAGCTGTCTTGTCTCCACATTCTCTTTGACTCATAAGAAGATCATCCAATGATTTAGATGCCTTAGTGAATGAGGAAATAACATTTTTGAGGTCATTCTCCTCTTCTCTATAAAGCGAGCAATTTCATTTATTAATTTAGCATTTTCGACCTTTAATCTTTCATTCTCATCGGCTATTTGACTTAGAGTACTTAGCTCCTTAGTCGACTTTGAGTTTTGACTCTTGAGTAATTTGTTTTCCTCATTTAATAGTGTGTGTGAGGATTTAATGTATTCAAAATCTTTCATCATTTTTCCTAATGAATCATAAAGATCATGTAGGTGATGAAGTGTGTGTGTCTGATCACTATCACTAGAGTCCGAGTTTGATGAGTTAGAGTGTACCTCATCTTCTTGGTCGAGGTTGATCTTGTTCCTTGGCCATCAAGCGGATCGAGCTTCTTCTTGAGTCACTTAAGTAGTCAGCTTCATCTTTGCTCTCTGAATCATTGTCTCTCTTGACTTGGCTGTTTCATGATCTCTGCTGACCATCATTGCCCTTTTCTTTTCTGTCTTCTTTCTCTGAAGACCTTCCTTTCTTCTTCATTCTGTATTTCTTAACTACGAGGATATGGGCGATCAATGGCATAGTGACCTGGTTGTCTACAGTTCCAACATAGATATTCAGCCTTTTGATCGGCTCTTTCCATTCTTGGATTGTCAGCCCTTTGATACTCAACTTTTTGATGATCTGTTCTCTTGGTTGGCCTATCTTCCCTTGATTTGGAGGGAGCTGAGTGTCTTCTCCGGAAGATTCGCCCTTTCTCTCTTGTAGTTCTTATTGAAGAACTTGTTGAATCTTTTGACCATCGGGGCTATTTCTTCCGGATCAATGACTTCTTTGACCTCGGCTCTCTTCCCATCTTTAACAATTAGAGCGAGTTGTTTTGGGTACAAATTGTCTCTTCCTGGTCTTTTCTTCTCGGCTCAAACTCGTAGGCTTTGAGGTCGAGAATAATTCATGGTTGGATGTCTTTGATAGGTCCATGGAATGTCTCGAGTGCCATGACCTTCATTTCCCATTCAGTTGGAAGACTTTTTAGGATCTTCATATACATTTTCTTCTGTGTATATTCCTTTCCAAGTGCAGATAACTCGTTGGTGATTTACGTGAACCGAGCATCCAGTTGATCGATTTTCTCCACGAGATCATTTTGAAGTTCTCAAATTTGTACGCCATTTTGATAATTTGTTTTCTTTGATTTGCTTTGAGCCTTCACAAATCAACGTCGCCTTGTCCTGATTTCTTTAGCCGTTTTGCATGATTTGACTTTATTGAACATGGCTTTGTCAAGGTTTTGTAAAGGATGTCCTTGGCTACATTGTCCAGGTTGTATCTTTTCTGTCATCATTTGTCCACTCGGTTCTTGGTTTTTCAACCATGACTGGTGCAGGGAGCAACATCCTCTTCTCCTTGTTTGCAGCTCTTCTTTACATTTGTGTTCACCTTTAAGATTTGCGGTGGCCCATCTTCTATCACTATCCACATTTCATCATGTAATCTTTGATAGATGAGCTGCATAGGAATTTTCCAATCATCAAATTCTTCAATTGTGAACATAGGGATGCGTGTCAAATTTGCTTCCATGATAATAACTTTTAATGATAAAAAGAGTTTTGAGAGTTTAAGTACTAAAGCAGACTTTGAAAAGTTTGGAGATCTAGTTCAGTAACCAGTGCGGAGGGTTCAATGAACCAACCGCTCTGATACCACTTGTAGGTCCCAAGGGGTGTAAGTGTAAGGTTTAGAAGGGGGGTTGAATAAACCTTACCAAATTTTCGTTTTAGTCCTTTTAAATATTCAGAGTTAATACTACACAGCTGTGTCCTTGATGGACAGCCAAGTTAGTCAATCAGTAGAGTTAGTCTCTCAACAGACTCAACTGAGTTGTTGATGGATTAACTCAGCTGTTGAGTCTAAATTAACTCAATTTGTGGTTTTGTTTTTTTTGGAAGACTCAACACCCTTAAGTTTGATTAAGCAAGGATTTAGTGCTTGATTTAGTACTTATAGATTATCAAGTGGATAGCAGATATGTCGTGAGAATTAAACAATTAAGATGCGAGAAATTAAAGTCTTTGAAATGTAAATGACACAATGAAATTTTTAGAGGTTCGAAGATGGGGTAATTCTTCTACTCCTCTCTTCTCCAACTCCTGGAGGAATCCACTAGGTAATGATCAGTATACAAAGTGGTAGATCCCGGATACAAGTCTTGATCACACGGTGACTTGATTCTTTGGGACTCGATCTGGAGACGCCTTGATCACTCGGTGGCTTCTCGTGCGACTCAACTTCTTCACAGGCATTGCCTTGCTACTACTGACTTACTTGCTCAAGCTCTTTGGATTTGATCACGAAGCCCTCCAAAAGCTTAAGACTTGGTTCGACCTTGAACCTTTCTACAATCCTTCGTGGAATGTAGACCCCTTGATTTTTCAGTGTTTTCCTCTTCAACCGATTGAAGTTATCTTTCCTTCACGGTGAGTGTTGGATTGATGTTCTTCGTAGTGTAGGCTTGAGGATTGAGAATGTTTGATTTTCTAATAATTGCTTGAACGTTGTTTGGTTGGTCTATAACTTGTGTCACTCTCATGTTATCCTCCTCAAATAAACTCCTCGCCTTTTATAGTGATCTTTCAAAAATTTGCCCGTTGAAGAGATAGGCTTATTTTTGAAAGTCACTTGCGTCGTTGGCTTGTCTTGTTGCGATCCTTGGAATTGCCATTTCCTCGTATGAATTGTCCTTTCACCTTTTCGAGTTCGACACGGTGTAGTACTTCCCATTGGTTCATTCCTTTTGCACGCTTCTGGGGTGAGCACTCCGAGAAAGGTGGTATGGAGATATTACTTGTTTAAGTAATTCTCTTGATTTCCGTGCAACGGATCTTTTCTGATTATCTCGACTTGATTGCATTTCTTTGCTTTCCCAGGTGACTTAGAGTCGACTTCCAATCATTGGATGACTCTTCTGTCACTTCAACTTGACACTTGGCTTTTCTCGAGTTGACTTGGTGATACTCCACTCGATTGCATCTCGTTTGCTTCTTTAGTAGAGTTCCGTCTACTCTTCTTTGCCATACTCATTTGTCTCGCGGCGGAGTTTTCCTTCTAGTCTCCGGTTGTCTTCTATGCATGTTAGGGCGTAGGTGACTTAATTCGGCTTGGCGGCTCTATTTATTACAATGCATTTTACAATAAAAATTGGATTGCCAACTCCCTATTTTAAGTTTTACATGGCATTCATCAAAATCTAAACAATAAATTTCCTAACAGTGAGTGATCCTCGCGGGACCTAGGATTTGAGAGTCCCCAAGAGACTTAAATTTTTTGAAAGGCTTCTTCTAGTCTTCTTGATATTTAGCCTTAAGAGGCTTCTTATGAGCTTACTTGGTGGGGATTTCACTAGTGGGTTGAGAGTCTAGAGTATCCATGTAGGAGTGAGGAAGGCGCCCGCTTTCTCCGAAGTGGGGAAGGGCGCCCGCTTACTTGGGGCAGCGTGAATAGAGATGTTAAATAGTATGGCCCTAGCTCTATAGGGCCAGCCCTAGCTCTATAGGGCCAGCCCTAGCGGGCTTCGGGCCAACAGTTTTTGGCTAAATGGGTCGGTGTTAAATGGGTGGCAACATTAATACCTAACCCTAGCGGGCTTGGGGCTAAACGTGCCACTATCGGACTATAAGTCAAACAATTATAAATTATATATTTAAATTTGAAATTTTAAACTCGAATATATATAACACTTAAGTTTAATATTTTAAGTTAAACTACTCGTCATAAATAAAATTCATGCAAAGTTTCTAATTACATTGCATTAACAAACATATAAAATTAAATATTTTATGATCTAAAATTGAAAATAAAATAATAATAACTAAAGCTACAGAATTAACACTTTTTTATGTAATTACTCATATGACTATAAGTTAAAATTTTCAGAATTAGATATTTAAATCTAAAATCTTAAACTTGAGCATATATAACATATAAGTTTAACATTTAAAGTTAATCTATTCATTATAAAAAAAGTCATACATAGTTTATAATAACATTGCATTAACAAAATTATAAAATTAGATTTAGCACTATTTAGAAATATAATTTATATCCTAAATAATCTAATAAAACTATGTGACAATTTTCTTATTCGAATAAAAATCGAAAAACTAAAGTAAGTAATAAATGAAACAAAAAAAAAGAAATTTTCAAGAATTTATAGCTTGTTAATAAAGTTAAACTTAAAGATGAGGAGATGTAAATTTGAAAAATAAATTTACTAGTATTAGGTAATAAAAGTAGATATAAAATATTAGAATTATATTAATTTTGAAAAAATAAAAATAGCGGGCTAGCCCGATTAACCTTCGGCTAGCCCTAACGGGTTTCGGTTTAAATGGTCAGGTCAAAAAGTCCCGATTTAAACGTGCCAAAATAATTCGACCCTAACCCTTTTTTTCCCGATTTAAATGGTGCGGGCCAGCGGTGTGGCCTGGGCCCTTTAACATCTCTAAGCATGAAGCCACTTCCAATGGGACTTGGTACTTGATTAGTGCTTTGGATAGCGTGTATCTATCTCTTTACGAAACTTAATCTTGGAGAGTGCCATAGATGACATGTAGTCATCTCTTATGACTTACCTTCCGAATAATACATGGTTGACTCTTTGCGAGAATACTACTCTTGGGATGTGATAGTTTTTCCGGGCAGGAGTAACTCGGTGGGGTAGACCCACCTTGGCTTGAGTAGTAGATGTAACGTGGGAGAGTTGATAGACTCGTGGGTAGGCATGAGAGGCGGATGGTGGGATTGACCGGTGGGAAGGATCTCAAGAAATGGTGGATTCGTTGGACTATGGAGTCTCGAGATGGTGATGGTGGCGAGACAGGATGCCGGCATTCTCGGAGGGTGCCACCTGTGAAGATGGTGAAGGGGATGATGATGATGGGAGCCCCTAGACTTGAGCTTTTTTCTTGTTTCGCTTAGCTAGATTAGTTTCTCTTTTACCCCGCCTATTTAGGTCTTCTCTTTGGACGCTCGTGTTCTATACTTGAGATATTTTCGCTTAAGTGAGGTATGATGGTGTTTTTCCATTTAGAATGATGTGTTTTTCGCTTTTTCCTTGAATGTGTTTGATGTGAACCCTAGTAACCCGTGCATACGATCCTTCAACAATATGTTGAATAACCTAAGATCTCGACTAGTTTTGATTAATTGGGTGGAACCTCAACCGGGTTACTTAGCAAAGCGTAAAACCTCGCTATGTGAAGATGCCACAAATATATGTCAGGTTTGTTTGATAAGTCAATAATTTTGCCTTTACAAGAGGACTTCAATACCCGAAAGCTTTGGAGAGAAACTTCTCAAATTAATATTCAATATCAAATGTCTTGTTCAAAATAATAAAGCTATTTGCCTTTAGTAGGCGACTCAAAACAAACCCTAAACAAACTTGAAAAGAAAAGAAGTCCAAACCTAGAAGTAAAAAAGACATAAGGTGGTGGAAAAACACGCACTGGACCCTAACTGAAGACTTGTATCACGGTATACATTATATGTACCGTGGTACGGACTCGCCCCGTAACATCCGTACCATGGTACACACACTCATCTTTGCGGTATGGAACTTGTCCAAGTTCCCAAAATGCTCTTATTCTCTGTATCGCGACGGACTTCCTATCTGCGGTACAGGCATGTTCCACCCCAGATTCGCCCATTTTGACCCAAAAACACTCCAAACACAATGTTTGAGGTTCGTATAGCCTCCAAAACATTAAAATGACTCAAAACAATCCAAATAACAACTAACCAAGATAGTAAAATACAAGACACCATTGAGAACTTGATTAGAAAGTCTTCAAGAACTCGAGAAAGATTGCATTTGGTGTTGCAGGATCCTTCATAAATAGATTCACATTATTCCCCTCATCTTGAAAGGATTTGTCCTCAAATCCAAATGTTAGACCTGAAAAGATGGAACTCTTGTATCAATCCACCAGGATCAATGTTAAACGACATGCACATTCATCCACTTCTTCAAATCCCGCACATGAGAAACTACAAAACTAGACAAAACATTATTAGGATTCAAATACTCATGTCATGTCTCTCATGTTCGTCATAAAAACAACTTTTTCTCTCTTGTTTTAGAGATAAATACACTTACCCAACCGAACTATGCTGATTTTTACACTTTACCCTCCAAACTTTAATACGTAACACTTTGCCCCTGAACTATGAAAAACGTTACACTTTCATATATAGACAATTTTGCCCCTAGGTTTTATTCATTTTTTTAAACAATAGTTCAAGTTATCCCTTTAAACTCTATTTTGTGGCAATCTACTACATAATAAATTTATTGCATAAATCATTAAACATGAAAATTTTACTCCATAATCAATTTGTTTTCGGATTTTTCGAGAAATAAGAACCCGATTTTTCTGTAACTTGTTTTGTTCGTGGCATTGTTACACCTACTTAGATCCAGTCTCTATTCAGAGGTTTTAAATGGATCATGTCAGGTTTCCAGCCTATAAACTCAACAAGACATACTTATATCCAGATCTTATTTCAACTATTTATCCGTATACAAATTGGGTCTTTAGACTGAAAATAAAAATAGTCCATTACGACCATATCAGGCCCAACATGCTTCCGTAAAATTAATAAATCCCTTAAAATTCATACCCTTTTGACCGAAAAAGTATCGTGTTAAGTGGTTCGCAACGCCACCAGTCGGAAAATTATCGCCCCGGATCGTTTGACGAACAACTCCTCATTGTTCAACCTCACCTCGGGGAAGATAATGCAAGTAATCCGACTCCTTGTAAACTCATTCAAGCCAACCTTGGTTCGTTTCCTACTCCGGCGTACAAGTAATTCTTAAACGGGATAAATTAATAGTACATTATGAACATATGTTGAAGCGAGAAAGCCTCTTTTTATTAAGAACTCATAGAAATATTTATTACATTAGTAATCTCCTTTTGGGAGGAGAATCTTGGTTTAGCCTCTCATAGTTGAGGCTTGCGCTCGTAAATACATAAAACTTAAAACTAAAACACTCAAAATATTACAAATTTTTCACTCAGATTTTATTGTAAGAAAACTAAGGAAAATGTTCGATGTCCTCGCCTTCCTTCAAAACTCGCATTTTATAGATGTAAGTCCAGGACTTGAAAGGCGGACTCCAAATCTTGGCGATACTTATGACGCCTTTCGCTTACGTCATATCATGCATTATTGCCTCGCCCGTTTTTTCTTTTTCTCCGCGTGACTCGACCCATGTGTTATTTGTCGGGGAATCTTTAAAAATTTGGTTTACGTGGTCCCCGGGATAACGTGTCTTGTGAGTGGGCCCTATTCCTTTCAGTGCATGATCTTGTCGGTCGGGTTTGGGTTGGAATCCTTTCCCAAACTCGGGTTCCTTCGTTCGGGGCATGCTTGATGATCCGGTCGATCCAAATACCAACATGCGCCATATTACGAGAATTTCGGTAAGTTTCTTTGCTTGCTGGAATCTTGTTTTTCCGAGAATTCTTCTTTTGGTCTCGAAGAGTTCCTCTGCAAATCCTGTGGTTGATCCGTCATCGAATTCAAAAGAAAAGATCCATTTGCCGATGCGGAAGAACTTGAATGGATATTTGACTTTGTCCATTTTCGTTAGACAAACCCAAAGACCCCATGCTCGTCTGCGGTAGAAGCTTCGTCTTGAAAAATGCTCCCTACCGACATCTGGTCCTTCTTCGGTGAAGACGCTTTAATGTATTTTAAAGCATTTCCATCCGGTCTTCTTAGCTTGATGAAATGAAAAGCTTCATTAAAGCCTTTCTTCTTGGTTCGGGAGAGCTGCACCGATAAAATACGAGTCCCAAAATATCTCCTACGGCCAAGTGTGGATTATTGGCCCAGGTCTCGTAGATCGCTTCCCCAATCCATTTCGGTAATTTTGAAATTTCGAAATCCTGGTGACACGGTATAGATTGAAGCTAAAGCTCCAAAAGTATACCATTCATGTACTTCATTTGGATGACTTCTGGTTTCATCCAAACTCGGGATACTTGCGTGAGATATCAACCATTGTTTTCTCCGGGTTTATACATTGTCTTGTAACTAGTTTCTCCCATTGCCGCCGATATACCTGCATAGGAGAAATCTTAATCTCGTCGATTTGAACCTTAGATTTGCCTGTCTCGTGGCCTAAGATTCAACTCTCCCGCTTTTACCCCGGAGGTCTTTGGGTTGACTTGAAGACTCGGGTTGTGACACAGGAGTTTCAACATTCGTTACGATTTGTACACCCTCGGGGGATGCATCACCCGCAACACTTGTGATTATGCTACTTGAATCCATAACCTCCGAGTTAGAGCGCCGTACTCTCTCGACCCCTTTTTGCACCGTAGGAGATGCGGCTGGAAGAGAGCCCTTGCGGCGCTAAGAACAATTGTCCTTGAGCGAACCGGCATGTTCGTATTTGACTAGAAAGCATTTGCAGTCACTGTTGAAGTCGTCCAAAGAACACGCATTGAGACATAACGTCCCAAAATCTCGTTCTAGACTCTCCAGGTTTTCCCTGAGATGTCTTACTCGTTTAAGGACCTCGTCAAATCGAACGCGTCCTTCCATCTCGTGTCAAGAAATCTACAAGAATATTTTCATGAGATTTTATAATGACAATATCGTAATCATAATATTGACATTTTGCTTGCCATCTAAGTAATCGAGCCTTTTCTGGTTTTGATTCAATTTTGTTTTTCGAGAAAAGCCTTGACACTTGAATTATCAATTTTTAAAGTAAACTTTTAGCGGTAAAAATAGAGGCCATTTTTTAAAAGCCTTTTCATTGCAAAGAATTCTTTCTCGTTAATATGCCACCGAAGTTGCTTCACTAAGGGTGAATAAACATTGCAAGATATCTGCATGGCACTTCCTCGTTTGGTGTGACTTTCGTAAGAAGGCTGCGCCCACCAATCATCAGCGGCATATGTGTAAAGAACCAGTTCGTCCTCGTCTTGGGAATTGCAAGCTTTGGAAGCTTTTTACAAACTTCTTTAAGTTGCTTAATTCCTTCTTGATGTTCATCTTCCCATTTGAATCTTTGCATCTTTTTTAAGCAATGGGCTAAACACCTTCGTAGTATGCCGATTGTTAATGAACATCCCAAAAAATTAACAACTTCAAGAAAACTCGAAGATGCTTCTTGTCTTTCGGTGTATCCGGAAATCCATGTATCTTTTCCACAATATGATTCTATAGAATAATTCCGATTCATCGATTTCGATTCCGAGGAATTCAATCTGTCTTGTTGCAATTACGCCTTTTTTTCGAAAGCACTAATCCTTCTTTGTGACAAACATCGAAAATATTTCCAAATGTTTGAGATGCTCATTCATGTTCTTTGAAGCGATAAGAATATCATCAATGTATACGAACATAAAGTGAAATAATCCTTGAAAAGATTATCCATCTTTCTTTGATATATTTGGGGTGCGTTAGCCAATCCCATAGGCATCACGTTCGGATATAGTGTCCTGTGTGGTGTAGAGAAAGTCAGTAAACTTCTTACTTTCTTCCTCCATCTTAATCTGGTAGAATCCGGACTTGCAATCGAACTTTGAGAATATCTTGGCACCTTTGATGCGATTAACCGGATGTTCTATACTTGGGATATAGTATCCATCGAACTCCAAAATGTTATTAATCCCTTTGTAGTTAGTAACAAGTCTTGGCTTTCCTCTTTTGATTTCTCCATGGTTTCGACTAAGAATCGGGATCATTTTTGTATGGAGAAACTCTGGTGAAATTAACTTAAGGTCAAGATGTTCCTTAAGTATCTTTCGCATATCCTTACGATCCTCCTGGTTCATAAGGATTGGTTTGAATCTTACGAACTCGTACTCCTTTCCGGTTTAACCTTTAAGGATGCTTTGAGCTCATTCTTATCCCACCATGCCAAAGGATCTTCATTGTAATTCCTTTGGATCTTCTTTTTAATGTCCTCGAGTGATATTTGTTCCTCCAGGGTCACGTCACTCTGCGGACTCTCCATTAGACTCATCCATAATTCTCGCAATGGCTTCGAGTTACTCGTTCTTCTCCTTGTACCGAATGAGTACAAGTTATTATCCCATATTTTTCGATCCTTTTGAATGGAACCAAATTGTCTATAGGATAATAAAGCTTCACCAAATTTCCTTCGATCCGCCATTTTTGGATTTCAAAGTTTGGCTTCATCACCACGCTTTGTCTGCGAAAATTAATAGGCATTTTTCTCGTAAAATGCTTCCCTCGATCATTGAACAATGATCTTATGATCACATAATGTTGTGAAAATAAGTCTTCTTGTCTCATTCTCTGTGTGAATCGCTTGAATGTTTGTAGGAAATTGTTTCCTAGTAAAACATCTCGCACTGTATCATGGAAATAGATTGGTGGTGTTTTCACTTTGTACCATGGGTACCGCCCGCACCTCCGATCATGATTTCCGCTTGTTTAATTCCTCTATTAAGAATAAGGATTCTTTTAGAGAAATCTCTTCTGCAATAGCTGGTAAATGTTCTCCAATTTTTTTAGGAAAAACATCCGGCTGCTGCAAGTATATATTCCGGCTCTGAATCAATATAGGCGCGAAATACTCGGCCTTGTATTGACATATAACATTCCAATTGAAATGTATATGGAGAATGGACTAGTGGTCATCTCGATTACGTATCTTTTATCGCCCTTTGTGAACTCCATTCCTTCTTGTAATCTTTCCCAAGGTTTATGATCCTCAAGAAATTCAATTCACGGTATTAATTGTTCGGGATTTTTTTCGCTACTCGAGATAGTCACTCAATTTCACCTATCTTCGAGGCTTCCTTGATACCTTCCCACTATAGGTTGTTGGAGATAATCTGAGAACATCACAAGGAAAAATATTATCTTTTTGAGTGATGTCGAATATTACTTCAACCTCTCGCCATCATTTCTCGGACATTTCGGCTCTCTGCTTTGTTTTGAAAACATCGGGGATACGCCGAATCGAGCGTTGGTCTCCTTTCTTCCCAACGGCTGCTACTTACCATTACGTCTGTTTGGAAAGACATCCTTACAGGCTCAACTCGAGACTTCGACTTTTGTTGAAGACTTGGTTGATCTTGAATTATCATATCAATCTCCTTTATAGTTGGAGATTCAATGATTTCTGGTAGAACCACCCTGGCAAAGTCCTCAAAGATTCTTGGGACTTCAATAAATTCCTTTCTCAAGAATACTTCGGAATGATGGGTATTCGAGAGAGCATAGGAAATCTTGTATGTGATCGAGTAAGGCCTATTTCCTTCTTTCATCAAATCGACTCTTTTGAAATCTTGATGAAAAGTTTGGACTCTATTAAAATCTCGGTCTCCCAAATTGTATGCAATTCTTGGATAGACATTGAATGCTAATTTTCCTGCATACAAATTTCCTGTGACCGCTCCAAGGCATGAATCCTTGAGATGTGAGATTCGCTTGTCAAAAATAGCAAGATTGAGTGGCGAATCTATTCCTTCCTTGAATGTTGCCTTAATAATGACTCTTATGGCTCCAATGTGAATCCATGAGAGTGTATTTGCAACTTCTCTTTTAACTCTGCTTTTGATCTCTGTATTTCTTTAATAGGGACCAAGCTGCATCTCGATCGAGGTTCTGGTAAACTCCATCGGAATGGCCAATTATCCGGTTGTTACCCTGTGAATAATTTGGTGTTTTACATTCACGAAACCCAATCTTATCCAATGCTTTTCCATAGCTCCGATTGTAAATCCATCATAGACTTGAAGCTTTGGATCTTCCTTCATGATTCTCATAAGAGTTTTATGAGAAGCGTCGTGTGAGAGAGGAATCGACATATCCTCCTGATCTCTTTGAAGAATTTCTTCTTCAATCCGATTCGAAGTGGATTCACTTCCATCATCGAGAATAGATCTCTTCTTCATAGATGCTTTCTTCGAGGGAATATCCTCAAATTGATACACTGTATTAAATCCACGATAATAGGATGACTTCTTCGATTTACGGTGTAGCCTCGGCCCATCGACTCCTCGTTTTTGATTATGCGGGCAATGCATTTGAGATATGCCCTCTTGCTCCGCATGTCCGGCCAATTACGAGTCTTTGAAACTTTCATTACCTCGGTATGAGCACGCTGAAAGTTCTTCTCCCTGGATTTCTGTTTGGTACTTGCTTGATTAGAACGATGATGAGGCTCTACTCGCTTGTAATCTGGTCTTTGCCCCGATTTATAACCGGGCTTTTGTTTTGACGAGAACCTTCTAGGTCTCCATGAAGACCCGCTTCTTTTCTTTGCTACTTCCTCGGCGGTATGGATGGCTTCTATCATTCTTCTTCTTGTGCCGCCTTAGTTGACCTCCATTTGTTGGGATATCATTATCCACGCAACATAGAGGCTGTTTTGTTAATTCCTCTTAATCTTTTGTAATTCTTGTATAGATTTTGCTTGGTAACACCATTGAGATAACTTGGCCTTTAGGAAAGATATTTTTCGCCACGATTTCTACTTGACTCCTCCCTTGTATTCCGATAAGCATTTCTCTCCAGGAGACTCGGAATCTTGGCAAAGAAAATATGCGACTTCTTTTCCTCAATCTTGGATTTCCACCGGTATTCGGTGAACAACTTGATATATTCGTCAATATGACAAATATCCATAACTCAAGGCTATAGAGGGCTTGTTTATATCTCTTTCTTTTTTCATCCTCTAATCCTCGAAATAACTTTGTGCCGATGAACTGGATTTTGAATAGTTTTGTCATACCATCGACAATTCCTTTAAGTGATTTCCCGATGTGACCGAACTTTTCGTACTAGCATCGGTCATATCCCGAGCAATCTTCACCGATCCTTCAAGACTCATTTCAAGTAGTAAAATGAATGAATCCTTTGTAAGATCGAGGGTTTCTGCTGAAATTCTCATAGTCAAGCCCATTCATCAATGAGGACTTCTCTATTTTAAAATGCGGGATGTCAGATTTAACATCAACCCATATGGATGTATTGGGTCGAGGTGCGATCTTCCATAAGGCGTCGATAAACATTCGGCCTTCAAAGTAGGTTGTCTAGTTCTGCAAGAGGGTTTCGTCCTCTGTTCTCGAAAGTGGATCACTCCCGGTCGTGAAATCCCGGCATGTGGCATCCTCTCGTCCCGAGCTCCATGATGCGAACCCGTACTTTTTCTTCGACGTTAGGATTAAGCGGTGGCGGTGGTGGTGGAATTGGTCTACCTTGTGGGTCATAGGTAACCAAAGTTGATTCTCTCACTGCGTTCATCTTTAAATCTACAATACCTAATCCCGCGAAGGATTACGCCGGTCATGTAGATCTTTAAGATTCATCTTTTCAATATCCATCTTTTTAATTTTTGATGGATTTTCCTTTGATTAGAGCAATGAGTTTTTCCTCATCTGTCATCTTTCGTATTACTTGAGTTGGTTTCCCTTTTTGGTGTAAATAGGGTACCATCCCAAAATCAATACGTTTCCTTCCTCAGGATGAACTTGGCACATGTCCTCCAGGTTCTTGACTCGTTTTGAATTTCATGAAGGATTTCAAGAGTTTCCTTCGATATTTCACCATCGTCTCCATCACAGTTTGGATCGATGAACTTGTCTTTGGTAGATGAATATGGCGGTTGCCATAATTTCGCCTTGTCTTACGGACTTCTCTAAGATCTTCGGAGAACTTAGATTTGTCGGAAGTATCTCGTTCCACTCGGTACTCCATCGGGAATCATTGTTCGATGGGAATTTTCATGAACCGTTTCTTGAAGGTTCATCAAGTGAATATATAAGTCAGTTAAGCATCCGAAGCGCCTATAATATTCTGCTCGCATTTTGCATTGCCTTAAGGTTTCCCCGTCGGCTCCTGCCTGTTCCTTTTCTTCATGTTGGTATTCCCAATATGAAACCTGGTCAAGGTGTTCTTGTGCATACATCGTCAATATTTGACGATATGTCCTGTAAGGGGTACATCTCGGACATCGGTCCGGATCCATAATCTCGGAGTAATTTCTCCTCACCAATTGTTAATTACATAAATATAATAAATTTAACTAAAAGTTCTTAATAAACCTAGGCTTTGATACCATTTTCGAGGATCGCAAGACCATGAGGAGTAAATGTAGATCATACAATAAAATTTATAGCATAGGTGGTAAAGTGCAACAACTTTGAAGTTTAGAGGGTAAATCAGTAAAACAACTTTCACATAGCTAGGGGTGAATCGTAATTTAAGGCAAAGTGTAAAATTTCGCATAGTTGGGAGGGTTAAGTGTAACGATTTAAAGTTCGTATGGTTAAGTGTAAAACTTGAATAGTTTGGGGGGTTGAATGTATTTATCCCCTTGTTTTATCTCATTGGCCCTTTTTCCCATATTTTTGGCCCACTCGAAATTCGTACTCTCTTTTTCTTGGCCATCTCTCGAATCTCATGATTACCCTTGCCAAACTCTCAGTTTTCTTCTCACTTATTCTCTCATTTTTCTTGGCTTTTATTTCATCTTTCCCTCACTTGCCGAATTCTCTTTTTATTTTGACTCACAAAATTTCATCCTCACTTGATCGTCATAGATTTCTATAGGTGTAAGAGGTGAAAGTATGAATATTCTTCGCTCATGCTCAATAGTATAGCAATTATTCTACCCATCATATAAAACTAGCCTATCAAATTACCATGGTCTACACGATAAAATATAATAGGCCTGCATTGGTACCACATCACATAATATGTCATCTTTGTAACCCCCAATCGAAAAGACACTAACACTCGCTTATTAACTCGTATTTCACCACAATCATTGAACCATTGTAGTGATACGACTATGGATGCTCAAGTGTAGGAATCTCAAACTTCTTCACCAATTTCGCAATAGCCACATTTGTACAACCACCTCCATCTATGACCATACTACACATCTTATCTGAACCAATCATATAGTGTGAAAAATATTCTCTTTTGCTTTCATGATCATCTAACCCGGTTCATTATTCAAAACTCTATGTGACACTAGTAATAAGAACTCCTTCGCCAACTTAATTACCTCTGTAACCTCCTCTAATTTTGTCATATCATTATAATTCGACTCCTCCTCACTTTCGGACTTTAAGTCACCATTAGCCCAAGTCACCGTCACTCTTCTATTTGGACATGATATTTAAAATACTCAATGTCTCTAGTTCGTGAAGTAGAATGATCAAATTTACATGATATTTTTGCCTTGTCCGAGTCTCTTTTGTTCTCCACAACTTTTGGATGTTGTGAAAAACACGCATCATCCATCTTAGGAGTATTCGGACCCTAAACAGTGCTAGCATTGGGATTTTACCGTGTAAAATCCCTTCTCTTGATTCTTGATCAATCTTGACTACCATGTGCATCATTTCTTCTACGTCGACACGATGGTGTTAGTCGGCGACATTAGGTATAGTCATATTCAATCCACCGATAAACGTCGCCATCGTAATCTCCGGATCTTCGTCTATGTTAGCCCTGCGCCATCAACATCTTCATCTCCTTATGGTAATCATCCACACTTCAGACCACTTGTGTCAACATCCGCAACCTCTTATAGGCGTCTCTATAATAATGATTCGACACAAAATGATGTCGCATCAAACTCCTCATCTTCTCCTATGTGGAAACAAGCCGCTCATCGTTTCTCCTCCTCGAGACCATTAATTGATCCCACAAATACTTGTGTAATTCAAGAATTTGGTTGATGCTAATTTTACCTTTTTCAGTTTGAAATATTTCGGCAATCAAACACGTTCTTAATTTTCTTTCCCAATCCGAGATAAGCGTCTAGATCGCTCTTTACCTGGATTAATGGAATCCGCATTTTAATGTTACTCAAATTGTCATATTCCCTTCCCCCATCACCTCTATTTCCATAGGCCCCCTACCCGTATTGTAGTTTTGCTCCTTTTTGGAATCAAAATCACCAATATCATCCACCCATTCCTCGATTCGTTCCTCCTAGGCCTCTGTGCCATAGGCTCTTCTACCTTGACCCATCACTAGGATCCCCATACGTCTCAATCATTACTTTCTTCATGAGGCTAGCAAGTGCCTCCATATGCAACTTGTTATTCAAATCTAACGGTTGTGATATTATTCGGACATGGTTGGTTCATTCCCTCATGTGTATACAATCGGGGTTTACTCAACTCGAGAATTTCCAAGTACTAGCACTTGTCACGATTATAAACTAATCGATCAATAACAAGTGCATCCCAACGAACAAGATAATTACTATGCGAACAATGGATCTCCATAAAATGAATTTAGAAGACAAGGGTTTGTAACTCCCACTTCTAGAATTTTCAATTTTTTACATGCGGATTACGATTCTTTACTCGTTGATTTTGTTGTGCAATTTTTTTTATGGGTATCCCTAAAGAACTAGAGGTTGGGCAATAAATTAAAAAAAATCTAGAAAGAACAAGAACAAAAGAAGCCAGGGTAGATTTAACCTTGACTAGATGGCTTTAATACCGAGGTAAACCGTAGCAACTCGTACATACGATACTTCAACAATATGTTGAATAACCCAATATATTGACTAGTTTCGGTTAGTTGGGTGGAACATCGACACGTTTCATAGCAAAGTAGGAACCTCGGTATGTGACGACACAAACAAATGTGTAAGTTTGTTTGATAAGTCGATAATTTTGCCTCTATAAGAGAACTTCAACACCCAAAGGCTTTAGAGAGAAAATTCTCAAATCAATATTTCAAGATATCAAAAGTTTTGTTCAATATAATAAAGGTATTTCCCTTTTATAGTCGACTCAAAATAAACCTAAACAAACTAGAAAAGAAAAGAAGTCTGAACCAGAAGTAAAAAATACGTAAAGGCGGTGACAAAACCCGCGGACCCTAATTAACACTTTTACTACGGTATATGTTTTATGTACCGTGGTGCGGACTAGCCCGTAACACCTATACCACAATACACAAACCCTATCTTGTGGTATGGATCTTGTCCAAGTAGCCAAAATGCTCATATTCTCTATATCGCGGTATAGACTTACGCACGCACCACGTGCGGACACTGTTCAATACCTAAATTCATTCGTTTCAACCCAAAAACCCTCCAAACATGGCTATTGAAGTTCATATGGCCTCCAAAATATAAAAATCACTCAAAATAACTCAAATAACAACTAACTAGGATAGTGGAATACAAGATACCATTGAGAACTTGATTACAAAGTTTTCAAGACCTCAAGATAGCTTTGCATTTGGTGTTGCCCACGATCCTTGGTAAATGGATTCACATCAATGTTAGCATTTGCCTTATCTTGTTCTTAGCTTGGGACTAGTGAGATGTCACGGTGGATTTGTCACCAGCCTAGTTTGTGGATGCATAATGATCAATAATGATATATCGCGGTATGGGATCCCGTGGCGAGCCAAGAGTGGGCGGATGGAAGTGGACAAGCGAGAATTCCCCCAAAAGCCGAGGAAGGCGCCCGCCAATACCAAGTGCGTGCGGGGGAATGATGTTAGCGCCCAAGGTTGGCTCAGTGTGCGGGGAGGATGCTCCACGGAGGGCATCCTATGACCCCATCCTATTCTTCTTTGCTCGTCTCCATCTTTTCTAGAGTTTTCTTATGTTTTAAGTGGGTCTTGGATCTCGGGCTTCCGTCATCTTTGTTAGGGGCTAAGGAGTCATTATTCGATCTGTGTCATGTCTCTTGTTCCATTACTTATTTTGTCCATGGGGTTTATTATTTCGCCCCTTGTCTGCGGGATTGTGTGTTGTTGGTGATATTGTAGAGTTTTCGTCGGATTCTAGTACGAGCGAGAAGGTTCATGAGGAGGAGTACGAGGGGAGTTCGTATAAGGCCCCTCGACCCAAGTATCGGCATAGGCCCCCTCCCGGATGTAATATTGTGGTTACGGGAAGTTGGCGAGCAGAGTTATTTCCGATGCCTTCGTAGGCTTAGGGAGCAATTAGAGTCATCCACGCGTAGAGTTTCGCATGTTAGCTCAAGGCCGGATGGTAGACTTATTCTTTCCTTGGTTATGAAGTACGTGGATGAACGTGAATGAGGGAAGATCCACCACGCGGATGGTGGTGAGGAAGGAGGAGCCCCTCAAGCTTGAGTAACATGGTACTTAATTCGGTGGATTGGTTTTTATTTCCAACCCACTTGTTTAGAGCTTGCTTTTCGTTCATGGAAATTTTTTTCTTTCCTTCGATTTGTTTCATTGTCGTAGATAGGCGGATGATATTTTTCTATCTTTTGTTATTATGCTTACGTTTTTCTTTATGCGTGTCGGCATTTTTGGTATTTTCTTCATTATATGTGTATAGTTTTTGTTTGGGGTACTTCTTGTATTTCTACATAGAATTTGTTGGTGAAAACTTGTTAAGTTTTCGAGACAATGAGTTCCTCCTTGAGAAAGCGAGAAGAGCACTTCTTATTTTGGTGGAATGTGGGCGCTTCCAAAAAACACGGGAGCGAGCGCCATTTTTCGGGAGCACCAGGGAGAGTCTCTTCCGTGGAATCACCGAGGGAACATTCTTGAGAGACCCTCTCTGGATTGCGGGTAGGGGTGCCCCATTTGATAACGTCGGAGGTGGGTTTCCACATCCGAGAGAGCCGGATGGGAGAGTTTTTGTGGGCTACTAGTACTAAGGGTGTCTCCCAGGGAATGCTTGGGAAGAGGATCTCCGCATCCGAGAATCTTTGGATGTGAGCGTCTTCAATTGCCATCTCTGGATCGCAAATAGAAGCATTTCTACCTCCTCGAGTGCGTAGCTTCACAAAGTTGAATATTTAATTGGAAAATACCTCGTTCGAGGTGTGTGGCCACCTCCACGACCCAAGCACGGAGGGGTGGCTCTTCCCGTAGAGCGGCTAACATCACAAAAGAAGTGTTCTCGAATGAGGCGCCTCCCAGTTGAAGCGAAGAGGGTGAATCTTCCTCCGGAAGTGCGTAGCATTGCTAGAGTAGAGTATCTTCTCTAGGGAGTGTCGGATGACGATCGGTAGAGGCACCCCCCACCGGATTGCGGATGAGGTTTATATTTTCAATTAGATCATGAGGATCCCATTAGGGGACCTCTCCCCTCCGAGATTTTCGGAGGAGGTTTTAATATGGGCGCTACGCCTAGGATAGTGAGTTGTCACCGTTAGTTTCCTAGATAGCCGAGGGCTATCTCTTACGGATGAATGTCGGGTTCTTTGCATGAGTAAGTGATTGCCTCTTGAAGGAATTTATTAATCTATGTGGAGTATTTCTAGCAAAAAGATTCTGCATAAGGCGAGCATCATGTTGAAAGGAGATGAGACGGGGAGCTTCATTGGCCCCCTTGATGGTGAACCTAGTTATTGGTCCTCTAATGGGACTTAGTTTTTTTCGGAGGTCCCCTGTAGTGCGAGAGGTCTCAGTGCGATAGCTATTCGAACACGGAAGTCAAGTCTCTTCTATTCTGTCTTTTGTAAGAACTACGGCTTGAGGTGAAAAGTTGGCACAATGGTCCGAGGTTGCTTCTTTTTGGTAGTAAATGCTTAATGTGTCTCTTCCTTCGGTAGGTCCGGTGATGGCTCTAACGACTCCAGCAATAAGAGGTCTCATCCTTTGTCGTACATGGGTGTATAGCATCGGGGTGTGCATTCAAGAATGTGGAGGGCACGGGGGGCGCCGGTCGAACGTGCGGAAAAAAAAGCGGCGAGGGGTGAGCGGTCGGTTGGGTATGGTGCCATGCGGGGAAAGCTAATCGGTCAAGAACATGGGTGTCCCCAATTGAACACGCAGGGGTTACCCGACCGAGTGTGCTCACTCATGCGCATAGGTGTTGTTCGCCAAAAATATTTGTTTGGATCTCTATATCTTGCAAGTGTACAATGTAGTTTATAGGATATTGGTAAGCAAGGTCGTATTCCTCATGGATTGACTACGAAACACTTAGGCTATAATAACATCGTATTCCAATTTTATTGAAGCAACCGAATATCACAAGTTTTCAATAAATAATCGAAAAATAAAAGTAAAACAAATAAATTCGAACTCCACAAGTATTTTCAACAACTATGAAAGCAACCATAGGCACATAATCTCAACATACTTCTTCAATATTAAATCCAATCAATGTTCCAAAACCAATTCATGTGTTTCTATAGGTTTAATTCCTAAACTAGTTTATTCCCCCTCTCGGTGGCGCATAAACGGTAGATTAATAATAATTGAGGTCTTTCGATGCATCACAGCTATTATTAACTCCCAATAGATCTATGAATTGAAATACTCCCAACAAATAGATGTAGTCTCGCGATGCATTACCATGTTTATGTCGAATACGATTTTTGTCTTGTTAGAACTCACCTCCCGATCATGAACTAACAAGTATGACATGCAAATTATTGATCGGATAATCGACAATTAAAAATAAGCACACGAATTCATAAAATAGAACACATAAATCAATTAAGAAAACAATCAATCAAGATTTAACATTAATCCCGCGAGTTTTGATTATGTCTAGGATCCGAAAGATTAACCAAACATTGATAACAAATTCATAGGCAAACTTGGAATAAACATTGCGACATCGTTTAAGCACAGACAAGAGATCTAAACTAAGTAAAAAAACCCTTCTTGTCGGGATGGATCCTCCTTCCAAGCATTCGAAACTCTTGTGCTTCCATAGATGTGAAAGGTCTTGTGGTGCTCTTCATAACCTAGCCTTCCTCTCTCGAGAATACCTTTGATTTGTGTAATCTGTGTATTGTAATGTGTTGTATGTTGTATGAATGATATACGATGATCAAAATTCTTCGATCCTAGGTCCCCCTTATATAGGTACTTTGAGAGATCCTTTGGTAGAGTTCGACAGGATTTGGACTCAAAATCAGGCTGCGAAACATCGCATGGGCCATGTTAGTTCACACGGGCACCCCACACGATCGTGTGGTCTCACACGCGGGCAGACCGTGTAATCTGTCTCTGAAAAGCAAGTCGCACGGACGTGTAAAATCACATGGAACCATTCACACGGTCAGGTCGTGTGAATTCACACGGCTCGTGTGACTTGAAAACGTGTGAATTTGCTCTGGGGTCTTCATGAAAGTTGTATCCATTTCTCTTTCCTTTCCCACGATCACTTGAATCAGCTCAATATCCATTTCGTAGAAAGTTATGGCCATGATACTAAACCCTGTTAGTCTTTGAAAATTGTTAGTGCGTTTGGGCGTTTTTGAAAGAAATTCCCTTTTGTTCGACCATCCATGCTTCTTTCATTCATATCTTTGCTCGTACCTTATAGCTCTTGACCTATACTTTTGGAACATTCTATCACTTTTTGTCCAATTTAGCTCCATTTTTGCAAAATTAACAAGAGTATGCAATATTACGCCCAACAAAGGAAACTAAGCAAACACACTAAATATATATGCAAATGCATCAATTATATATCAAAATAAGCCCTCAAATGAACGTATATTTTACACGTATCAAAATCCCCCAAACTTAAACCATTGCTCGTCCTCGAGCAAACTAAGGAAAATAAAATCACGGGGTACAAAGAGCACACAAGAGCACTATAAATATCTAGTCTCATTTGACTCCATATCTAAGTAAACCATGCAATTCATTATCAAGAAGTCATCAATCACAAGTTTGGCATAATCAATACTCTTTCGGTTACTCGACATCGTGACTCACAAGTAAGTAGTGTATCACTCATATCTCAAAGTGTATGGTAAGTGTTTGCGCTCAAAATCAATTCGGTGAATGTAGAAATACCATAGGCTTGCAAATCGTCTAACATCTCTACCACTTTAGTGTGCACAACTTAGGAATCAAAAAGGACTTTCATTTGGTTGTAATGTAGGCTCTTTGGTAAGGGTAGGGAAAATTTGGATTAAGTGACTTGACTTGAGCAAATAGAATTTAAATACACAGACTTGCAATTTACCAACCCAATTTCATCTAAAAATCATTTTTTCAAGATATTTTCTTTTTCAACTTACTTCCACCTTTGTTTCTTCTTTTTCATTCTAAGGACTTTTTGAATTCATTTCTTTTTTCTTTAGCCTCAAGCTCTCAATTTTTCAAAATTTCCAGAATTTTTTTTTTTTTGCTCGATTTTTCACTTTCTTTTTCTGATTTTTCTTTCTTTTTCGAGTTTCATTATTCTTTCATTTACCAGACTCTGCTCATCCTTCTTTCTTTTGCCAACTTTCTCTCTATTTCACAATTTTACCACATCTCCCCAAACTATTCATTTTCTATAAGCTCAAGTAATTTTAGGGATAAAAATTATTTCAAGTTTAAAGATCAAAATGCGGCTAACAATAAAAAGTTAAGGCTCAAAGTGGGTAACTAGAAAATCATAAGTTCATAGGTAGACTTTTTTAGGCTAAGTAGGATAAACAAAAATGGCCTTATATCATTTTCAAAAATTACACACACACATGGCTTCAATGAAGATACCAAAGCAAGTTTAGAGTTCTAGCAATCATGAATGACACACTCAAGAAAAATAAGACCGCATAAGATAAAAGCGATTATAGGCACAAAAGCTTACATGCTTATTTTACGCAACATGCTCAAATGCCCAATTTTCTCAATCAATGCCAAACAAGTAAAAGATATCTTCTCAACCATTCATCATATTATTTACAAAAATATGCCATCTCATAAAATCAAATGCTCATAGTAAAAATCATACGAAAACTTTGTACTTATTCAAAATCTAGATCAAAATTACACACAAAAGCAATTAAACATGCTAAAGCAATAAACATGCTAAAAATAAAAACAAAAAATCGAAAAATATATATATATATATATATAGATTTAAAAAAAACTTTTATGCAAATTTTTATATGCTCTACATGCAATCCTAAATCAATGCAAAATGCAACGAAGCGTATTTATGCATTCTTGACAACCCCCAAACTTAAAATATGTTTCGTCCCGAACATATGAGGAAATTATCAAAAGAAAGTGGAATTTGCAAAAGTACTTACCTAAATTGTTCGGTGAAGCCGGGGAGCTCATCTGTCAAATTTTAAACTGGAGGAGCGATTCGTATGGTCGGGTCGTTTGCGTCTACATGCCCTTGTGCGTTTGTCATGTTTTTTTTTACTCGGGAGTTTGTCGCGCCGCCTCTTAGGTTGCCTCCCACAAAACGCTAAGCTTTACGTCTTGACTAGACTTGATTTCTAACATCACTTTGTCGTTGAACCGTGTCGGTTGAAATCCTTAAGCCCTCATATTCGTACCATCCATCGGACGAATGGTGTTGCTTCATTTTCTTGGATTAAGTTCGAGATCGCTTGAGAATTTGCTTTTTTGATGTTGGCCTCCCACTGATAGCGATTTGGGCTACTTGTTTCTCCATAGATTTCGAGTCTCGCATTCAACAAAAACAACGTTACAACCAAAGCAATAAAAACAATTATTTACAAAAATAAAAAAAAATATTTGCAATTCACAAAAGGAAAAAAATCAAAAATCAAAATAAAATTTTTTCAACAAAAATTGAAAATAATAACAAAATATTTAAAAACAAATCGAGAATTAAAAAAATATTTACAAAAGCTTCAATTAAGATTGAACTACTTATTACTATATCCAAGTAGAATCTTTCAATCTCCGCAATGGCGCCAAAAATATTTGTTTAGATCTCTATATCTTGCAAGTGTATAGTGTAATTTATAGGATAATGGCAAGCAAGGTCGTATTCCTCGAGGGGATTGACTACGAAACACTTATGCTATAACAACATCGTATTCCAATTTTATTGAAGCAACCGAATATCACAAGTTTTCAATAAATAATCGAAAAATAAAAGTAAAATAAATAAATTCGAACTCCACAAGTATTTTCAACAAATACGAAAGCAACTTTAGGCACATAATAAGTAGATTAATAATAATTGAGGTCTCTCAATGCATCACAATTATTATTAACTCCAACAGATTTATGAATTGAAATACTCCCAACAAATAGATGTAGTCTCCGATGCATTACCATGTTTATGTTTGAATTCGATTTTCGTCTTGTTAATACTCACCTCCCGGATTATGGACTAACAAGTATGACATGCAAATTATTGATCGGATAATTGGTAATTAAAAATAAGCACTCAAATTCATAAAATAGAACACATAAATCAATTAAGAAAACAATCAATCAAGATTAAACATTAAACCACGTTTTGATTATGCACTAAGATCCAAAAGATTAGCCAAACATTGATAACAAATTCATAGGCAAACTTGAAGTCAACATTGTGACATCGTTTAAGTACGGACAAGAGATCTAAACTAAGAAAGAAAACTCCTTCTTGTCGGGATGGATCCTCCTTCCAAGCCTTCGAAACTCCTGTGCTTAGTAGATGTGAAAGGCCTTGTGGTGCTCTTCGTAACCTAGCCTTCCTCTCTCGGACGACCTTTGATTTGTGTAATCCTGTGTATTGTGGAGTGTTGTATGTTGTATGAATGATGTAAGATGATTGATGTAAGATGATCAAAATTCGTCAAGCCATGGTTCCCCTTATATAGATACTTTGAGAGATCACTCGTAGAGTTTTGATTGAATTAGGACTCAAAATCAGTGCGAGAAAGATTGCACGGGCCATGTCGGTTCACACGGGCACTCCACACGGTCGTGTGGTCTCACATGGGCAGACTGTGTAATCCGTATCGAAAAGCAAGTCGCACGGATGTGTAAAATCACACGGAACCATTCACGGCCAAGTCGTGTGACTTCACATGGCCCGTGTGACTTGAAAACTTGCGAATTTTCTCCTGGGGTCTTAATTAAAGTTGTGTCTCTTTCTTTTAGCTTTCCATAGCCACTTGAATCAGCTCCATATAAATTTTGTAGAAAGTTATGGCCAAGAGACAAAACCATATTAGTCTTAAACAATTGTTATCGCGTTTGGACATTTTTGAAGGAAATTCCCTTTTATTCGACCTTCCATGCTTCTTTCCTTCACATCTTTGCTCGTACCTTAGCTCTTGACCTATACTTTGGAACATGTTATCACCTTTTGTCCAATTTAGCTCCATTTTTCGACAAATTCACAAGAGTACGTGATATCACGCCCAACAAAGGAAACCAAGCAAAATACACTAAATATACATGAAAATGCATCAATTATATATCGAGAATAAGCCCTCAAAGGCATGTATATTTTACACGTATCAAAATCCTTGGTCATGGCGTTGTTGTTGTCCGTCTCCTTGATGAGTTTCCACAATAGAGTTACTCTTCCGGGTTACTTTGAACATGTCTTGGATAACATGGAATCACGTCAAGAGGGGTGTCAAGTGATTGTCCACTTGGGCATAGAATTTACTCAAGTGTTTTCTAGGGAATCTCTTTCTCATTGCCTTTCTAGAAGTCTGTGAAATCTTGACCTCCTTGGGGAATAGTTCCACCGACACGAGGTGAATGAATTGTGTTTGTGCTTGTGTTTTAGAGCTTTGGGGTTTTGACCGCTCTTGGGTCTCTGAGTAGTCTCAAGGAGTGTATATATATCTCTTGAATAGTGGAGTAGAAACTCGTGGAAGTCGAGGAAGTATGAATGAGTCTCTTGTCTAGAGGGCATGGAAAATGGAAGCGCTCAACGGCATGGCCAAAGGTGGCGAGTGTGTCCGTGCGCCGCTGTGCCGGGGAGTGGCCCTTTGGCCGCCTCTTGTCCGTGTACAACAAGTCCTTGCTGATTTCTTTGTGGTTTAACTTTCTTCGACTTGGGAGTCTTCATTTTCTCCTACGAGTTGGGCATTTCTTACTCCTTTCGATTTGGGAGATACTTCTCAAAGGATTGGAGAGTCGTGGAGTTCTTTAGTTAAAGAGGGGCCATCATCGGATCTTCTTGGAGTCGTGTCCTATGGCATGGAGGTGATTACTTCATATTTAGTTTGAATAGCTTGGGTGGTTCTTAACTCCTCGTAGGAGTGTGGAGTTGAGTTTGTGAATATCCTTGATGGACTTCAATGTTTGCTTCTTCTCCGGTGGAGTGATAGTCTCTCTTGTTGTCACTATGTTGTCTTCTTTCCTTCTATCTTCTTCCCCTAAGTTGGGGTCTTCAGCTAACGGAACTCGAGAAGGTCCCAGCGGCTCAGCGGCACTGATGCCTCGGGCGGTCTAGGTGGCTTCTTCAAGTAGGGTTTGAAGAGCTTCTAGGTGGTCTTTCTTCTCGCTTGGTGTTCCTAGCTCGGGTTGGCGGTGGGAGTTAACCCTATGTGCATGTAACTTTGTGTGCATTCTCGTGTCATGGTTTTACCTATAGGCGACACCAAAATGATGTTCCTTAATAAAGCATATCACTCCAAGTCAAGGAATCGATAAATTGGTCCTTCTTAGGAATGGTAGAATTTTTGGATGGGAACTATCATGCGGCACACAAAACACGGTTAGGGGTCCCTAGGGTGGTCCCGGGAGGCCCCTCGACGCTCAAGTCGGTGACTATGTGAGAAAAATTGAGCACGAGAATGTGTTCACAATAATTAATGAACTTACTTACAATTGAACATGGAGGGACCTTCTATAATTGGGATAATGGGCCACATAGGTCTTATAGGATAAAATGGGTCGCGTGGCTGGTATGGACCTTGTGGGTCAAATATAGTGAAGCGAGCCTCATGGGCTACTCAATAATAGTTTGGGTCTTATGGGCGATTGACAATTCGAGATCAATGGTGAATATTTGTGACTAAATAATTAAATAATGACGTGATTAAATAGAAATATATATAATTATGATTTTACCCCACAACCATGTATATATCCCTAGTTATATAGACATCAGTCTTTTCAATACATGCATGCTATTTCAAATCAATTTGTACACACACATTAAGCAGGACATATATAGGTATAATACAATCCTCCTTTTCTTACAACGTCATGCAATGATGAAACCGGTTTCATGTGTATCCAAAATCTGAAGTTATTATTGCACAAGAAATAGGGATGGCAATGGGGATGGTTAAAATCCGACCCCGCATCCTAGACCGGTTAAACGGGTCTAGGACGAGTCCCAGTCCAAAACTTCAAAACTCATCCGGATCCGGGCGGGTCCCGGATCCAATGGGACCCACCCCGCCGTGTTAATTTTTATTATATTTTGAATATGTATTAAGATATTTTTGCATTATTTACCTTTAGATTTGAGTGTTGTATTGTTATTAATTTATTACTCTAAATCTTGTAATATTGTACTTTGAATATTTATTTTGAGTATTAGTTGAATACTATTGCAAGATCTAGTAGTAGTTTTTTTAAATATATTCTTAATAGTAGCTAAATAGTTGTAAAACGTAGGTATAATAAGTTGCATAATTATATTAATTTATTTTGACCTATTGGCATTGGATTACTTTTGAAATTTTGGTCACAAGTACAAAAAAATAAATTATTGCAATTTAAAAAATATATTGGCGGGTTTAGACCACCGGTGGGTTTTGAAGTAGGGCGGGATGGGGCGGATCGAGTTTGGCCAAATCCGCATCGTTGCCATCCCTAACAAGAAACTTGTACCATTCACCTAAGGTGCAAACTCACTCTTATGAGAAATATCCAAGTTGCTTCTTTGTCACCACTCACCAAGACAAATAATAATAACAATAACAATAATAAGAAGAATGATGAGGGGTAAATTCAACTTTTAATTATTAATTATTTATTTATTAAACAATTATTTAAATTCTAGCTAGCATTAGTACACTTAACCTAAATTTATTATTAATGGGTTAATTCATAATTGTTATTAAATGGATGACCATGGCACCAGTTTATTAAACAAAATCTATGAAGCTCAAATTGCCTACGAGGCTAGTTTATTAAATAAGGTTCATGATGCCCAACGTCCGAATATAAATATATTCTCTCCATCTCTCCATTCATTTGTAAGTAATTTCAATTAATTTATTTATTACTCACCACATTGAACTATATTTAGAACCATTGATGACCTAAGCATAGGAGGGGTTCTCAGGAACAAATGGGGCCCTTTAACTACATGTTCGTGTTGGACGCATGTTTTTAACCTAAAAGTTATTACTCACAGGACATTCATCGAGATAAAAATCTTATTTCCTTTCTATTTGAAACCTTGGGACAAATCAAACTAGGACTAATTACATCTATACTTTTTGGTAGCATCAAAGAAGTACAAGCAATCTATATTGGATGAAGGTACACCACTTCAAGCATCAACGTATAACCATCATGCACGATGTTAGTGGTAAGATCTAGAAACATCTATTCTATATACTAAAAGAAAAAACAAGTTGACACATGTCATCACCTCATTAATCTTAAACATTTGTCAACTTCTCATTCTCACAATTCTACATGGCGACTTCACATTTATCTATGTGGCAATTTTGATGTACAAAATTGAACTATAACAAATTGAAAAGACAATAAATTTAATCAAGATTATGAAAGATAAAATAAAATTCCAAAAATAAAGGATTTTTTTCAGCGAGTTAGTTTGGAAAAGATCAAATCTATCAGAAGATGATTTTTTTAGAAATATTCTATTAGTTTATAATATATATATATATATATGAATTTAAAAGATAACAAATCTAAGAGATAAAAAATAATCTAAAAATCAAGATTCTATCTAAACTATTTTTAAAATTTGTGACATTAAAATTTCATTTTTCGACAAATCTCTTGTAACACACGGGTGTTATTCTAGTAAATTTTATATTTGTATTAGCATATATAAACGGACGACATGCATGGAAGGAGCTAATTAGGGCGCGAGATGGTAGAGATGTTAAACGGGCTCGGGGCCGATGGGCCATCCCATTTAAACCGAAAATTAGCAGGGTTAGGGCACGTTTTTTGCTGGCTCGTTTAAATTTGGGCCTTTTTAGCCTAGACCGATTAACCCGCTGGTTAAATGGGCGGGCTTAAGACAAACGGGTTGGCCCCGGGCGATTTTTTGAATTTTTTATTTTTCTTTTTTGAATTTTTTGTTTTTCAAAAATATAAGGTTGGTGATTAAGGGATAACAAAACTTGCAAAATCCTTCCTAAGAAAGATATTTTTATAATGACTTGAAATGTGATCAATCAAATATGATATAATTTATATCCCTCTAATAAATACAACACATAGTCTAAATAGTCGAAACCCTTCATGACTTAAGATGTGACAAATTATTGAGACTTTATGCATATAATTGATGTAGTGGTAACACTATATTCTTCAAGATCCTGAGCTGGAGGTCTACAAGTAAATTGGGTCCTTTGCCTGCAACACAACAAGTCGTTAGGGAGCGGGATATTTCCGCGATAACCCTCCGACGCTCAAGTCGATTAGAGAGCCAAAGAATAACTAGAATTCACAAGACTAGATGTAGTAAAAATGAATTTCATACTTTGGAAATGGAATTGGAGGTGATACTTATAGTATCTAAGAGCATGAGTTATTATCGGTGGTATATGGTGTATGGACCATGTAGGCCCATTGAACCCATAAGTAAAATTCTTGTTGAACTTCATTATATTTGGACATTTGGGCCTTTTTAATATATATGCTCATAATAAAAATTATGTTGAGCCCATCATAATCCCCACACTCGTGGTTAAAGCGTATCTTGTTAGTGTGACCATGAGTATATTTCGACTTTCGATTATATCGGGTTTAATAAGTGTGAATTGAATTATATAAGGTGATTTGAATCAAATATGAGGAAATTTGACACTAAAAACCCATTCCAAAAATATATCTCCCCTCAAATAATTATTAAGATTTTGAGAAAAGACAAAAGTTATGGATAAGCGATAGCCATAATTTTACTCCTTATGGAGATTTACGTAAATGGGCCATCATTCATGTAATACCCGAGCCTATCACTACTCACTAGGCTAATATAGTTCATGCATTACATGTTGGTTATGTACTATTTGCATAATCGATAATTTTATGCGATATGTCTAGTTTTATAATTTTGAAACTCATTTATAGTGATTAGCCGTTGGATTACTAATTTAAGTAGTTAAAAAAATTGTATTTAGTTATTGGACTATTAGATACTAGCTATTAAGTTACACGTGGCAATTTAAAGGTGAAATGTGGCATCGACATAATTATCCTGGGATGCGATATAATATGCTAATAAACTAATATTACATATATATATATAATATGGTCACATGTGTGAGAAACCATAACTAAATATACATATATATATATATATATCCAACATATTTGTGAGTTTACATATATATATACGGGTACATATATAAAATAGTGGATAACCTCAACTTATATGTAGATACAACCGATTTGTCTATGAAGGCATAAGATAGATAAGTATGAACTAATATAAATATAAAATGGGCTAAGGAACCGCCATCTTGTTTTAATAGATAAATCACACTCACACACGATAACTTACACAATAAAGCGGAAGAACATAGATCTAGATTCGAGACTTCTCGGCGTCAAAAAAAATAAAAAAAAAAAAGAGGAGAGAAAAGAGAAAGAGGTGGGTTTTGGTCATGTCTTGGTAAGTTATCTTCCAAGCTATCATTTCTTTATTTAATTCATAGTTAAGAGAATACATGGATGATTTAGATTTTAAATTTGACTTTGTAGGTGGTAAAAGCGTTGTATTTAGTTTACATATAATTAGTTGGTATCAAAGTTATAAGAAGTTAGTACTAATTGAAAGAGGAAAGATAGCATGATTAGGTTTGTTTTTAGAAGCACCAACTAGGAAAATAATTTTGGGTAGTCGTTTAAAATGAATGATAGATCAACTATATAATTAGTATTAATTTCCATTTAAAATGACTCGAGAAGTTGAGTAAAAGTTTATGATTGAATAAATTGATATATTTGAGATCAAGCGCCAACAACGAGTAATGAAAGATTGTAATTAATTATAAAAAGAATAAGTGTGATATGTTTAAAGAACTAGTAGAATTTTATCTTTATATAAATCTTTAAATTTTGGGAGTGAGATAGAATAAATGGCCCAATTGAATGATGTCTAAAAAATTAGGAATTTATGATTATAATATATCGATTAAAGGAACAATTAAATATATTACAAATTCAGAAATTAAGGTGATTAGAATTTTGGTTTCTAATGAGATTAGGTGTAGTAAAGTCTGTTGATGGATTATTGGAAATTAACACCTTGTATAATTACAGATTGTTCACACCTAATGGGTGAGAACTACAACTAACAAACCAAGAAGTAAGGCCCAATCATGTAAGGTAAGTGAAAATCCATCTGCAACTACAATGAATGAACATAGTATTTCTGTCTTATTGATACTAAATGCAATTTTTGTATCTTGATGGATGCATTATGGAAACCACGATGTTCATATGTTGCTTGGTGGATATTGGAGTGTGGTGATTATTGTTGCATTGAGCATGTCATTCATTGGCATTTTCATGTGCATGCATAACATATAAGCATTGTTGAGACGATGCATGCACAACATGACTTTTTGAGAGAAACGATTTTCGTTGGCCCCACCGCTTTAGTGCACCGAGGCATGCGAGGCATGCTTTATGATATGTTTTGGGGCTCGGTGGGTGTTACTCCTCGGAGGATCATAGAGGTTGACGGGGGTGTGCCTTTGATGGTCACGAGGGGCGGACCACTTGACTTTGCCCTTATTGACACGTCGGGGGAAGACTGCGGGGATCTTTAGGGAAGAGAGGGGGTGGACCTCGGGTTGTCCCGGGAGATGGCCCTGGCGGTGTCAATTTGATTATGGCCACGTGATTAATGATATTTTGTTGAGCTCTTTTCGGTGCATAGCAAGTGGACCAAGGGCCTAGTAAAAGAAAGTGATTTTTAATAAAATACCTTGGTGCATAAACATGAATCGGTGGCATAATATATTTGGATTACCGCACGCATATTGCTTTATTTCTTTGGCATACATGATTTTCGCCATCGAGTGTTAGCTCATGTAGTTCATGCATTGTAGGTGACCTGTTGATTCTCGATTGGATGGACTTACTGGACAGGCTGTTGGGGCTCCTACAGGTTTTTGAGGATCTTGTACATGGATGACGACCTGTTGGGCGTGCTTTTGGGTTCATTTTGGTTTTGCTTCTGTTGTGTTATATGTATGACTAGTATTGTTTATAACTTTCGAAATCCTACTGTAAATATGTAAATAGTGTGCTGGTTTGAGTCATAGGCTTGTATATGTAGTCCTCTTGTTTACTTGCAGACAGGGTTGACTGCCTTTTTCTTTTAAATGGTAAACTCTTTATTGCTGCGTACAGGAGTTATTTTGTTGTTGTCCGTTTTTAAATTTACATAGGGGAAAAAAAGAAAAGAAACATTTGCACGTTTTAAATAGAGTTTGTGGTTGAGTTGTACTATTTAAGTAATTTCTAGTAGTAGTAATAGGGGTGGGCGTCACAATTCACTCAATGTTACAATATCAAATAAAGTTAATTGTGGTAAAAAATTAATATGATTTGAATTAACTAAGGATAATGATATTATCTTTTTACCAAAAATATTTCAATATCAAGAGTCATAACCAACAATCAAGCTGCTATGTAATATTTGACCAAAATTAACATCTCTCATCTAATTATAAAAAGCCACGGAAACTAGAAATTAAACTAATAACACCAAACTCGTCGACTATTCTCGAGGCTTTTGAAAGAATAACATTCACCTTCCAGAAGTTTTGACAATGGGTTCACAAGGTTAGTTTTATTTGATAAATGCTTTGCACTTTATAATATATATATATACATATATACATATATATAACGATATTATCTATTTTTACTTATCTTTGTAAAACTCCATCAAAAATCTAATTTTTGTTGTGTTTTGAGTGGTGGAAATGAACATCCTTCTTTTTTTTTTTTTTTTTTTTTTTTTTTTTAATTACTTGTCATCGTGAAATGTGAATTAAAGTTTATGGGGCTCAAATGCTATTGAAGTATAATATATTTTAACTGTTTGAAGCTCCTCGTTGAATGGTGGAGGATAATTTGAGGCAAGGCTAATAATGGGAATCATTTTAGTGTGTCTTAAACTACTCAAATTGTGGATAAAGACATAAATGTTTATATTTATACATACAAACATATATATATATATACATATATATATAACGCGTTGATTAGCAGGTGAAACCATGTCGATGCCATCTTTTGGATAAGCCAATAATTAACAGATTGGTTAGCTCGACACCTTCTATAGTGAACCCCCATTTTCAACGAGTGTACAAATGGTTCCTCTTGACCAAGAAGATATATCGACTTGCTCCCGAATCAGTTGAACCCAATTCAAGAGGTTGAAATGTTCTTGGACCAAAAAGTGACAACACCAATGTTCCTACACCGTTAGTTGCTCTTGGTCATACTCCTATGGTTGGTGAGAAAGTGACTAAAGTTGCGAGAGGTTGATGCGACAATGCCCAATGCTATTTTGGCCTCTTATGGTGGTGGTCCAATTGATCCTACTTATTTGGAAAGTTGCTCACCGAGAAAAAATTGAAGCTATTCTCAATCTTCCCGAATATACTAATGAAGCTTGGGATAATCTTTGAGTCGACGAGTCAAGCAAGTGGACCTTTCGAGTCGAAAGAGAATAGAGATTCTTACGAACTCAATGAAAGCATAGAAAAAATAAAAGAATGCTCTTCTACCAACGAGAATGCATCATAGGAAATGTTAGATTCCCATTAGGGGATCAAGTCCAATCCAATATCATCGAAGATTGTGGCACTTATTTGAATTTGGAGGATTTAAAGACATTACATAAAAAACTTTTGTTGTCCTCTAGTTCTCGACTCATACTTCCCTCCGTTGGCAAAAGAATTAAATCCCCTCCCAATGGTTATCTTATTGTTTATATGATCTATTTTACAAGTGAATTCAATATTCCCCTAGACCACTTCGGTATAAGTGCTTCGTATTGTGGGTTTATGTCTCCGCTGACTTACTCCGAATGCTCGATGTATTTTAAGGGATTTTGCTATCGCTAAAAGAACTTGGTCTCCTTGTTTTGTTAGAAAGCTTTCATACTTTGTTCAGCGTTCGAAAAATGCCTAATGATTCGTATTTTTACTTTTATCCACGAGGAGGTTGCAAATTTTTATCTTATTCTACTACCATACGAAGTCCTTGGAAAGAAAGATTTTTTATATTAGAGATGAAGGATGGGGATTTCCAATTGAATGGAGTAGCTCTCCCACAAGCATTTACCTTGGGGAAGTACATCATAACCTCAAACCGCAATTTATTGTGGTGGGTTATTTGAAACCATATTTGATGTGGGGTGTTTATTTCTGTTGGTATAGAATTTCCTCCCGTATATATACATTAATTTCATTTTATACCTTTTTATTATCTTATATGTTTGCATTAAATTTTTTTTTTTTAGGTAAAAAGCTAGATCTCGCTAGCCTCCGCACACGAGCTCCATCAAAATTTGGGATTGAGCTCAACACGTCACCCTAGTGCTTTTGGAAGAATCGAGAAAGTGATGTAGGTAGGATTGAAGGAAGCGAGAGATATTAGCAAATATGGTGGTAATAGGCTATCTTCTCCTCCTCTCCGTGAAAGTGTTGAGCGGAGATCTAAACTCGTGATCCCCGGTGTTGGTGTTGTGCCTCATTTCGATACTCCTAGTGCAAGTAGTTTCAAGAGGCAAAAAGACTTTTCTCTTGCGGTCGCACCTCGCCATGGAGCTGGCAAAGGGCTCTTTGGATTCGGGATAAATCGTGTTGAAGGAGTTGAATCTTTTTGGGATGACAACGACCTTTCTGTTGGATGAAATAAAACAAGATGTCTGGTTAATAAGTATGATATTGAGAGGCTGAATGTGAAATCAGATAAAGTGATTGCTGAAGTGCTTGCTGGAGAGTTTTCTCGAGTAACATTCCATTTATCTTTGAATCCACAATTTATTTTTATCTCTTAGATTGTCACATGCATTTAAATTTTGCACTTTTGTTATATTTACAGTGTGTTAATCTTGCGACCATCCTGGGAGATAGATCAGAAAAGTACAAAGAGTCATCAGAATATTATGAAGCTGTGGCGAAAGCTAGTGGCGAAGAAATCACTAAAATGTTTAAGATTTGTGTAACATCAAATAAGAATTAAAGACATCAAATGAGAACCTTAAAGTTATGAAGGAGAAATATGATCGAGAAATTGCCCTTTGGTAAGAAGTTTCGAGTCTAAGGTTGGTAAAAATATGATTCACAATGCATAAGAGATAGGTTCTAGTGCTTTCCAGGCTTCACTGCTTTTGAGGAAATAGCAATGCAACGTGCTCTTAGTGTGTATGATGACACCATTCGACATTGTAGGCGCATCCTTCGGGACTCGGGCAAGTTAATGAAGATGTCATCATGTTGCTAGAACCACATATTCTGAAGTAGAAGGTGACGCGGTTTAGTTGATCTCTTAAGGAGTCGAGCTATGGGATTTTAGTCGAGCTAGCTAGGCTCATTCTTGGACCTCATGGGAATCTCATCAACTATCCGGGGTCATTAGTATTTTTATTATGAAGGAATGAAAATGGTTGATACAAGATATATAAAAAGTGACTTTATTCCATCTCGTCAAGGCTAGTTTTACACATAAAATCGAAACTAAACAAGCATAACCAACAAGTACACATGCTTAAACAAATATATCAAAGATCTTCAAGTCTTCTCTCTTCTTTTCACTCGATAATATTTTCTAGGATTTGCCACATTCCAAGTATGTGGAACTTTGCTTCCATCTATACAATCGCAAGCGATATGTTCCTGGGTTTACCACTTCATCGATCTTATATGGTCCTTCCCATTTTGGGTCAAGCTTCCCCTGCCGACGAGTGATGTCTGCTTTTCTCAACACTAAATCTCCAACTTGAAAACTTCTTTGTTGAACCTTACGGTTATAAGCTCTTTCCATCCTTGTCCTAAACATTTGTGCTCGCGTAGTAGCTTTTTCTCCGAGTTCATCAAGTAGATCAAGATTCGCCCTATGTCTGTGTCATTATGTTCGGCATTGTATTGCCTCACTCTCCAGGACACTTCTCTTATCTCCGTCTGAGCAATAGTTTCGACCTATAAGTCAAGTTAAATGGTGATTCTCTTGTTGAAGTTCGAGTGGTGGTCATGTATGCCCAAAGTACCTTTGGGAAGCTCATCTACCCACACACCTTTACTTGATCCCCAACCTTGTCTTAAGATGTTGTAAGATGGTGCGGTTAGTAACTTCAACTTGTCCATTTGCTTGTGGATTTCCCACCGAAGTGAAAAATTGTTTTATGGATAGACTATTGCACCACGCCTTAATTTGAGATCCCCGGAATTGAGTGCCATTATCTCGATATAAATGCTCGAGGATACCGAATCTACATATGATATTTGCCCACAAAAATTAATGATCGCTTCTCCGTAATCTTTGCCAAAGGTTCGAACTTCAACCCATTTTGTGAAGTAGTCCTCAACTACTATCGAAATTTTCTCTGTCGATCATTTGGAGGGAATGGTCCCACTAAATCGATCCCCATTGAGCGAAAGGATAATGGCTTTCCAAAGTTTGCATTAATGCATGCGGGTTGACGATGAATGTTGGAGTGCTCTTGACATGAATGACAACGTCGAACTAACTCTTTCACATCTTTTTGCATAGTCGGCCAAACATATCCTTGCCTTAATGCCTTAGTTTGCTAAATCTTTCCCTCCTAAATGATTACCACATATTCCTTCATGGATTTCCCGCAACACATAATTCGCTTTGTTAGGGGTGAGGCATTTCAAATATGGTGAGAGTATCATTTCTTATAAAGTTCTTCATCAATAATCAAAAAACAAGATGCCCGTATCTTAACTTTCTCGTGCATCTTTTGGTGATCTTGGAAGTTCGCCCTTTGGTCAAATACTTAACAATCTCATCCTTCCAACTAGGCTCATCATCTTTCTCGCGCACAGGATTTGCAATCCTTCTCCTCTACCTTTGACTTGTTGGAGGAAAGAAAAATAATCTTTCTGCTTTTTACTCCCGCCATAGAGCTAGCTTGAGTTTGGCCAAATGATCATTTCTGAGTTCTCTGTTCTCGGATTTTCTTCATTAAACTATTATCAAACCTAGAAATTAAACATTTTGCTAAGCTCAAATACTTAACCATTTTTTCATCTTTCGCCTCATATGTGCCTTCCACGATTAACCACCAATTGCGAATTGTTGTGGACCACAAGACTTCTCGCTCCTCTCGCAAGTGCCAACTTCATTGAAGCTAAAAGTGCTTCATATTCACTTCATTGTTAGTGGTTAAGAATTCAAGCGATAGCATACTCAAACTTATCTCCATAGGGGCTTTCTATTACGATTCGGCTCCACTTCATGTTGAGGTAGATGATCCATCGACAAACAAGGTCCAAGTTGGTGTTGAGTTTGATGCCCCATTTGACTCCATCTCCACTAAAAAATGCTAACACTTGTGCCTTGATTGATGGTCTATGTCAAAACTCAAGCCCATGCTCACTAAGCTCGATAGACCACTTCACCAATCTTCCGGAAGTTTCGGGGTTAACAAGAACTTGCTTAAGTGGTTGGTTTGTCAACACTACTACGGGTGAGATTGGAAATAAGGCGGAGTTTTTTGGCGAGACGCAGAGCCAAAGCCATCTTCTCTATATCCGGGTATCTCGTCTCGCTCCTTGCAATGTACGGCCGACGTAGTAAATTGGTTGGTGTTACCTTTCTCTTTCTCGGACTAGGACAACATCGACCTCCTCCTTGCTCATGGCAAGATATAAAAATAACATCTCTCCTTTATTCGGTTTGGCTAACAAGGCGGCGAAACCAAATACCTCTTCAATTCTTCAAAAGCTTTTTGGCATGAACTTGTCCATTCGAAGCTTTTGGCTTGTCTAAGTATTTTGAAGAATGGCAACCCTTTGTCCACTGATCTCAAAATAAATCGATTTAATCTTTGCTAAATGTCCGTCCGTCAACTGCTAGACCTCTTTAGCATCTCAAGGTGGAGGCATATGCATGATTGCCTTATCTTCTCAGGGTTTGCTTCAATCCCCCTTTTCGAGAAATCATGTAACCTAAGAACTTCCCTCCTTTGACTCCAAAGGCACATTTAGCGAGGATTAAGTTTTAAGTTGTTAATCTTCAATATACTAAAACATTCTCGTACATCCGTAACATGTTTTATTGTTCTCCCACTCTTAACAAGCATGTCATCAATGTATACCTCCATATTTTTACCTATTTGGTATTCAAAAATCTTGTTCATCAATCTCGATAAGTTGCTCCTACATTCTTGAGGCCAAATGGCATCACTCTGAGCAATATATGCCTTGATCGAGTCACAAAACTGGTTTTTTTCTCGATTCTCTTGCGCTAGTTGTATTTGATTATACCTTGATAAGCATCCAAAAAACTAAGCAACTCACATCCTATTTGTTGAATCGACTAACAAATCTATCCGTGGAAGAGGAAAAGGATCTTTCGGACACGCTTTATCAAGTCTCGTGAAATCAATACAAAGACGTCACTTTCCTCCGACTTTGCCACCAAGACTACATTGGCTAACCATTCGGGGTAATTCACGGTCGCACATACTTAGCCGCAAGTAGCTTGTCAACTTCTTTCTTGATGTGTTTACTTTTTCCGATCCAAACGTTCTTTTTCTTTGTTTTATGGGTCTCATGCTAGGGTCCACATTGAGTCGATGAAGCATTAGATTTGGAGGTATGCCAGTTAAATCATTGATCTTCCATGCAAAAATGTTGACATTTTCTCTAAGAAATGCAGTTAAGCTCTCTTCTACATCGGGGGCCACACTTGTTCCTATTATAGTAACCTTTGAACTATCTCCAGGCCTCAATGATCTTGAGTTCTTATACTACTTCTAATATGGCTTCATCGGACTTTTCTTCTTCGCCTCGACCCCATTTCTTTTTCAGATTCATTCTCCAATGAGTAGACTACTTTTTCTTTCCCCTTATTTGTTGTGTTTTTACCTTCGCCACATCCCATCCCTTGATCTTTAGTTCTTCGCAAAGTATTGGCGAGGCATTCTCTCGCCACTCTTATATCCCCAATTTCCTCTCCTATTCCTTCCGGAGTTGGAAATTTCACCTTCATATGATAGGTTGATGCCACCACACGAAATAGATTCAAACTAGGTCGCCCTAAGATAACATTGTATGTAGAGGGGCCTTGACTACCAAGAACCGACTATCTTTGCGGTCCTCCTAGGATATGAACCTAAAAGAGAGAGGAAGAGTGATTTCTCCTAGAGCTTTCACGGTTTCTCCAGAAAATCCAATAAGATGAGTGTGGACTGGGTGATGAGTGTAAAATATACGTGCATTTTGAGGGTTTAAAATGATATATATTTAATGCATTTGCACGCATATTTAGTGTGTTTTACTTGGTTTCCCTTGTTGGGCATGATCTGCGTACTCTTGTGAATTTTCGAGAAAATGGAGCTAAATTGGACAAAAGATGATAGCATGTTTCAAATGATATGTAAAAAAGACAAGGTGCGAGCAAAAATGTGAAGGAAAGAAATATGGACGGTCAAAGAAAAGAGAATTTCCTTCAAAAAAACGTCAAAACGCGCGCTACAGTTTCAAAGCCTTTGGCGGGGTTTAGTATTTTGGCCAAACATCCTTTACAAAATTGACATTGAGGTGATTCAAGTGGCCATGGAAAGCTAAGAGAAATATCTACAACTTTTATGAAGACCCCGAGATCAAATTCGATCGCACGACCCTATTGTGTGGGTTACACGGGTGTGCGGACGAATCAGGGCTGAATTGGTCTCATTTTCCTACTAAAACTCGCAAGTGATCTTTCCAAGCATATATAAAAGGGACCCAAGGCTGTGCACGAAAATACATCATTCCATCTGACAAAAACACATCAAATAATACAGAACCGAAGAATTAAAGAGCTTCTTAGAGCAAAAGGCTAGGTCGCGAAGAACACCACAAGGCTTTCGCATCAGGGAGCACAAGAGCTTCGAGGGCTTGGAGGAGAATCCATCCGACAAGAAGGGTTTTTTTCTATGTCTAAGAACTCTTGTTTGTGCTTATATGATGTCATAATATTGATTCGAATTTGTCTCATGAGTTTGTAATCAATGTTTGGCATATTTTTCGGATCTTAGGGGCATAATCGAAAGCGTGGATTTGTATTAAATATGATTACTTGTTTTCTTAATTGCTTCATGCGTTCGATTTTATGAATTAAGTGCTTATTTATAATTGCTTTTTATTTGGCCAATAATTTGCATGTCATATTTGTTATTTCAATATTTTGGACGATGAGCTCTAAGAAAGACGAAAATTGAATTCGGACATGAAACATGTGTGACGGGCGTGTTTGTGGGGAGTTATTCAATTCACAAATCTTTTTGGAGTTAATAAGAATTTTAACGTTCGACCGGACTACGATTGTTATTAATCAACATTTACGCGCCACACGACCGGGGGAGTAAATGAATATAGGAATTGAACCCGTAAAATTGCATGAATTGGTTTTTAAAACTTTATTCGCATTTAATATTGAAGAAGCATATTGAGATTATTTACTTAAGGTTGCTCCTAAAGATGTTGAAAATACTTGTGGGGTTCACAAATTTATTTTATTTTTTTTTTATTTTTGATTTTTCCTTAGATTAAAATAACTTGATATTCGGTCACTTCAATAAAATTGGAATACGATGTTATTATAGCCTAAGTGTTTCAAGCTTCAATGTTGAGGAATACAACCTTGCTTGCCATTATTCTATAAACTACATTGTACATTTGCGGTTGTATGAACCAAAATAATTTTTGGCGAACAAGTTTTTGCGCCGTTGTCGGGGATTGATTAGATTCTACTTAGATATAGTAATAAGTAGTTCAATCTTAATTGAAGCATTTTTGAAAATATTTTTTTCTTTTTGATTTTTTATTTTATTTTTCTTCTTCTTTGTTTCTAACATCGTTTTTGTTGAGTAAGAGATTGGAATTCACAAGTAGCCCAAATTGCTCTCACGCAATGGGAGGCCAACATCAAAAGAAAAATTCACGAGCGATACTTAATATGAGAAAAACGGTCTGCAACATCATTCGTCGATGGATGGTACAAAATATGAGGCTTAAGGATTTCAATCGATACGGTTAAACGCAAGTGATGCTAGAAATCAGTGCCAGGTCAAGACGAAAAACTTAGCGTTTTGTGAGAGGCAACCCAAGAAACGTCGCGACAAACTCAGGGGTAAAAAAAACGGAAAAAAATAATTTGAAAAAAAAAAAATGCACGGGCATGTGGGCGCACACGACTCGATAAATGCGATCTACTCCTTGATTTCGAATTGACGGAAGAGCTCTCGACTTCATCGGAACTATCCATGTAAGTACTTATTACGCATTCCTCTTTTCTTTTGATAATTTCTTCATATGTTAGGGACAAAGCATATTTTAAGTTTTGGGGGAAGGTTGTCGAGAATGCGTAATTTAATCTTGATGCATTTGCATTTGCATTTAGGATTGCATGTAGAGCACTTGCATTATAATTTTCGAAAAAAAAATTCGATTTTAGTTTATTTTTTTGATTTTTAGTTTATTTTAACATGTTTACCGCTTTAGCACATTTAATTGTTTTTGTGTATGTTTTTTATTATTGGTTCGTATCCGGCTCCTATGATTTTACTACGAATATTTTATAGCATGAGATAACATACTTGTGAGAATAATGTGATAAATTCTTAGGAGGAAAGTTATTTATTTTCTTGGCATGTGTTAAGAAAATTGGATATTTGAGCATGTTGCGAAAAATAAACCTGTGAGCTTTTGTGCCTTAAACTACTTTATATTATGCAAACTTATTTTTCTTGAGGGTGTCATTCATGATTGCTAGAACTCTAGAACTTGCTCTGGTATCTTCATTGAAGCATAGACGGAGCCACATTTCGATCATGGGGGCACGTGCCCCCATGACAATTTTTATTATATTATTTAATGCTAAAAATTATATATAATTAGGTAAAGAAAACACACAAACTATGTCCAACTTATGTTTTTTGTATATATTGTTTTCTTTAATATTTAATAAATTTTAAAATCATATATTAATTAGGTTAATAATTAAATAAAGTGTGCCCCAAAAATTATTTTTGATATAATTTATAAATATATTTATTGTGTGCCCCGTTATAAATAATTTCGTGATCCAGTCACTGTATTGAAACCATGTGTGTGTGCAATTTTCGAAAATGATCTAAGGTCATCTTTGTTTAGCCCACTTAAAAAAGCCTACCTATGAACTCATGATTCCCTAGTTCGCCAATTTTGAGCCAAAACTATTATTTTGAGCCACATTGATCTTTAAAATTAATATATTTTTATCTCTAAAATTTCTTGAGCTTATAGAAAATGAATAAGTTTGGGGGAGATGTGGTGAAAAAAATTTATGAAAAAAAGAGAGAAAGTTGGCAAAAGAAAGAAGGATGAGCGATATCTAGGTAAATCAAAAAAATACATGAAGCTCGAAAAAAAAAATATCTCTAAAAAAGAAGAAAAATCAAGTAAAAGCAAAACAAATAATAATAATAATAATAATAATAATTTTTTTAAAAATTGTAAAAAAAAATGAGAGCTTGAGGATAAAGAAAAAAAAAAAGAAGGCAAAAAGGCCTAAGAATGGAAAAAGAAGAAATAAGGGTGGAATTCGGTTGAAAAAGAAAAGCGGTATTATGTTGAAATTGGGTTGGTGAATTGCAAGTCTGTATGCTTAAATAAGTCAGATGCCCAAGTCAAGTCACTTAATCCAAATTTCCCAACCCTTACCAAAGAGCCTACATTACAACCAAATAAAAAATTATTTTTGATTCTTAGATTGTGCGCACAAAAGTGGTCGAGATGTTAGACGATTTGCAAGCTATAGTAGATCTACTTTCAATGCAATGAATTTGAGCGTAAACACTTACCATACACTTACGAGAGTAGAGTGATACACTATTTACTTGTGAGTCGCGATGTCAAGTACCCGAAAGAGTATTAATGATGTCGAGTTTATGAATAACGACTTCTTAATGATGAGTTACATGGTTTCCTTGAGTATGGAGTCGAGTCTATTTAATGTTTATAGTGTTCTTGGGTGTTCTTTCGTTTTTACCCCTTATATTGTTTTTCTAAATTTGCTCGAGGACGAGCAATGCTTTAAGTTTGTGGGATTTTTATGAGTGTAAAATATACGTGCATTTGAGGGTTTAAAATGATATATATTTGATGCATTTGCACGTATATTTAGTGTGTTTTACTTGGTTTCCCTTGTTGAGCGTGATCTGCGTACTCTTATGAATTTTGTAGAAAATGGAGCTAAATTGTACAAAAGATGATAGCATGTTTCAAATTATATGTAAAAATACAAGGTGCGAGCAAAAATGTGAAGGAAAGAAGCATGGACGGTCAAAGAAAAGAGAATTTCCTTCAAAAACGTCAAAATGCGCTAACGGTTTCTAAAGACTAGCATGGTTTAGTATTTTGGCCGTATAAAATTGATATTGAGGTGATTCAAGTAGCCATGGAAAGCTAAGAGATAGATCTACAACTTTCATGAAGACCCCGAGATCAAATTCGGATCGCACGACCGGTGTGTGGGATTACACGGCGTGCGGCGACGAATCTGGGGCTGAATTGGTCTCCTTTTCCTACTAAAACTCGCAAATGATCTCTCCAAGCATCTATAAAAGGGACCCAAGGCTGTGCACGAAAATACGTCATTCCATACAGCAAAAACACATCAAATAACTCAGGAACGGAAGAATCAAAGAACCTCTCGAGAGCAAAAGGCTAGGTCGCGAAAAACACACCAAGGCTTTCGCATCCCAGGGAGCACAAGAACCGAGGGCTTGGATGGAGAATCCACCGACAAGAAGGGGTAGTCTTTCTATGTCTAAGAATTCTTGTATGTGCTTATATGATGTCATAATATTGATTGAATTTGTCTATGAGTTTGTAATCAATGTTTGGCATATTTTTCGGATCTTAGGCGCATAATCGAAACGTGGATTTGTATTAAATATGATTACTTGTTTTCTTAATTGCTTCATGCATTCTATTTTATGAATTCGAGTGCTTATTTATAATTGCTTTTTATTTGGCCAATAATTTGCATGTGATATTTGTTATTGCAAATTTCGGATGATGAGCTCTAACAAAGACGGAAATCGAATTCGGACATGAAACATGTGTGACGGGCGTGTTTGTGAGGAGTTAATCAATTCACAAATCTTTTTGGAGTTAATAAGAATTGTAACGCTCTCGACTAGACTATAATAGTTATTAATCAACTGTTTACGCACCACGACCAGGGGAGTAAATGAATTTAGGAATTGAACCCAAAAAATTGCATGAATTGGTTTTAAAACTTTATTCGCATTTAATATTGAAGAAGCATGTTGAGATTATGTGCCTAAGGTTGCTCTAAAGATGTTGAAAATGCTTGTGGGGTTCACAAATTTTTTAATTTTTTCTTTATTTTTCCTTAGATTAAAATTTAAAATAACTTGATATTTGGTCGCTTCAATAAAATTGGAATACGGTGTTATTATAGCCTAAGTGTTTTGAGCTTCAATCCTCGAGAAATACGACCTTGCTTGCCATTGTTCTATAAACTACACCGTACACTTACGAGTTGTATGAACCAAAATAATTTTTGGCGAACAATTTTTGGCGCCGTTCTTGAGGATTGATTAGATTCTACTTAGATATAGTAATAAATAGTTCAATCTTAATTGAAGCATTTTTTTAAATATTTTTCTTTTTCGATTTTTTTTATTTTATTTTCTTCTTCTTTGTTTCTAACATCGTTTTTGTTGAAAGAGACTGGAATTCATAAGTGGCCCAAATCGCTCCGCAATGGGAGGTCAACATCAAAAGAAAAATTATCGGGCGATCTTAATCCGAGAAAAGCGAGTGCAACACTATTCGTCGATGGATGGAACAAAATATAAGGGTTCAAGGATTTCAACCGACACGGTTCAATGAAAGTGATGCTAGAAATCAGTCCGGCTGAAGACGAAAAACTTAGCGCTTTATGGGAGGCAACCCAAGAAACGCCGCGACAAACTCCGGGGGTAAAAAAATGGAAAACAAATTGAAAAAAAAAGAAAAAAATTTGAAACGAAAAAAAAAAGACGACACACACGGGCTTGTGGATGCACACGACCGATGGTATGATCTGCTCCTTGATTTGAAGTGTGAGACGAGCTCGGCTTCATCGGAACTATCCATGTAAGTACTTATTACGCATTCCTCTTTTCTTTTGATAATTTCCTCATATGTTCGGAATGAAGCATATTTTAAGTTTGGGGTTGTCAAGAATGCGTAATTTAATCTTGTTGCATTTTTATTTGCATTTAGGATCGCATGTAGAGCACTTGCATTATAATTTTCGAAAAAAAAATCAATTTTTAGTTTGTTTTTCGATTTTTAGTTTATTTTAGCACGTTTACCGCTTTAGCATATTTAATTACTTTTGTGTGTGTTTTTTATTATTCGGTTCGTATACCTTGACTCCCTATGATTTTACTAAGAATATTTTATGGCATAGGATAACATACTTGTGGGAATAATGTGATAAATTCTTAGGAGGAAAGTTATTTATTTTCTTGGCATGTGTTAAGAAAATTGGATATTTGAGCATGTTGCGAAAAATAAGCTGTGAGCTTTTGTGCCTTAAATCGCTTTATATTATGCAAACTTATTTTTCTTGAGTGTGTCATTCATGATTGCTAGAACTCTAGAACTTGCTCTAGTATCTTCATTGAAGCATAGACGGGGCCACATTTCCGGTCATGGGGGCACGTGCCTCCATGACAATTTTTATTATATTATTTAATGCTAAAAATTATATATAATTAGGTAAAAAAACACACAAACTATGTCCAACTTGTGTTTTTTGTGTATATTGTTTTCTTTAATATTTAATAAATTTTTAAAATCATATATTAATTGGTTAAAAATTAAATAAAGTGTGCCCCAAAAATTGTTTTTGATATAATTTGTAAATTTATTTATTGTGTGCCCCGTTATAAATAATTTTTGCATCCGTCCTTGCATTGAAACCATAGGTGTGTGCAATTTTTGAAAATGATCTAAGGTCATCTTTGTTTAGCCCACTTAGCCTAAAAAAAAAGCGTGCCTATGAACTCATGATTCCCTAGTTCGCCAATTTTGAGCCAAAACTATTATTTTGAGCCACATTGATCTTTAAAATTAATATATTTTTATCTCTAAAATTTCTTGAGCTTATAGAAAATGAATAAGTTTGGGGGAGATGTGGTGAAAAAAATTTATGAAAAAAAGAGAGAAAGTTGGCAAAAGAAAGAAGGATGAGCGATATCTAGGTAAATCAAAAAAATACATGAAGCTCGAAAAAAAAAATATCTCTCGAAAAAGAAGAGAAAAATCAAGTAAAGCAAAAATAATAATAATAATAATAAATTTCTGAAAATTGTGAAAACAAAATGAGAGCTTGAGGCTAAAGAAAAGAAAAGAAGGCAAAAAGGCCTAAGAATGGAAAAGGAGAAATAAGGGTGGAATTGAGTTGAAAAAGAAAAGCGATATTATGTTGAAATTGGTTTGGTGAATTGCAAGTCGTATGCTTAAATTCTATATTTTCAAGTCAAGTCACTTAATCCAAATTTCTCTACCCTTACCAAAGAGCCTACATTACAACCAAATAAAAAGTCCTTTTTGATTCTTAGATTGTGCGCACAAAAGTGGTCGAGATGTTAGACGATTTGCAAGCTATGGTAGTTCTACTTTCGAATTGAATTTGAGCGTAAACACTTACCATACACTTCGAGAGTAGAGTGATACACTATTTACTTGTGAGTCGCGATGTCAAGTACCCGAAAAGAGTATTAATGATGTCGAGTTTATAAATAACGACTTCTTAATGATGAGTTACATGGTTTACTTGAGTATGGAGTCAGTGTTATTTAATGTTTATAGTGTTCTTGGGTGTTCTTTTGTTTTTACCCCTTATATTGTTTTTTCTAAATTTGCTCGAGGGCGAGCAATGCTTTAAGTTTGTGGGATTTTTATCGAGTGTAAAATATACGTGCATTTGAGGGTTTAAAATAATATATATTTGATGCATTTGCACGCATATTTAGTGTGTTTTACTTGGTTTCCCTTGTTGGGCGTGATACTATGCACTCTTCGAATTTTGTAGAAAATGGAGCTAAATTGGAAAAAAAGATGATAGCATGTTTCAAATTATATGTAAAAAGATAAGGTGCGAGCAAAAATATGAAAGAAAGAAGCACGGACGATCAAAGAAAAGAGAATTTCCTTCAAAAACGTCAAAACGCGTTACGGTTTCAAAGACCTTTGGCGGGGTTTAGTGTTTTGGCCATAACATCCTCTACAAAATTGATATTGAAGTTATTCAAGTGGCCATGGAAAGATAAGAGAAAGATCTACAACTTTCATTAAGACCTCAAGATCAAATTATATTCCCACGACCCGCCGTGTGGGATTACACGGGCGTGCAATGTAATGGGGCTGAATTGGTCTCATTTTCCTACTAAAACTCGCAAGTGATCTCTCCAATCATCTATAAAAGGGACCCAAAGGTGTGCACGAAAATACATCATTCCATACAGCAAAAACACACCAAATAACGTAGGAACCGAAGAATCAATGAAACCACGAGAGCAAAAGGCTAGGTCGCGAAGAATACCACAAGGCTTTCGCATATAGGGAGCACAAGAGCCGAGGGCTTGGAGGGAGAATCCATCCGACAAGAAGGGGTTTTCTTTCTATTTCTAAGAACTCTTGTCTATGCTTATATGATGTCATAATATTGATTCGAATTTGTCTATGAGTTTGTAATCAATGTTTGGCATATTTTTCGGATCTTAGGGGCATAATCGAAGCTCATGGATTTGTATTAAATATGGTTACTTGTTTTCTTAATTACTTCATGCGTTTTATTTTATGAATTCGAGTGCTTATTTATAATTGCTTTTTATTTGGCCATTCATTTGCATGTCATATTTGTTATTGCAAAATTTGGACGATGAGCTCTTACAAAAGATAAATCGGACATGAAACATGTGTGACGGACGTGTTTGTGGGGAGTTATTCAATTCACAAATCTTTTTGTAGTTAATAAGAATTTTAACGTTCGACCGGACTACAATTGTTATTAATCAACTGTTTACGCACCACCTGACCAAGGGAGTAAATGAATTTAGGAATTGAACCCATAGAATTGCATGAATTGGTTTTTAAAACTTTATTCGCATTTAATATTGAAGAAGCATGTTGAGATTATGTGCCTAAGATTGCTCCTAAAGATGTTGAAAATACTTGTGGGGTTCACAAATTTATTTTATTTATTTTTCTTTATTTTTCAATTTTTTCCTTAGATTAAAATAACTTGATATTCGGTCGCTTCAATAAAATTGGAATACGGTGTTATTATAGCCTAAGTGTTTCGAGCTTCAATCCCTAAGGAATACGATATTGCTTGCCATTATTCTATAAACTATACTGTACACTTGCAGTTGTATGAACCAAATCATTTTTTGGTGAACACTGGGCTGAGTTGTGTATTATCAATTCCCAATTGTAAGAAGACATTATAAAAAATGATATCCGCCGAACTACCACTATCCACTAAAATCTTCTTGACCCAAAAGTTAGACATCGTCATTGATATTACTAAAGCATCATTATGCTCACTTCGTGCCACATTTAAATCAATCATCGAACAAGATCTCTCCTTGAAGCATGAACATTATAAATTTGTTCTAGCGATTGACCGATTCGTGAATGCACTCCTTCGAGCACACATTAGGGCTCTCCTTGCTTTATGAGAGTCTTCTCTGCTGGACCTCCGAAATAACTCCAATCGCTCCGATCTACAACTCTTCGTGAATGCACTCCCACTATCGTTAGCATGATCCCGATTGACATCTTTTGACTTTGATGCGTCATTTCTCTTTTGATGGTCTTCTCTTGATTTGTCCACAAATTCTTTCGAGATACCTCCTTCTTATAAGCTTTTCGATCTCATTCTTGATGACACTCTTACATTGTATGTCCCCTATGTAAGTCCAAGCGCTACGATAATCTAGAGGGGGTGAATAGATTATCTTCATCTTTTCGATTTTACCCTCTTTTTCGAACCGAATGCTCAAAGACAATAATAAAGGTGCGGAATGTAAACAACACACGTCGATTTATAGAGGTTCAACCCACCTAGGGCCTAATCCTCTACCACCCCAGTATATCAGGGATGGATTTTAAAAAGAAAAAGAATTTTATTAATTACAAAAATTAATACAAACTCAACTTACAACACCTTGAAGAGCACCACACTCTTCTTCAACACCACCTTTGGAGATTACCACAATCTCCCTTTGAAAATTACCACAATCTTCCTTCAATGGCACCTTTGAAGATCACCACAATCTTCAATCTTGAAGAATACCAAATTCTTCAACACCTCAAGAGCACCACACTCTTGAAACTCCTATCACCTAGATCACCCAAGTGTATTCTTACCACAAGAATACTCACAAGGATGTCTTGTGTTGAATGATGACCAAAAATCAAGATTACAACTCAATAATGAATATTACAATATGAGTGCAAAGTGTAATCAAGAATAGCCTAAACCTCAAGGATGTGAAAGTGATAAGCTAGGCAAAATTACAACAAGAATAATAACTATGAAGAACAAATATTTGCTTGAAGAGTATCTTGTTGTATTGTATCTCAATTGTTGTATTGATTGCTCCAAAACTTCCTCTATTTATAGGAGATGATTGATCAAGCATAGGCTCCTCTTGGGGATTGAAAATCTCTTGAAAAATACAATTAAAATCAAGAATATAGCTGTTAGAAATCAATCCCACATTTTAAGGAAAGTTTGTCTGCTGTCAAACGGTCAGAATTTTGCTGTCAAAAGATAGGGCGACCGGTCGCACAGAAATAGAGTTTGAAGTAAACGTATCAACATTTTACACAGGGCGACCGGTCGACGTAGGGTTCGACCGATCGTCCCTATGTTGGCGGTCGCACAAACTTAAAAATCGAAGGGCGTGGAGTTGCATTTCAAAGCCATGCTCCCAGTGCGGTTGCGTCACCGGTCGGCGCCCGGTCGACCCGGTCGACCTGGTCCTTTTTAGTTCCGTCTCATTTTTTGTTTCAAAATTCATCTTGAGACGGGTTGTCTATCTGGCGATAGGTTGACCTCGAGATTGCAAATATTGTCCAATTTTTGTCGAAAATAAAACTCAAGAAATACTCAGAAAGTTTAGTAAAAACATTTTAAACCAATCGGGAGTATTTAGACAACATTTAGGAACCTTGTTTTGAAGTAAAAACTTATAAACATAAAATCATTAAAAGTGTTGTCCAATTTTATCTCGAAATAAAACTTGAAGAAATACTCAGGAAAATATTCAAACCATTTGAAATCATTTAGGAGTATTTGGACAACAATTAAAAATATTGTTTTGGTGTAAAAATAAAAATCATCAAAATTAAGAAAAAAACATGTATTTTTCGAGTGAACATACCTCGATGGTTTAAGAAACTTAATGAAGAAATAGCCAATGAATATGAGATATATAACCTACACAATTCTTAAACAAAGTTTGCACAAGATATAATAGCACAAGTGTAGGTCAAACAATAATAGATATCACAATAAAATGCTTATGCTATAGAAATCCATAAGAGTTTAAAAACAACATGTAAGGTCTCATTTTCAAAGGATTTTTAAAAACACAAATATATATTGATGACCTTAATTTTTAAAATAATGAAAACTCATTTTGCAATTTAGACACAAATAAAAACATGCATACTAAGTCAAAATGCATATGTAAGTAGAGAGATACGGTTTACCAATTACGCCATTTCCATGGGTTGTGTCGTTCCCATTGTTGATGATATCTTCCTTTTGAAAATATTCATGTTGATGGTGATTTCTCCAATTACTCCATCTCCAAGGATTATATCCTTCCCTTTGTTGATAGTGTCTTTCTCTTGGGAATTCATTGTGGGGATATCTTCTCCTTTGATCAAATGAGACGCTTATTTGATGTCTTTTTGGCGGTATTAATTTTTCCGATCATTATTCCGTCGGGTACCTAATTTGACATTGTTTTGTGGTACCCTCAAGTGTTTTGGGTCCTTTGGGATTAGTCTTGAGACTTTTAGGTCTCCAACAATAATTAGAGCTATTTCTAGCCCGACAAGTATTAACGGCGTGTCCTTTCTTAGCGCAATAAAAGCAAGTAATATTACTAACATGCATAGAACACGATTCTTTTTCATATGCTTGACAATATTAGCTCATGATCAAGTTCACTATCACAATCATTAACATTCACAATATTGGGCAATTTATTGGTACTTAAGTTAGATTTTGATAAATCATTTTTCATGCAATTCATATCCTCAACAAGAGTACTATTTTGTTTTTCAAGGTTTCTAACCTTGTCAAGTGTGGTGGTGTGAGCACATGATAGTAATTCATAGGAAGTAAATAAATTATCCTTTTCATTTTTCAAAACATTGAATTCCTTTTTCAAATTTTTGTACTTAACAAGTAAATTTTGGAATTCATTTTAAAGATCATCAAAATCATTTTGCAAATCACTATAATCATTTTTAACAACAATATCATAGGAAGTAGATGGTTTAAGACATACCTCGTTTTCTTCTTCGATGCCCATAAGACAATGTTCAACTTTGAAGAAAAATACAATTAAAATCAAGAATATAGCTGTTAGAAATCAATCCCACATTTTAAAGGAAAGTTTGTCTCATTGTCAAACGGTCGAGAATTTTTTTGTCAAAGATAGGCCGTCGCATTTAAATAGAGTTTGAAGTAAACGTATCAACATTTTACACAGCGGGGGTGACCGGTCAACGTAGGGTTCGACCGGTCGTCCCCTATGTTGGTCGGTCGCACAAACTTAAAAATCGAAGGGCAAGAGTTTGTTTCAAAGCCATGCTCCCGGGGGCGTCGGCCGACGCCTGGTCGGTCGGTCGACCTAGTCCTTTTTAGTTCCGTCTCATTTTTGTTTCAAAATTCATCTTGAGTACGGGTTGCCTATCTGGCGACCGGTTGACCTCGAGGCAAATGTTGTCCAATTTTTGTCGAAAATAAAACTCAAAAAATACTCCGAAAGTTTAGTAAAAACATTTTAAACCAATCGGGAGTATTTAGACAACATTTAGGAACCTTGTTTTGAAGTAAAAACTTATAAACATAAAATCATTAAAAGTGTTGTCCAATTTTATCGAAATAAAACTTGAAGAAATACTCAGGAAAATATTGAAACCATTTGAAATCATTTAGGAGTATTTGGACAACAATTAAAAACATTGTTTTGGTGTAAAAATAAAATCATCAAAATTAAGAAAAAAACATGTATCAAACACCCTATCTCGGTAAAAGTGACAATATTTCTCGGATTTTTGACGCTTTGGATTTTCTTTCATGGGTTGAGGTCGTTCAATTAACCCTGCGTTCTGTTACTACCAATATCTCTGATCTTCTAGCTTTTAGAGGGGCGTAATCACTATAACCATGAGGAGGGACGTGCTTCCGTTCTTCTTTTTTCCTCCCTTCGGGCTTTTCTTCTTTTCTGTACTTTCTTTTTGTGTTTCTACTCACGTAAAAGTCTCTTCTATCCTTATATACTTCTCACCCATAAACAATAACTCTTCTAGGGTACTGCGGGTTTTCGCTATGGACTCTTTGAACCTCCCATGACGCAAATTCTGTTGCATTATCCCTGCTAGTAATTCATGATTGACATGAGTTACTTCATGTACCACTTCGACAAAATGCATCACATAATCACGTAAAGGTTCTCCATCTCGTTGTGAAATTGAAAATGATATGTCGCAGATCTTAGGGTATTTGCGATTTATCGAGAATTGATGTAAGAACCTTTGTGGCAGCTGCTCAAAGCCAGCAATGGTGCCAGCGGGCAGTTGGTTGAACCATGCTAAAGCGCGCTTGGTTAGTGTGGTTCGGAATATCTTATAGTATGCGGCATCACTTAAGTCATAGATGCTCTTGTGGATCTGCTAGTTCCATTGAACTCGTAAGATTGGCAACTTTAATCCCAACGAAGTGATTCGACAAGGATGGCAATTGAGAAAGGACTACGTTTTCTTTGGTAAGATAGCAAGTGATAAGTGGTTCACCGCCTCTCCTTGCACTCCGGATGGAACATTTGGCGTCATTGCGCGTGTCCTATTAGTGTCTTCCCTACGTCGAGCATTATCAAGCGAAGATGAGGCTCGGCTTCCTACATGAGCTCGATGGTCAACTTTCCTATGTCTAACACGTTGCGGTGGAGCTTGGTGATGGCATCATCTCGTCTTTCTTCTTGCCTCAACTCTGTCCTCATCGAGTTGGAGCGAGTCCTGGCTCGATGGGAGGACCGAGGGGCTCTTCTCTCGCCATGCGTGAATATATTGTGCTTCGCTTGAGTAGCGACCACCCGCAACAAAGATCCTCCATCATAGCTCTTAACGCTTCTTGAGTGATCGAACATCTTTGGGTTGGTCGGGATTAATCTGGATGAGGTGGGGGTGGATCGCGTCTCCGAGGTTGTGGTGGTCGTTGATCCACTCCATTCTCATTTGGTTCTTCAAGATGAGAGACGCCTCGCGGACTAGCTCCTCGAGCCGCTCCGGGATTTGGTTTGCATCCTCAATGTGCGGTAGTAAGTTCCCACAGACGGCGCCAATGATGAGGTGGTAACACTATATTCTTCAAGATCCTGAGCTGGAAGTCTACAAGTAAATTGGGTCATCTTTCGCAACACAACAAATTGTTAGGGTGTCGGAATTTTTCCGGCGATAACCTCCGACGCTCAAGCTAGATTTGAGAGCCAAATAATAACTAGAATTCACAAGACTAGATGTAGTAAAAATGAATTTCATACCTTGGAAATGGAATTGGTGGTGATACTTATAGTATCTAAGAGCACGAGTTATTATCACGGTGGTATATGGTGCATGGACCATGTGGGCCCATTGAGCCCATAAATAAAATTCTTGTTGGACTCTATTATATTTGGACATTTGGGCCTTTTTAATATATATGCTCATAATAAAAATTATGTTGAGCCCATCAATAATCATAAATATGAATCCCTTGCATTTGGAGCTTCCAATGTCTCTCACGCACAAATATTGAACATCATACCGCATTTTGTCATACTTTACATTTATTTAATTTGTTGGACAAAAGTCAAAAGGTATTAAATAAATATTTACCATATGGGTGTTTATCATTCTACATTGTAGTTTGTTGTTTCTATTTAATTTAAAAATGAGTTTTACTTGCACATAAATATTTTTGTTTTAACTCTTCTTGCAAAGAAGAATTTGTGTTTGCAATGCACCGAATAAGGCACTGGTCCAGATGGATTTAACTTGACCTTTTACCAACGGTTCGAGTTTGATTGGTGAAGAATTATTCAAAGCAGGTTCATCATGGCTCGCTGACGGATATTTTCCCACCGGTCTAATGGATACAAACATTGTTCTCGGTGCCAAAATGCCAACAAATTTAAGTCCATGAAGGATCTTCGACCCATTGCTTTATGTAATGTATTGACAGGATTATTTCCAAGGTGCTTGCTAATCGTATTAAATATGTTCTCCCATCGATTATTTTCAAACTCACCGCTTTCATTAAGGGACGATCTATTATTGATAATGTATTGGTGGCTTTTGAGACAATGCATTACATGAAGAGGAAGTCTAGGGGAAAAAAGGGCCTCATGACTTTGAAGATTGATATTAGTAAAGCATATGATAGAGTTGATTGGTCGTACTTGGAAAACATTTTATTAAGGGTGGGATTTGATAATAAATGGGTGCAAATGCTTATGCTTTGTGTGAGATCGTATCATATTGATCTTGATTAATGGTTCGTGGTCGGACCTATTATTCCACAATGGGGGGCTTCGCCAAGGGGATCCATTATCCCCTTATTTATTCATTCTATGTGCATAAGGCCTTTCAAAGAATGTTCCAACAAGCTCCGGCCGAGGTCATATTCACGGGCTCGATTTGTAGGGGGCACCATCGGTATCACATTTATTGTTTGACGATGATAGCTATTTGTTCTTTCACAAATAAGGATGAAGCTGAAAATGTCAAACAAATTCTTCATCAATATGAAATCACTCTGGGCAAGCAATTAATTTTAAGTCTAGTGTGTCATTCGATTCGAATGTTAACCCACAACAAAGAATGAGGTCCTTAACATTCTTGGAATTCAGCGAAGAAAGACCATGTTGGGAAGTATCTTGGCCTACCATCTCTTATTGGGCGGCGGAAGAAAGAGATCTTTGGCTATATTCGAACAATTTATGGTCTCATTTACAACGGTGGTGTATTAAACCATTCTCTAAATTTGGTAAATATGTGCTTATAAAATCAGTTGCACAAGCTATTCCTACTTATTGTATGAGTGCCTTTTCGCTACCAAAGATATCATTGGGAGAGGAGCTCCAACGTATGATTAATTCTTTTTGGTGGGGTACAAAGAAAGATGGAGGAAGAGGAATTAATTGGTTTGGATGGAATAGATTATGTGCTTCCACGAGGTTGGTGGACTTGGCTTCCGGGAATTCCACTTCTTTAACTTGGCAATGTTGGCGAAGCAAGGTTGGAAGATCTTTTTAACCCAGATACTCTCATTAGCAAGATTTACAAAGCTATATATTATCCATGGGGGATTTTTAAACTCGAACTTGGACATAATCTAAGTTACACTTGGCGTAGTATCCGGAGCTCTCGGCAATTGCTTAAGCCGGGTATAAGGTGGAGTATTGGGGATGGCAAGTCAATCAATGTTTGGAGGATCCATGGCTAAAGGATCATGACAATTTCGTACCATGTCTCCACAAGTTGCAGCCTTGAAGATATGACAATCAATGATCTCTTCATACCTGGGTTATACGAATGGGATTTGAACATCATCGAGGAATACTTTTGTGAGCGGGATATTAATCGGATACTCGGGATTCCTTTGTATTATTCAGATGAAAAAGGCAAAGATAATATGGCATCATTCCAAAACTGGAGCATATCTTTGTAAAATCGGGTTACAAATTGTTGGTGAATTCTATCATTGATGAACAACTTGGGATGACATGGGCTTGGAGAAAAATATGGCAAATGAAAGTTCCATCAAAGATCAAGAGGGCGTGTACGAACTGTTTTGCCTACAAGGTCAAACGGCACACAAAGGAATAAACATCACACAGGTTTGTGTTATTTGTGAAGATCACTTGAAAATAATTTCCATATGTTCTTATCCCGCAAATTTGCTATTAGTCTTTGGAGATTCGGTCATTATTGGGCACTTGTGAATCGAGTTGCGAATGTTGTTGAGTCTTTTGCTTCGTGGTTTTTTAAAATGATGGAGGAAACAACACCTTCCATATTAGCTAAGGTTAGTATGGTCTTGTGGAGTATCGGAAGCAAAGGAACTCAAAACTTTGGAGGAATCACTATAATAATGCGGATGCAATCGTGAAGAATGCGTTTGATTTCTTGGATATGTGGATGGGTCTGCGCGTTTATCATTCCCCCCTACAATCCGAGATGACCATATCACCATGTAAACTTTGGCATCCTCCCCGGTCATCGACTCTAAAATGTAACATTGATCTTTGCATTTTTCGAGAGATCGAAAAAGAGTGGGAATTGGCATGGTATTGAGGATGATATTGGTCATGTTTTGTTGTGTCGAACATCTTTGGTTCTTGGGAGATATTGTTGTCTTTAGAGGGTGAGAGTCGAGGACCGCTTGAAGGTTTGCAATGGGTTCAAGCCTTGGATTTTCCAATGTCATATTTGAGGTCGATGCAAAGGGCATAGTGGATGTATTGAATGATAGTGAAGAGATATGGGACAGAAGTTGACAGGATTATTAGAGTCTCCAAATCTATCTTATCTTCGAACCACTTTATCGGGTTCAATATGTTAGTAGACAAGCGAATATAGTTGCTCATGTTCTTGCTAGAGCATCTAATTCTTATGCTAGTCCAACTATTTAAGTGGAGCCTCCGAACTTTGTGGTTGCTCACCTTAATCAGATGTACTTTACATGTTGATTAATGAAATTTCTCTTCAAAAAAAAATTGAGATAATAAGAAAATAATTATCAGTAATCTTTTAATACGCAATCTCATTTCTGATTTCTTAATTACAAAAAGAAAGCTCAGTTGAATTACATTTCATGGAGATCGTGAGTTATAAAGTGACACATGGTCACATAAGTACATCCAAAACTAATACATTATATATTAATCAACAAATTGACGAGGGTCACATTCTCCATAACTCCATTGTATATTTGTATATGAGAATATTTAAATAACGTTATTGTATATTTTAATATGTAGAGCCGGTCTTTGGATTTCAAGGGACCTGGAGCAAAAAAAAAAAAAAAAATGGAGGCCCCTCTTGTGTTTACATAAAAAATAATAAAATCAATGTAACTAATATAATTTCATTGATTTAACATATAAAATAAGATATGTAATAACAAAAATACCATACTTCAGCTTTAATATTTTGGTCTTATTAAAATAAAGTTAGAAAAAATCTTTCAATATTATTTATCACAAAGGAAAAACAAAAAGAAAAGAACTACTAATTAATTAGCTAGAAAAAATTGATCTTCTTGCATTTTTAAAAAAATCATATTTTTAAAGAAATTCATTCTCAATTGAAAGATATAATGCAATCAAATTCTTCCAACTCTTTTTTTTTTTTTTTGTGTGCGGTTTTGCAAAAGAGAAAAGGGCCTGAAGGTGGGAGCGGATGCATGTTTTTTTGGTTTGAAAAAAAAAAAGTCCAACTTTGCGTTTGTGCTACACTAATTTTTTGTTATACTTATTAACCTTTTTTTATATGCATTAAATCTGTATATAAAAAAATTGGGGCCCTTGCTAGCGGGGTCCTATGCGGCGGCACCACCTGCACCGCCCCAGGACCAGCCGCCCTGTTAATATGAATAAGAATAAGAAAAAAAGATTAGTCGAAACTCAAAATTTTGAAATAAATATAACTTCGTATGACTAGTCGATAATCAATATAATTTTGGATAACTGTTAGCAATTAAGTTTCGAAGGTCGATGCCAATATGTAAATATAGTAGAAAAAAACTATTATTTTTCATTGAGCAGGTACATTTTTCACTGACTTGAACCTAATAATTAAAAATGTCCTGATTGAGAAAAGAGATACATTTTAGGGCCCTCATTCACACTCATAATTATAAACAAATGCTAAAGATTCTGACTGGTTTTTTATTTTTTAGTTTTTCTGACACCTAAAATTAAGCGAAAGAATGATGATGCCTAACTTAGTTAAAAAGTTGCTTTCTATGGCCATCCCCTAATGCTACTATTTTAATTCATCCTATAACTGCCGCCTCTTGTTTTGCTACTTAAACCGCACTAACATGTGTAGCATGTACAGTCCCACACATTAAATATATATATATATATGTCAAAATTATAGCTCTCGTTTTATTCGATTTTTTTTAAAAAACTTTTTAAAAATAGTGGTGTTATTAAGAGTAATATATGGAAAGTGTTGAATTAATCACTACAATATAAAACCAATTTAGTTACAGAAAAATCGTAGATAAGTATTAAAATAATTGTAAAATATAAGTAAATTTGTTGTAGGTAAAATTGTTGTAACTAAATATTTACCAACAAAATTTAAAACTATTAGTAAATACTTACAATATTCGTGTAAAGTAAATTTAAAAATTATGGTGATTTGTTGATAATTGGTCGGTATAATTTGGGGCAAAATAATAGTTATATTCTATCGGTATTCGAGTAATCTGTAAAATTTATTAACTAAGCCATTTATGTCGGTAGATTCCGTCGGTAAGAATTATTTTTAGTGAATTAACCAAATGGTCAATTACATATCATACATTAAACACTTTTCTCCATAAAATTTATTCGTAATTTGGGAAAATAATTAACAAATGATCAATTATATTGATCTCCCCATTCCCATGTCCAATGTTAAATATGAAAGCACATCCTAATTGTTGGTTCATTGAATACCACTTTTTGACTGGAATTGAGACTTTGCTAATAAACTCCGTTAATTAATGTTCTTCCCATTTGATTATGGTTAGTGATTCTGTTTCTAAACATAATCCATTACATGACAGTTACTAAAATAATCAAAACTTACGCAATTATTGATGTTGTAAAAATAAGGGAAAATTAGAAAATTGGTCCTATAAGTTGGCATGTTTAGACATTTAGTCCTTTAAGTTGGCCTGTTTGAAAATTAGTCCTCTATATTATGAAATTTTAGACTTTTGGTCCTCTAAGTAGGCCTGTTTGAAAATTAGTCCTCTAAGTTATGAAATTTCAGAAATTTCGTCCGATTTTCACCGGAAATTTTTCAATCCACCGAAATTCTTCGACTAGGATCTAAAACGATCGGACGAGCACAATTCTCTTTCAAGAGTATGCAAAACATCACCTTCCACGCTGGCAACTATAAAATCTTCTTACGGGATTATCAATCGTCCAAGAAGTCCGTACTTGTGCTCATTTTCCACACGCAAGTGCGGACGGACTTTGGACGATTGATAATCGGGAAGAAGATTTTTATGGTCGGCGTGGAAGGTGATGTTTTGCATACTCTTGAAAGAGAATTGTGCTCGTCGACGACGTCGTTTTAGATACTAGTCGACAATTTCCGGTGGAAGTGGAAAATTTCGGTGAAAATCGGACGAAATTTCTGAAATTTCATAACTTAGAGGACTAATTTTCAAACAAAAAGCCAACTTAGAAGACCAAAAGTCCGAAATTTCATAACATAGAGGACTAATTTTCAAAGAGGCCAACTTAGAGGACCAAAAAAATCTGAACATGTCAACTTATAGGACCAATTTTCTAATTTTCCCTAAAAATAATATCAGATTCTACACAACCACTATTTATTCCATTCCACCAAATATTTAAAAGGATGCTAATCAAGATTTTGTGCTTCTATATGTATGGGATTACATATTCAATTAAATCAAACTTTTGGTCATGAAAATTATTATAATCATGGATTAGTCGATGCTACCCCACTTGGGTAGCCAAGTGGGTTCTATCTAGTTAGATCAACACACTTGGGTGTATATGTGGGTTCTATACCTCTCAATATCCATGTGGATGTGTGTGTTTATGTGTTGATCTAAGTATATAAACCATTTGGGTAGCTACCCAAGTGGGTAGCATCTACTTAATTACCCTATAATCTTGGTCACAAAACTGATCACAAAAGTGGTTAGGACTCACTTTCATCAAGAGATCGATGTATCCAAAGTCAACCTGACTACCTATCTGATATCTTTCAAAAAAAAATTAAATTATGTCTGAGAATATAATTACCCTTTTTCCATTTTTCCAACTGCAAACACTAAACAATATAGCATCTTCAATTGAATGAAGGTCTCAATAAGTTTAGCTTAATTTCCTTTGAATTTAGTTTAACCTATATTTGGCCAAACATACTAGCTAAGACTTAGCTAGGAGAGTAAACTATTTGCTATAATAAAGGGACTAAGGGGAGATAAAGGAGAGAGATATAATTAATAGGGAGAGGAAAATAAAATTATTCATCATCCCTTCATTAATTGGTACTTATATATACATGTTTCTATCCATTGATCAAGAGATATATATGAATGGAAAGAGGGACATGTACATATTTCATATTTCTTCATAAAATTACATTATAATTTCTTACTTGTACGGTGTTTCATCTGATATTTTAATTCATTGAGTAGATGTCATATATATAGATGATATTATTATTCTACACGTGACAATATTAATCTAGTCTATTATGACACTAAATGATGAAATATTATAAGAAGTAGGTGAGTTGTACTCATTTTTCTTACACTTATTATTTTACATACAAAGCAAATTACACATACACCTTAAAGATTGAATGTTTGTTTGCCTGTTTGAAAGCTAGTTCACGCCTTGAGAGTTACACCTCCATCCATGCAAAAGACTCCACTTTTTTTCTCTGAAAAAGAATAAACAATGCAGGGAAAACATATCTAATATTATTTTCCTCGATCAAGATGATATGCCAAAGTAAAGCCTGCATGCAGACACGACTTGTTTGACTTTTGTTACACCAAAAACCCATCCCAATTTTTTTTTTAAAATTATATTCCACCCTCTGTTTAGATATGGTATCAATTTGTGTAAACTACAAATTTTAAATAGTTTTATACAATTACAATTTTTATTATAATTTATACCACATCATTTGTAAATCCTAGGTGAAGTGCACAATCGTCGGATGGAAATTGATCGGTGTGAGTGCATATATCTGTGCATGGAGAAGAAAATATGTAATTGGTATAATATTAAAATTAATGAGAACATTTTCATGAAATTGGTAAAGAAATAACGAAACATTGTAGTTACGTTTTTTTTTTTTTTATTGAAGGCGCAGGCCCGAAATAAATTAGAAGGCAAAAAGGGAGTCTTGGTCACACTACCATAAAATTTAGCCTAAAGATGGAGCCTCATTAAAACCTCCCAACGTAAAACCCACCCTTGTGAGAAACCTTTTAGAGGAAAATGAGGAACATTTTTGATGAACATATACATCTCTTTGCTCAAATTCATATATGATATTAAAATTTATACTATATTACATGTAAATATAGAAATAGGAAATGGTGCACTTCTGATCCCATTTTGTTAATTGTATTAGCTTAGTGAAATATAATATAATAATTTAATAGAAGATACATGATAAAAATATAGTAGAAGATCATTTTGTTTGGGAATCATCAAAAGAAAATAAATAGATCAAATATAATAATAATGTGGGGAATTAAATAGGATTAGTGGGTAGAAAAAGAAAAGAGATGAAGAATGAGGATTGGAATCAGAAAGGTTGACTAAAGGGCCTCTACAAGTTTGAACACTCACCGATGATTGCGGCCATTATTCCTCTTTCTGAAAATTTCCAATTTTTGTTTTTGTGAAATGGTCTGCACATGATCTAAGTCAAAGTCAACAGCTTTTTTGTTCTTTGATGTTGCATTTAGTTTACTCTCTTAATACAAATTGTTGTTTACTTATTTTTTTAAAAAATATGTTGATCGAATAATATGTGAAAGTGAAATATAGTTGGATTGATAAATGCAAAATTGATTAATATAATTGAAAATTATTTGAAGTTTCAAGTGTTTTTTTTTTTTTTTTTGAATAATTCATTTGAGGGTGGGGGATTGAGGCGATATCTCCGACTTGCTGATAATGAAGAATCTTGCCTTTTTTTTTGTGTATGGTTTGGAGCGTTTTTGAAATAGACTTTTGGATCTAAAAGTCATTTCAATACTTAATTGATGTTTGGTGAATAACTTTAAATGGACTTTGTATAAATCACTCCTCTAAAAAGTTCATTCTAAAGAACTAAGATTAAATTTTTGCTTCACTTTTGTGGGAACAGAGTTGTATGATGAAAATATTTAACACATTCCCGACGTGAGAATTAAAAAAAAAAAAAAAAAAAAAAAACATGTCTTGAATGAGACCAAACATAGTCATAAATAATTACTGTGATTATGTGATATTATTGACTCCTATTGCAATTAAATTACCTTGTAACATCTTTAACTTTTATTACTGGTATCTTTTTAAGAGTGTAGAAACTTGTACTGATTTATTATTCATTTTAATTATCATCTAATATTTTGTATGAATTAAGAATAAGATATTAAAGAAAAGCTAGAAAAGACAGGACTATATATAATATAATTGATTCAGAAACTTAAACGCGTCAAACACAGAAACAGACGAAAAGCTAGCGGGTCCGGACAAAATCAGCCTCGTGTTGCGTGTACGCCTCTCTCAAATATTTATTGTTATTTAGTGAGACTCTAATTCTATTTTCTTTTTCGTTACTACTTTTTGGGCCAAAATAATATTGCATGCAATATCTGGGAACTGGGGTCTAGCTACCTCTTACCTTTTGATCTCCACTTGCCTTTTTATTTTTCTTACTCTTTATTCTCACTTTATTTTCTATATCTTTTTATTTAACTGAAATTTATTTCATTCATCTCTTTTCTAAAGCTATAATTGGAATCATAGTTGAAGCCAGGCGGAGCAGGACACCCTAATAGGGTGGTACATCAAAAATAGAGTGAATCGGATAGAAACTACAAGAAAAAATAATACAAATTATAACTATTTTTCTTAAATTTCTCACTAATTTTTTTAAAGAAAAGGTGGGCCAGGGCCAGATTGGCCCAAGCCCCGAATTCGCCGGTGGTTGAAGCTCTATTAAAGCTACTAGATCAACGGATGAGATCAATCAATACTATTTTCGAAGCAGAGAAGATCTCATCCGATTAATCAATACTCTTATCAATGCGTATTCGTTTTTCAATCGACAATCAAAGAAATAGTTGAATAACTATATATCTAAATATTAAAAACCGCATGGATCATACGAAAATCTATCCATCCATTATCGCCATTGTAAAGCTTAAAATATGAGAAAATATAATCCTACACATTGTTAACGCTTTTTAACAAAATATTATTTTTTTTTTTCGAGTTACACAAATGAATCGGAAAAAAATGGCTTAATATTTTAGGCAAAAACGCCATTCCCCACCGTTTTTAACAAAAATCGTCACCTACGGGGCGTTTTTGTTAAAGTTTTTTTTTTTTAATTTTTTAAAATTAAAAACGGCTATAACATGACCGTTTTTAGTAAAGTTTTTTTTTAAAGACTATTTCTAATTAAAAACGTTTTTTTATTAAAGTTTGTATTGTTAAAAATGATTAGTCCTTTAATTACATAATTATTTGATATATTAGCATATAATAATACTAAAATCCTATTATACTATATTATTAGATACATAATTAATATGTATACTAAATAATTATTATATATAATACATAATTAAATAATTTTATAAATATATTTGTTATATTTATAAATTATTTGTTATTTTCAATGTTTATATAATATTCATTGTTTTAAAAATCTCTCGCCTAACTTCTATTAGTCTTCGCCAGGCGCTAGACTCTCTCGACAGGCGCACGGCCCGTCGTCCAAGGCTAAAGAGAATATTATCCACCACCACCCGCATAATGAATCAGGTAAATCCACGCGATTTTTTATTGAAATTCTATATTCTCTTACGTGCAATATAATATCGGAGAGTCTAGCGCCTGGCAAAAACTAATAGGAGTTAGGCGGAGATTTTTAAAACAATGAATATTATATAAACATTGAAAATAACAAATAATTTATAAATATAACAAATATATTTATAAAATTATTTAATTATGTATTATATATAATAATTATTTAGTATACATATTAATTATGTATCTAATAATATAGTATAATAGGATTTTAGTATTATTATATGCTAATATATCAAATAATTATGTAATTAAAGGACTAATCATTTTTAACAATACAAACTTTAATAAAAAAACGTTTTTAATTAGAAATAGTCTTTAAAAAAATAGAAAAATAAAAACGGCCATGTGATGGCCGTTTTTAATTAGACATTTTTTTAAAAAAAACTTTACTAAAAACGGTCATGCTATGGCCGTTTTAATTTTTAAAAAATTTAAAAAAAAACTTTAATAAAAATGGCCCCTCTGATGACGATTTTTGTTAAAAACGGTGAGGGGAATGCGTTTTGCCTAAAATATTAAGCCATTTTTTTCGATTCATTTGTGCAACTCGAAAAAAAAAAACGTAATATTCTCGTTAAAAAAGCCCATTGTTAAAGTCATGATATATACACGTATCTCGTCTCTAACATCCAATGCATAGTGTTTTCCAATATAACACCATAATGGCAAAATCCTTTGTGCTTTTCAATTTTTTTCTTGATAATGTAAAATCGCAGTCACTACCCTTGGACCGCGCATTGGGTTAATGCAAATGCAAACCAAGGACGGATCTAAAATTTTTCTACAATGAGGGCACAAATTGTCATTTTTAACATAATGTATAGATAGTTGTTAAATTATAAATAGTAAATAATAAGAAAAGAAACAATAATAATTGGTAGAAAAAGAAAAGAAAAGTAATAAATAGAAAAAAATTAATAGAAAACAAAAAAGGAAAATAATAAATAGTAAACAGAAAAATAGAAATAATAGATAGTCAAAAAGAAAAAGAAAGTAATAAATAGCAAAAAGAAAAAAAAAAGGAAAAAACTATGGGCGCACGTGCCACAATAAAAGATATAGATCCATCTGCAAACCATAATTTAGGAAACCAAGGGAACCAAACTAAACAAGCCATGTTCGTCAAGCTCGACTAAGAGGCCTCAAGATTCCACCCTACCCCACTTGACCATCCCATGGGGGCCTTTTGCACTATATTGTGATAATACTATACCATCAAAGAATAACATTCTTGGAACCCAGTGATCTGGAAATGGGCCACAAATTTCAAGCAAAGTGTGAACATGTCCAGTTCAATTCAACTGTCAACACGTATTTAGAAACCCGAGAGAGAGAGAGACCCATGTCCAACATAATTCTAGGTCAAATTCAAAAGGACCCAATATCCCATAAACAATACATTTTCCATTCAGTCCTATTAATTTTTTGGAGACCTTTCTGAAATTGGTCAACAATGTTACCAAATTTTCCAGTAGAACGATAAGCGAATGGTCAAAAGGGTCCCCTTTCATATTTTTGATATTTTTTTACTGTCCTTCAATGTGGTTTGGTATTGACTAAGCAGTCCTACAGCTAAATTTAAAGGGAAAAAAAAAGATCACCATAACCCTCATCATGGAAAAATGATTAATATAATAACCATGGATTACGGATAAGTAATAGAATAGAGTTCAACAAAGGTTTATGGTCAAAAGTGATTTTATTAGTAAAAAAACCTTCACGGCAGCAGATATTGACGAAGCATTACCTACGTTAACCAACATCCGAGGCACCCAAAGGACCAGATTTCCTGTTTCACTTAACTGCATGATTAACATGGGTCATTCAGATGAATACGAGTGTTTATTGTTTTAATACATCTACACATGTGGAACATAAAAACAGAACAGGAAATCAGAATCCGGCACCCAAGACGACAAAGACTACATGCTAACCCAAGACTACTATTGGGCACCTCCAATTGTAGAACATGAAAGTGAAAGAACTAGGTGGCTAACCGAGGCCGAAAAATCATTCATACAAAAATTAAGAAATGTAAGAATCATATTGTTACAACAAGAGAGGACTAGAGATTCAACCATATATGTTTTGGTTAAAGTTAAATATTATAGGGCATCAAGCAGGCCTAGGCAAATATTTTCTTTAGTTGAAAACAACCAAAATGCGGACTTGATTGCCTGAATCACCATAATCTTGATAAAAAAGATATAAGTGGGCAAGAAACATGAAACGAAGAATTGAGCAAAACTCTAGACAGGAAAAAACCTGAGCCCCACAACACCACATTTGAGAAACTCATGACTCTGAAGTAGCAGCAACAGCTTGCCTGAGTCTACGTTGATGTACATCCCAGTTATACACACGAGCAATAGTAACCTAACCAATGCACAAGCAAAGATAAATATAAAAGGCAAACTAAATATGACATAAACATGAGAAGTGGATAAACAGCTTAATATGAATCTTTATTTTACACATGAGACACATAGTATCTTTTTGGAGATTAAGAATGGTGAAGGTATTTCCCCACTCTGAATTGACATGCATGTAACTTTAACTGGTGAAAAAAAGGACATTTGACCAGTTAAACATTAATATGCATATAAATGATTGCACAAAGAGCATCAATTGCAAATTTGCAACAGGCGCGAAACATATTGCAATACATCACTTATAACCCAATTCACTATTACTTGATCCCTTAAAAGTAAGTAGTTTAACATCTCCATTTCCAAAAGGTGTTTAAAAGATTATGCCCACGCTGCGTTACCTGAGTAATCGTCACTTGATCCCTTAAGAATTGTAAATCAGCAACAAGAACTTCTAAACTAGCTTTGGCATTCTCCAAATTTTTCTGAAGGAGGACAGTTGCCTGCAGAACAAAGTTTTCAAGATCTCATATATCTAGGGCACATACAGCATAAAAGCCTGAGTTGAAGGCGTTTAAAAACTAATACCTCTTCACATGAATATTCCAGCATGACATTTGCTCCAAGCCATAGACACACAGAATCCATCTTCAACACGAGCTCGGGAGTAAATGCCTTCAGAAACTTCAAAATCAGCAATAATTGCCTGCAACCAACATCAGGCAATGAATACAGACAGCTCAAATACAATACAAATACAAAATGAAAGTGGAATATACTAACTTCAGCTAAATAATTTGCAATGTAAATAGTGTTAATATTTGATACGACATATTTCACAACTCACGAGGGCTAATTTAACAAATTATTACAAATATCCCACAAAATTACATTTATGGGGTATTTGTGAGAGATGTTAATAAAACAAGTGTAGACACCATTGCAAATGGCGCCTCTAAGGTAGGCGCCAACAACAATGGCACCTACACCAAATATTTTTTTGATAAAACAGTTGCAATGGTGCATACTCCCGTTTATTCTTATTTGAAATATATTCGAATATATACGAAGCAATTCGAATATTCGTATTTGTTTTGCATGTTTTGTGATGATTTGTGCATGTTTTTGTGTGTTTCATTTGCATGTTGCATGTTTTAGTGTCATATTGTGTTGTTTTGTTAATTTTCTAGGTGTGGGTGGAAAAAATGAGCTTTGGGGCAAGAAATGTCAAAAATCATTTCGCGCAATTAATTGCGATCGTCATATTTTGGACATAACGTTTTTCATATGAAGTCCAATCGACATGATTCTTGCACCACTGGAAAGCTAAGACAAGGTCTATTTCTGCTACGAAAGTTGCAAATAAAGGAGTTTGGAGGGGTTAAAATCATGTGAAAGTGGAAATAATGTGACGAAAATTTGGAAATGACACGTCTTAGTATTTTGGCCATAAACTGTCTCAACAAAATTGATATTGAGGTCATTCAAGCAGCTATAAAAGCTACGAGATAGAGCTACAATTCATAAGAAGGCATCAAGGCCAAATTCTGAAGTTCTTAGGTCGTGCGGCAGCGCAGAAGTCGCGCGCAGCGGACTGTTCGTCAAGTTGCACCGTAATGTGCGTAGTAGCGCGGTACTGTGTGCGGTCGTGCGCGTGACTTCCTGAACATGGAATTCGCGATTTATTTCCGTTTTTTGGTTGTTCCACTTTGTATAGAACTCTAGGCTTATAAATAAGACTTGGGGAGTCTATATTTTCGAACATTTTCACTTCTTAACACTTTTAAACCCTAGTTTTTGTTATTTTGTCTTTCATCCAACATTAGGTATTGCTTGTTCTTCCACCGAAGATATTTTGCGGCTAGATTGTTTTGTGTGTGTTTTGTGATGATTTATGCATGTTTTTTGTGTGTTTTATTTGCATGTTGCATGTTTTAGTGTCATGTTGTATTGTTTTGTTGATTTTCTAGGTGTGGATGGAAAAAACGAATTTTGGGGCAAGAAATGTCAAAAATTCATTTTCTTCATGCGCGATCGTCGTATTTTAGACATAACATTTTCATATGAAGACTAATTGACATGATTTTTGCACCATTGGAAAGCTAATACAAAGTTCGCAAATTATATTTGCTAAGAGTTGCAAATAGAGACATTTGGAGGGCTTAAAATCATGTGAAAGTGGAAATAATGCGATGAAATTTCGAAAAACGACTTGTCTTATATTTTGGCCATAATTCCTCTCTACAAAATTGATATTGAGGTCATTCAAACGGCTATAGAAAGCTACGAGATAGAGCTACAATTCATAAGAAGACATCAAGGACAAATTCGGAGTTCTTAGGTCGCGCGGTCGTGCACAAGTCGTGCACGGCAGACGATTCATCAAGCTACCGCTTAATGTGCGGGTTCACGTGGTACCATGCGGTGACTTCACGATCATGAAATTTGTGATTTATTTCCGTGTTTTGGCTCTTCCACTTTGTATAGAACTCAGGATTATAAATAAAACTTAGGGAGCTATATTTTCGAACACTTTTACTTCTTAACACATTTAAACCCTAGTTTTTGTTAGTTTCTCTTCTATCCAACATTGGGGATTGATTGTTCTTCCAGGAGATATTTTGCGGCTAGATCAAACGTAATATTTCTTCGTTTTCTCTATCTAATTTTTAATTGCTTGGTGATTGCTATTATTGCATTATGATGTTTATGATTGTTTTCTTCCATTCAATTGAATTGATGAATCCATCTACAATCATGAACTAAATTTCTTGTTCTATGATTAGGATGAATTGATTCAAACAAACAAGCATGTATATTGATTGATTGATTTGTCTTCTTAATTGAATTGTTTTATTGTATAATTGATTATCGATCAACTTTGGATTATATTGAGGGAATAATTGAGATCGAGAGATGATTTTATCCCCGAGTAAATTGATTAGGAGGCTAGATATAAATCGGCAATGTATTACCTAACTTGGTTTAATTGGGTAAATTAGATCGTCTGCAGACTTAATTTGTGAATACGAGAGTTATCGGATCTGGGCTAGTTTATATTTGTTTTCTTAATTGTTTAATTGCATGATCAAATGATTGATACCCTCCTTGTGAGTTTGATGAGATGATTCTAAAATCCTAGACGTACTGGTTCCAACAAGGTTTAATTGTGTTAAGTTTTAATTGATCTTTTACTTATTTTTCTTTAGTTATTGAAATCAAACAAACTTGGTTAGATTGTTTAGAATTTATTTTTTGTTTATTGTGATACACAATAGTATTATTTGTCGGCTAAGTCTTCCTTGACAGACGACTTGGATTAACTTGCTACCCTACAATTGATCTCATACTCATGAGAGTCGCTAGATTAATTTGGGTGTTTAGCAGTCGAACAGTATTCAAAATTCTAATCTATCTTTATTGTTCGGTTATTTAGAAATTATACATTTGGAGTAAGAGATATTTTCTTAGTAGGAAGAGGACGCGTTTTCTTGATTCCTTTCAATTTTGGCTTAGTACAAAATGATCAATCCTTATTTACTAAGATAGCTCTCTAATCAATTACTATGATTTATTTGATCTAATAGCTACATTTCATTCACTAGAATAGTCTAACAAAATATATTAGAATAGATTCGTATATACTCTAGTGAATGAAATGTAGCTATTACATCAAATAAATCCTAGCCATTGATTAGAAAGTTGTTTTCCTCAACTGGTGCTGTAGAGTTTGCCAAAGAATTTTTGGTCAAGGATATGAGGGTTAACCTCTCTCCTATGTCCATGAAAGCTTCATGTGGCTTCCACCACCCCTACGGCCTATTGGCTATACATGGAAAGTAAAAAATATCACGACTTTTGACTCTCATGTGTGTTGGCGGTGCTGGGTATAAGACTCGATCTATCGCTAAGAGCCCTAAATCGATTAAATGGAAACGGTTTTGGGTCCTTTTTGGAAAGTCACGCCTTCCAGTGGAATATATTTTTCGGTGATGGTTGTCCTCCCTACCTTCGGGGAAACTTAAGAGGTATGCTCTCAAGAGGTTGAAGCATCGGAGTTACACTGTCCTCCTTTAAAATGCCGAAAAGCACTTGAACAAATCTGATGGTTTAGTATAAATAGAAGCTGAACATTTTGTACTAAGCCAAAATTGAAAAGAATCAAAAAAACGCCTTTTCTTCCTATTAGGAAAATATCTCTTATTCCAAATATATAATTTTCTAAATAACCTAACAATAAAGATAGGTTTAGAATTTTGAATTCAAATATTCGAATTGATTCGTATATATTCGAATATATTTTAATAAAAATAAAAGGGATTAGAATTCTGAATACGAATATTCGAATTGATTCGAATATATTTCAAATAAGAATAAAAGGGGAATAGGCGCCATTGCAAGAATTTGGCGCGCCTTTGTGTTTTTAGTGGGTGTTGCTGTTAAACAAAAAAAAAAAGAGATTTGGTGTAGCTAGAGGTGAGCAAAACCGAACCGGAACGCAAAACCAAACCGAACCGATGCATTGGTGCGGTTTGGTTTTTTTGGTCAAACGGTTTGGTTCGGTTTGCATTTTAACAAACCGAACTAATATTCTATTCGGTTCGGTTCGGTTTTGGTCTAGAAAATATCGGTTTGGACCGAACCGAACCGAATATATTAAATTCTATTTTTTATATATATTCTTTATATTATTATTTCATTTTTAAAATTTATTTAATTGTTAAATTATTGAATAAATATAAAATATATATATTTTTGGCAAAAACAACAAAGGCCCAAAATAAAGCCCAAACCGAAAATGAACCAAACCAAACCGAAATAATTCGGTTTGGTTGGTTCGTTTTTCCTTCAATGCGTTCGGTTTCGGTTTAAGAAAAAAGTAAATTCGGTTTTCGGTTTTTTTGCGGTTCGGTTCGGTTTTGCACCGAACCGGTCGTTTGCTCACCCCTAGGTGTAGCCGCCTACACTTGTTTTATTAAAACCTCCCACAAATGTAATTTTGTGGGGTATTTGTAAGAAACTGTTAACTTAGCCACTCACAAGCATGTTATAAGCATTAGACTTAGTACTGCAAAAACTCCACATGACTATCATAAGAAGGAAAGTTATTCAAGAAACTTAGTATATTTATAAGAGTCAGTTTGTCACTCAAACGGCATACCAAACATATATAAATACCTACATGACAAAAGTCCAAAGATGAGCAAGAAACTCTATTAAATAGTTAAAAGTTTAAGAACGAACCTCACCAGTGCCCTTCTTTGCTTGCAAAGTTGCAACGACATCTAAGCACTCGATGTCAGGAATTTTTGCCTGTTGTTTTATCAATAAGAAAATGATAGTCAAATTTCCCATTGCAAGAAATAGATGCTGGGAATGGCAAATTCAGAACATTACTGATCCTTACTAAATTAGTAGTCACTTCTTTAGTTCAGGATATTGGCACATAAAAACACAAATTTGTATAAGTGTGGCTTGGCAGGAGTGAGCTCACACGGAATATATTATTCTAAGCAGTAAACATAAAGGCATCACGCGGTACAAAGAGCATGATTTCAGAAAAGGAGTCAACTTTCTCTCCTACACCTAGTATCAGCAGACACCAGGATTAAAAGACAAGTAGAAAATTTCCTACATAATCACCAGAAAAGCTCAAGCCAAAAGAATACTCATGATGCATCAGTTAAAGAATGGAAAATTACAATGACTGCTCCATAAAACTAACAATCATCTTCGTTCCTTAACAACTTTAGAACAAGTCAAACCTCAGTTCATGCATCAAAGAAAAATGAAAAGTTCGTAAAAGAAAGCAAACCTGGAGATCCCTCTGCTGTGCAAGAAGTTTCATCTCCACCACTCTGTATTGCTGAAGTCTGCCAAACATTTACAATAGAAAGTAATAAGGAAAAATGAATTAAAGAAATTAACAGGACACAATTAAGAGCTTACACACAAAACATATCAGCATTGTTCAAAAAAACATTGGATGGACCACTGTATCAACTTGACAGGAAGGTAAATGCATATACTAAACCTTATCAAAAACTAGTAGTGACATGATCCAACACTGTTACAGTTACTGTAAACCACATTAACTGTGCCAATATGTATTAATACTGGAACCTTTACATTCTCACCAAGCATAAAATAGCAGCAGTACCAAGTATGCAGAAAAAAAGGGGAGGTGGGGAATTATTTATAAATCAACGTTTCAATTCGGCTGCAATTTTGCAACATATATTAGACCTAAAAATTCTATAAATTCACAATTACATAAAATAAAAAATCAGTAAGTGCCCATCGAAGCCACAAAAAAGGGGAAAAAAACAAACTTTGCTAATAACAAGCACAAATAAGAAAGGACAAACAATCAGAAGTATCTAGTAACTCCGAAAACCAAGCTGCTTAGACAGTAACAAACACAACAAAAATGCACAATTTATGCATAACTTTTCTTAAAAAAGAAAAACAGTGATCTAAATAGCGGCACATATAATATGCAGGATAAAACCAAATATACGCATCTATAGATAGGTAAAACAGCAAATACCTCTCTTGTAAAAAAGCAAGGGCGGAGTTGACGTCGAGATTTAACTGAGAGAGGTAAGTCTGCACATCTTCAACAAACGACGCAGCCGGGATCCCTCTTCTCTCCGTCGCGCTTGCTGACGTGGACATTTCGGCCGCCTATAGATACAGTTAGATACAGTGTAGGTGTGTGTTACGGAGTTGAGAGTTCTCTCCACTGTGTGTGTATCTGTTGAGGTTTTTTTGTTTTACTTTTTCTTTGATGGTGATGATGCGGAGGGTTGGAATCGTATGTTGTTTCGAAATGCCTGAGCTGAAGTCGCATTGTCTAACCATCGAGTTTAAGAATCTGGGCCTGAATTTGTGAACCTAAGCTTATTTTCATTCTCCTCCTTTGAGCCCAGTTGAATATTTAAACACTAATGTTATGGGCCTAGGTTCCCCAACAAAATATGTTTTTGTACACGAGTCCAGTTAAATGTAGTAGACTTATTTTCTTCTGGGCCATGGAAATTTTCAGCCCTTTTTCCAATTTTCTTGAGGCCTAAGATCCTAAAATCCCTTACCAATAATGGGGTCCATTATCAAATCATAAAACACATCAAGATTCTTTGGTTTGATTAACAAATACCTAATTAGTCCATTTGTAGGGCAAGATTCCACTATATTTAGAGGATTAGTAATAGCATAGCTAAATCAAAACATCAAATCCAACCTGAAGATAGAATTAACTGATTAAGGACCAAAAGATGTCAATCATATTGATAAGCAATTATATTTGTTTAAATCACAACCATTACATTGGTCGGGAACCTCTTTTTAAATGTTGGACACATTATGCTTTATCGATGTGGGGTTAAGCTAATAGCTGTCTAATCCCATCGCTTAATGATTAATTTCATTGATACTTATAATTTTTAATTATTTACCAAAAATTCAATTAAAAAAGATATTCTGATGCAACAAATATTAAAAATAATAATTCAATGATAATATTGATATAAATGAGTAAATGAACAATTTTTTTCAAAGGTGTAAATCAGCCACAGTGGATAGTATTGATTTGAATTGTGTTGATTTGAATTGATCAATTCCCCGCATTGAGTAATAATTGTGTTGATTTGAATTGATTTGATCAATTTTCCGCATGACATAGTTATTAGCCTTGTCGGTCGCCCTTGCCGTTGCTTTTATATTTGCAAGGGCGCATTCATGTGGAACAATGGAGGTACAGTTGTACCCCCAAATTGAAAATATTCAACAATAGATTTTAGTAAATAAAAATAATACTACTAAATTTGTACCCCTATTTTTACAGAAAGAATTAGAAAATCCAAATAAAACAATACAAATCCCCAATAAAATTTCAAAAAACAAAAGTTTGACTTAACAACTTGAATAAATAAATCATGGTAAAAGACAAAACCTACAAAAATAAAAGTATAAAAAAAGCTAATAATATCAATAATGTTACCAAAACTATATTTTATTCTCTTGTTTTCTTAATTTCTCTAATTATTTCTTTTATATATGTGTATTAATTTTTCATGTACAATTACATGATCGGCTTTTACAAATTTTAAACAAGTGTATCCCATTTTCAAAATCATGGATCCATTTCTTTGTATATTTGTAATTGTATTTGTACTTTTGAGTTTAATTTATGAAAGTCTATCATTTTGGAAAAATAGAAAGATAGTAGTGCTAAAAACCATGTCCAACGTCCATCTAGGTCAAAGAATCAAATCAAACAACGGAGGTACATAATTAGTGACCAATTATAGAATTATAAAAAGTATAAAGTAGGATAAAGCCAAGAGAAAAGAGAAAAACCTACCGAGAGACAAAGAAATGACTACTTATGGAAAATTTAGTTCTTGATCATCTATTTGTATGTGAAAATTATTTAAATATATGACACTGATGCACTGAAAGCAATATATTTATATATAATGATATATATGTGTGTATGCTTTCCTTTGAACACCACAAACCCTTCATGGCATAATTATTGATTAGGACTGGCAACAGTACTCTGAATCCTTAATTTCATTGAGAATCTCATTTTTATTGTAATTAGGGGTGGCTAAATAGAATAGGAATCGAGTTCTAAATCGGAACCGGAACCGTGGTCAACGGTTCCAAAACCAATCGAACCGTATAGGTAGTTCAGGTTCCTTGGTCTCAAAAATCGTGGAACCGTCGATTAGAACCGTATGTGGACCATGGTGGAACCGACAATTAAAACCGCCGGTTTTAAGGTTAAAACCAACGATTTTTATGTTTTTTGATTAAAATATGCTAGAAGAAATGTTAAATGTTTATTGTAATATTTTATATTCGTAACTATATGAGACACGTTTTAAACCAAATATTGTAAAGCGAACTACGTGAACTTTGATTCGTCTATACTCTAATAGTATATATAGACAGTTTAGTATTATTATAATATTAAATACAAAATTAAATTAAATATTAAGTCCAAGTTTTTTTCTTTGTTTTCCTTTCTTTTCTAACTGAAATATATTGATAAACTATTTTTAAAAATAAAAAATTATCTAAAGATAAACAAACGGTTCGGTTAAAACCCAAACGGAGCGTGGAGGAACCGGGTTCCAAACCGGAATCGAACGTCGGTTCGGTTTTGGAGCCGGAACAAGTGAAACAACAAGATTCGGTTTCGGTTCCTCCAAAATGAGAAACCGAACCGATTTTGGAACGAGCAGGCGGTTCGGGAACCGTAGCCACCTCCAATTGTAATGGCATCAATATACGGCGTCACATATAAATAATAATATAATTATGTACATTTCAGATATATTAATAAAAAATAAAATACTATTTAAGAAAGATGACAATGAGGACTCTACATACAATTATTACCAATTAATTAATACATGAAATATTAGAAACACTGATGGATATTTTCTTTTCAATTTATTTTATTTTATTTTACTTTTGGTGGGGGGTGGGGGTGGGGGGTTTGTTGGGGATGGGTTGGGGTTGGACACTGATTCCAGAGCTAAGCCTTAATGATAATATCAGTTGGATATTTGTTGCTTACCAGATAAGTTCTCTTATGGTGCTCTATCTTAATCAGTGCTAATTAAAAATTAAGAACACAATCAAAGGAATTTTTAGGGAAACAATTTATTCGATCAATATATAATATCAAAGTCTACTTAAACCATGAGCTTATAGGTCAAGTGGTATCACTAACCTATTATAAGGGTGTTGACTAGGGTTCAACCCTATATATTTCGATTTATTTGAAATTTATCCTCTACCCTCCAACCACTACTCCCAACTTATTAAAAAAGCCTACTTAATAAACTATATTTAATATTTTTCTAACGAATTGAATTGAAATTACATTCAATATAATGTAAAAAAAAATTAAACATAAGTAGATCAATAATATCTTCTTCTGTTCCTCAATTAATTGTGTCACTCGGGCAAAGCCTGATTAGTCACAATCAAATGATTCTTTGCGTGCCACAAACTAACCATTCTTTAATTGATAATTACATAATTAATAACTATTTGATGTATTAACCTTTGAAGCTAAGTACTAGTTAGATCTAGTTTTCAGAATTCAAGAGCTTCACGATATAATGTAATATATTACCCTATGTTGGTAAAGTACTTGTTTTTATCAAATTAACTTCAATCACTTTTCAACCAACTAAGCAAACTTTACCCGTTATATCATTTTACTTAGATCCGATTCCAGAGAAAACTAATTAATAATAAGTTAAATTTTAACCTATTATTGGTTTAACAATTTATTGTAAGCACTAGAATATTATACTTCCGTTGTTATTTTACGAGAAAGTAAAAATATTTCTTGACAACGTGTGTTGTTATCTAATGTCTTCCGAATTTTTTTAGTACAAATCCTGGGAGGAAAAGAGCTGGTGTGAATCGAACCCTAGACCTCTAGCTATCCACGAGTATGAAAGTCTTTAATCATTATAGTACTATCTCGATTCTCCATATCTTCCGAATTCAAGCTCCTCAATTTGAGATCGGTTTGATCGAAATCAAGTGTATAAGTGCGTGTGTTCACTCCTCAAGTTCCTCTCATGTACTAAAAAATAAAGTGTAGTAATTTGACCAAACTAAATACTAAAAAATAAAGTGTAGTAATTTGACCAAACTAAATACGTACGATTTATGCTTTTGCCTATTTTTTTCTTCTAAGTTTTATGATTATTAAATATCTATATTGGATCAAATTAATATTTCAACCACTGTAATACATGAATCTTTTTATGCATTTTTGCACATGCTTGCCACTATTGATTTGATGCTCCATGGAACCCACATTTTTTTTTTTTGATAACTCAGCTGCGCGCTACGCATTTATACGCCCGAGGACAACACTCCGCTCCTCATTCTTTGCGCAAGGTAAACGCGGGATGTGCACGCATGGCGATGTTACGCGGGTCTGGCTGACGTACAACGAGATCCTTCAGGTAAAGAGAACAATTATGTTCGGCCCCCAATCTACTAATAACGATCTCTCCCGAATCGAACCCACACGGATGCTATTCAAGATGAGTTCTCACCAAATCTTCATCTCGCATATGCCCCGGGGAGCAATTTGATGGAGTAGGGATATGAACCCCTCGACCTCCACCCCACAAACAATTTGATGGAGCGGGGATTTGAACCCCGACTCCATCCCACAATTCTTTTGTGGTGGCGGGGCTAAGCCACCTGGTTATGGAGCCCACATTTTCTTGTATGGTACATTAGGTCTAGCTTCTGCTAACTTAATTAATTACTTTTTAGAAACTGTCAAACTTAATTTTAATCAGTTGTTCATTAATTTGGGACCCATGTTGGGGTTAAGTCCATGACTGCCCATGTGCAATGGTGTATACTTTTTGATTGATCAAGAGCACTAGTTGTGGTCTCCAATTAAGTATAATCACTCCAATTAGATGTGATGAATAAACTAATTTACGAAGATACCAAAATTTTTTTGTTTATTATTTTAATTTGGACTTGTTTAGTGATTATCTCTCTCTTAGGCGCTTTTGTGATCAACAAGTTTCTATTATAGGTTTTTAACATAACATTCAATCTAACTAGTACATGTACATGTTTTTTTTTATTTTATTTAAATGATACTCCACTTTATTAAAAATGATATGTTAAAACTTATACCTTGAAAACGAGTGTGTTACACTTCGAATTGGCAAATGTAATCCGTTTTACCAGATGTCCATGGTGTAAAAAACACGCATGATTATACTACTTAATCAGTACATAATTTCTTTAATATCTCTATGGCCATTTTTTTTTTTTTTTTTTTTTTGTGGTAAAATATTTTGAAGGAAACAAGATAACATGGTAGCTGTTGTTATTGAAATGATTGAAACTTGGCCTCTAAACTAAGTTTGTAACAGTGCCATTTGGGAAATATGAGTATGATTGTGGGTAATCAACTTGACCTAAATTATCAGCTTAGGTAGTTCCTCCATATTACAAATCATGTGGTTGGACTTGGACCTCTTCTAGCTTTTAGTTTCTTTTTGTTATATTTTTCTAATTGATTTTTTGGTTTAAATATTAGATGTAATTAATTAAGATTATGAAACTATCAAAATTATCAGCTATAGTTTGTTGGACATTTCTTATTTATACCCTAATGTAGCTTTCGGTTGATTGTCTCTTTTTTACTTCTTCAGTTTTTATTTAATTTGTGCGATTGAAGGTTGTGACTCGAATTCCATTACAGCCAATTAGCTAACATGGTTAATCACTTTTGATGAATTGTGACTAATCACATAAGTGGACGGCCACAATATACACCATATTTCCTAGCTCGCACTTTTTTATTTATTTATTTTTTTTTTTGGGTGGGGCAGTTGAGGATTAACGTCTATTATTTTCTTATTTCTTCTAATCATAATATATATTATCTTATTAACCCGTGTCTCCATGGGCGATTAAGAGGTTTGGCCTTGATATCACAGTATTGCGAGTATTTTTAAAGAAAAAAAAAAAACATGATGTTTTTAAAAGAGTACAGTAGATCAATTTTAAAAGTTTGATATAAATTTTAATATGCATCATGCGAGTAAAGAAATTTAAAAATTCAAATTTATATATTCTAAAATCGACATTCAGAAAAGTAAGTTATTCTGAAAATTCATTAGAATTGATAATTAAGATTTTGACAAAATGAATTTTCAAATAAAAAACACTGTTCTAAAAATAGTTCTCGCTTATATGCTAGGCTCTTTTTACCACCTAACTTTGCCCAGTACCCAATCTCCGTTTACTTGAACTGATTTCCAAATACTCTCTTAATTAATTATCGACTTAGGACGGATATGGTACTTGATTCTTCATTACCCAATTGGGTACTAACAAATAGAAATTTATAGTATATGAACTATCTTGGCAATTTTAAGAGTTATGCCCTTCTAGCAACTTAAGACAAAAAAGATGGACTATTTTTTTTTTAAGAAAGAAATTGCATTGCTTTATTAACTCAAGAAATGTATGCCAATACAACATCTTCAACCCATCTAGGGCACTCTCCATTCACCCAAACAAAAGGTGTTGAAGAAAAAGAAGCAAAACTAGCTAACTCATGCGCTACTCTATTAGTTGTTCTACGAATGTGAAAAAATTAGCTACATTGATACTATCAAGTAAAATCAATATTATGCACCAGGTTACCCGTAGCTCAAATCCTCGTTGGTCGGATCGCTTGCACCGCCATTAACAATTCGTCAGAACTTGAATAGGTTGCCATCCATACCTCTTAACCAACATCAACCCCTCATGTAAGGCCTTTAATTCCCGTCCAAGACACTATGCAAACTTCACCAACCTTCTACCAAAAGCCAATACCCAGCCCCATTGGTCATTGCGCACCACTCCTCCGATCGCATATATCCCTTCGTGGAAGTTGCGGCATGTATCCACATCAAGTCGTATAAAGCCCCGCTCGGGTTTTTTCCACGCGTCGATCCTCCCCCCGTACTACCTCCCTCCAAGCCGTGCACATTCTTGTACGCCATTAAGAATTCTTGAGCCCATTTGATTCTACCGACTTCTTTTGATCACTATCATGGATGAATTTTTGTTTCTCCTTCCACACATTCCACGCCGCACACAAGAACGCTTTCGAAACGACTATTTATGCAATTTAGCCTTCATCCACATCCCCACCTCCAATATATCGCCCTCTGTACTTGTGCGAAGAGCTCCCAAAATCCTGTATGTTTTGCATAATCCACGCAAAACAGGGCATGGGTTGTACTATCCATATAGCTGACATAATTGGCAACCCCCTTGATGGCGTATGAGATTCATCGTCGAAGCAATCAGGTTGTGGCTCACTCTCCACCAAAAGAATTTAATTTTCGGGGGAGTCAAAAGCGCCTAAAGGTACTTCCACCATTTAGACATTTCCATGGAAGTGTTGTGTTCGTCGGTATAAATAGGCCAATAGCACACTTGTATCCCTATCGGACCGAATATCTCCTTTTATCGTGCCTCTAATATCTAAAGTCCTTCGTTCGACCTGGCCGATGGAATTGATAATATTTCCTACGCCTCATGTATCAAGAAGCCTGCTCGGATCTGTCTCCTCATCCCTGTCCATCATGAATCGAGTTCACTTACCTTGTGGGTGATTTTGTCAAGAATGAGAACTCACCCAATGGTCCTTGTAAATTCGACTTTAGAGACATCCCCAATCCTCCAGGAAAGCCCCTCGGCCATTAGTTCCCTACCCCATAACAAAGACCTCCAAATATACGAGGGATTCGTGCCTAAATTCGCATCCATTACATCCACGTGCCAAAAATACCTTGTCTTTAAAACTCAAGCCACCAAACTCTCCAAATTTTGGATTATACGCCATAATTGTTTAGCCAAGAGAGCCTTATTAAAATCGGCTACACTTCAAAAGCCATTCCGCCCATACACTTCGGCTTACATAAATATTTCCAATTCTTCCAATGCATTCTCTTCTTACCCCCTTCCATTCCCCACCAAAAATTAGCGCACGCACTCTCTATTTCATCACACAATGCTTTCGGTATTTGAAAACATGACATCGCATATGTCGGAATTGCTTGTAACACCGCCTTTATTAATATCTCCTTGCCACCCTCCGAAAAAGTTTTCCGCTCCATCCTGCTATTTTTTTCAATATTCTCTCATTCAAGTATCCGAATTGGAGCTTCTTTTTTTCGCATAGTAAATATTGGTAGCCCTAGATAAACTTCATGGCCTTGAACAATGGCACCTTAAAAATCACCTTGAATTTCTCCACAATTCGGCTAGATGTCGGGTGAAAGTGAGAGTGATTTCTCATAATTGATTAATTGCCGAGGCCTTTTCATATTTTTGCAAAATTCGGCTACGTTAACACTTTGTCCTCTTCCGTCGCTTCAACGAGAAAATAAAGGCTATCGTCCGCAAAAAATAAGTGCGATATTGGTGGACATCGTGGCGCAATTCGAACTCCATGTATAACTCCTCGATTCATGTTATGAGAAAAAGAGACGATAGTCCTTGCGCACATAACACAAACAAATACGGCGAGAGCGGATCACGCACTCGATTTAATCCCCTCGTGGGACGTACATTACCAACTACCTCTCCATTTCAAACAAATTCATACCTCTTTTGTCCAGGACACATTGCATATTTAATTCAATCCATTTTTCCGCAAACCCCAATTTTTCCAAAATCGACCGCAAGAATCCCCATTCCACTCGGCCGTACGCCTTGCTCATGTCTAACTTTAAAGCTGCATACCCCTTATTACTTTCTTTATGATTGCGAATCCAGTGAACACTTTCGAACCCCAATATTACATTATCCGTGATTAATCTTCCTGGAATAAATGCACTTTGATGTTCATCCATTATAAGCCGCATTACAGATCTCAACCTGTTTGTTATACCCTTTGCCACAATTTTATAGCAAACGTTGCATAGACTCATTGGTCGGAATTCCTTAATCATCACCGGGTTTACTACTTTTGGAATAAGAGTAATTATAGCCGCATTCCATGTCTGCAAATCACCACCATTATTCAAAATATTCAAGACTTCCTTTGTAACCACATCCCCACAATATCCAATATTTACGATAGAATAATGCCGATACCGTTAGGACCAGGCACTTTATCCGGTGCATGTCAAATAATGCCTTTTTCACTTCCTTTGTAAATGGCGCACTCAACGATTCATTTCAGTAAGTCAGTGGCTACGATAATCAAGAGGGGGTGAATAGATTATCTCAATCTTTTCGATTTTGCCCTATTTTTTGAATCAATTACGCCAAGACAATAATAAAGGTGCGGAATCTCCAACGGCACCTTGTGAAGATTACCACAATCTTCAACCTTGAAGAACACCAAATTCTTTAATACCTCAAGAGCACCACACTCTTGAAACACCTATCACCTGGGTCACCCAGGTGTATTCTTTCCACAAGAATACTCACAAGGATGTCTTGTGTTGAATGATGACAAAAATCAAGATTACAACTCAATAATGAATATTACAATTTGAGTGCAAGTGTAATCAAGAAATAAAGCCTAGACCTCAAGATGTGAAAGTGAAATACTTAGGCTATAAATACAACAAGAGTGTTGAATATGAAAGCTTGGAAATTTGCAGATTTCTTCTTGTGTATTTGCTTGTGTTGTTCTATCATTTTTGTGTCTTCAAATCATCCTCTATCTATAGGAGAGTCTTCACAAACATAGGCTCCTCCTTCTTCAATTTTGTCTGCAAAAAGAAGATCACAAGATGTAGAAATAATGTACAAAATTGAAAAGCAAATCTTGCTGTCAAGGAGTTCAACGGTACAAATTTTGCTGTCAAAAGATTACACAGCGCGACCGGTCGCTCTATAGAAAATTTCGAACGTTAGAGAGAAAATAGTGCGATCGGGGACGGGTTGCGGGGTCCGACCGGGTCGGGGTCCGACCGGTCGGCTCACCTCTTGACCGGTCACCCTCCCCTTTTTTTTTGCACTGGTTTTCGCTTTCATTTTGTGTGTTCTCCAGTGCATTTGGTCGACCATTTGCTCGACCGGTCGACCTCAATTTGAAATGTTGTCCCATTTTTATCAAAAATAAACTTCAAGAAATACTCCAAAAAATTAGTAAAAATATTTTAAATCACTTGGGAGTATTTGGACAACATTTATAAACATAGTAAACTCATTTAAACAAAACCATCAAAAGTGTTGTCCATTTTTATCGAATAATAAACTCTAAGAAATACTCCATGAAATTAGTAAAAATATTTTAAATATTTTAGGAGTATTTGGACAACATTGTTTTGGTGTAAAAACCAATTAACACAAAATCATCAAAAGTGTTGTCCAATTTTATCGAGTAATAAACTCTAAGAAATACTCCAAAAATTAGTAAAAATATTTTAAATCATTTAGGAGTATTTGGACAACATTTATAAACATTGTTTTGGTATAAAAACTCATTTAAACATAATCATCAAAATCTTGATAAAAACATTTATCTAACAAACTCCCCTTTTTGATGATTACAAACCAAAACAATTTTAGGAAGTTGATTTTAAAACAAAATAAATTTTCCGGTCTAAAACATCAATCCAATATACGCAAGATTCATCATAAGTACAAACACACAAGGATAGGAGCAAAGATTTTTCAAAATTATTTTTGCACAAGCTCCTGTTCGCCTTATTTTTAGCTTCACCGCAAGTGTACGGTGTAGTTTATAGAATAGGGTAAGCAAGGTCGTATCCACGGGGACTAATAAATTAATGCGCTAAGTATTGAATTAAGATAGCCTTATTTTTATTTAGACGATCGAAATTGAATGATTGTTGTGGAAGAAAAGATAAGAATAACCACAAAAACACAAGATGAAAATAATAGTGGAATTACCAAGGAAATGAAATGGATTCCGGGTTATGGTTTCAATTAATATTCCTCTTGTTTTATGATTTAATCAAAGCCAAAGTTATTATCAATACACCTATAAGACGATCACAGCGGTATTTTATCCTCCATCTCGAGATGTATATAAAGTGTAGATTGGAATATCTATGCTAGTATCTCTACTCAACATAAGATACACAACTCCCAAATGCACAAAAGATCAAATATCCTCACAAATATTCACAAGCCTCTCGATTATGCAAATATTCATGTCAAGTACTCAAGATCTAATATTGAAACTCATCTATCGAATTATGAATCAATATATCAAACATGTTAAATCATTGGCCAAATGATAAAACAAGAATAAGAACAAAGTACTCAAATAGGCTTCAAGACAATAACTTCAATTAAGATTAAAACAATCAACAAGAGTTCAATTAATCTACTTCCAAAACCCGGAAATCACAAGAAATTTAGCTACCCATTATAAATAAACAACTCATAGACAAATTGTTCATCTTCATAAGAAACTAAAATGAAAGATTAAAGCACAAAGAATGAGAAAACTTAGGAAATGGATAATCTCTCGATTAATCTTCAATCCTCAAGCTCCGATTCGACCCGATTCTTCCCTTGATTCTTCCTTGATGAAATTGATGTGTTTCTTGTGTTCTTGGGTGTATTCCCAGCCTTTTCTCCATACCCTAGATCAAGCCTCCCATGTATGTATTTATAGCCCCTAAAAAGTCCAAGAAAAAGGTGAAGAAACATAGTAATTTCCGCCTTGGAAGTGCTGCGCGCCAGCAATTTCAAAATCGAGCCGCCCGGGCGATGCGGCGCCGGGCGTTGGGCGCTGCAGCGCCCACCTAAAAAAAAATCAATATGCTTTTGGCTGCCAGAACGGGCGCGCTTTGCAGCGGAGTGGGCCGCAGCGCCCGCCCGAGTTTTTCACCCACCAAATGTTGGAATTTGCTTTTGAGCCCTTCTTCAAAGTTGTATCTCTATCTCTTAGCTTTCCATAGCCACTTGAATCATCTCAATATCAATTTTGTAGAGAGAGTTATGGCCAAAATACGAAACACTGCCAGTGATGGAAATTTCGGACGCGTTTGGACGTTTCTTCAAATCAATCTCTCTTTGTTTGCTCGTTTGTACTTCTTTTGATACACTATTCATTACTATGACTATAAACTCAATATAATTGGCTCTCAACATGGCTTGGCTACTCAAATGACTCAAAATACTCAAAAACAACACAAAACTCAAGTCTTGGAAGCCCAAATCAATGGTATAAAACCAAGTGAACACTCCCCTATCAACATGCATAACAAAGATAAGTATAAGCAAACAACTACAAGCTAAAAGCTTGAATTTCTTGAGCTTAAAAGCTCCCCTGTCACAAAAGCATCATTAGTAAAGCATAGAAGTCCATAATACATCACATGGACTAAGTATTATCCATAGCTTTTGGCTTTTAAGAGCTCTAGCTTATAGCTTTTCTTGCGAGCTTATTTTCGCTTCTTTGAGCGTATAAGCGTTTTTCCTGTTTCTCCCCCTTTGGAATCATCAAAAATAATGTTAGCACGATAAAAACATCATATAATTATATCAAAGTGCGCAATTTAATCAATTTATTGAACATGTTGAACATTTAGGATTAAATTCGAATAAAAGGGAAAAAATTGCTCATTTGATTTGTAGAAGCTCATTTGATTGATAAAACATGATCTCTATAAACTTATAAGACTTTTCAAATCAAGAGAATCATGTAGGTGATAAATTTTTCATTGAAACATTTTGTCGAACACTTGGCGTGCGTCGAATAAAACAAGAGATATATAAAGCCTTTCTGATTCGTTTAAGCCAAAAAAATTCATCACCAATTGCAATACAACAATATTCATTCATCAACAATCATCATATACAACATACTAATACAAGAATTTCATCAAAATAGCAAGATATAAGCACATTCTCAACGGTTCAACCCAATTGAGATTGAAAAGAGAAATTCTTACCATTTAATCGGTAAAGATGATCAATGATGATGATAATCGAGCCTCATGAAGTCCAAAATATAAAATATATGCAATAAAATAAATTTGAAGTAAAATTTGTGTGCAAAGTGCGAAGGGGACGAAAAATGAACACAAACGACCAAAATGACAAATGCTGAGAACAGAAACAAATTTAACCAAGATTTGGCTATGGGCGACCGGTTGTGGGCATGGGCGGGCGATCGGCCGACGGCATGGGCGACGGTCGGCCGGCCTTGCGGTCGCCCAAATGGTTCATTCTGTTTTCCAAAATTCGAGGTTTGAACCAAAAATCCGATTTTTCGCCCCTAAGTTTTAAAAACGTGCAAAATGCAATCAAAGACCTCATTTAATATACATTATGTCATAATCAAGCTCGAAATGAGGTAAATTACTCGACGATTAAAAAAAACAAATGCCCGCGAGTTATCTTTGAGACGGAATTAAGCACATCTCAAATTTTTGTTTAAGAAACACAATCCCTTAGAAAAATATATCGAATCTCAAATATATATAGTTCGATTATAATGAACCATATTTTGAAAAATTATTATCACGGACTTGTTATCCGAAAAATGTGAACGTTTTAAACTTTGGATATACACGTCATAAGAAGAAGTGCCTTTCAAATATTTGAAAATTTCTTTTAACGGCACTTTAATAAGATTCGTTGGGATAGTTTTTAAAATTTGAGCATATAGACATAAGGCATAGAAAATGTCGAGTCTAAAGGAATAAGAAAAGTTAGTGAACACACTTGAATATGTTTGTCAATCAATATGCCTTCCTCAACCTTTGTCAAACTTTATATTGGTAGCCATAGAGGTTGGGATAATTCTTCTTTCTTCAATGCCTCTCTTCTTCAAAAGTTCTATTTTATACTTTAATAGTGAAATATAACCACCTTTCTTGACATTGTTCAACTTGAAGTCCAAAGAAGAAATTGAGCTCCCCATTATGATCATCTTGAATTTTCCTAGCATCAACTTAAAAAATATCTTGCACAAAGATTCATTAGTAGCACCAACAATGATATCATAAATTTGTACAAGTAAGCAAACTTGCCCTTTTTCAACAATAAGAAGAGTAGTATTAACTTTACCTCTTGTAAAACCATTTTGCAAAAAATAGCTAAGTCTATCATACCATACACGGGGTAAATTGTTTTAAACTATACAAGGCCGTTTATAAAAGTCATTTGGCCTAGAAAAATATTAAACCCCAAAGGTTGTTTTACATAGACTTCTTCTTGAATAAAACCATTTAGAAATGTGGATTTAATCATCCATTTGGTAAAGCTTGAAATTTTCTTAAAACAAGAATCAAGTAAAATGCAAATAGCTTCTAGACGTGCTATTAGTGCAAATATTTCATCAAAATCAATACCTTATAAGAGATAATAAAAGCACCTTAGTCTATGTAAATGCACAAGAGTAGAGAACAAAATATACAAGGTCTCCTTTTCAAAATATTTAAAATCACAAATATATATTGAAGACCTTAATATTAAGAAATATTTGAAAACTTATTTTACAATTAAGGCACAAATAAAAACATGCATAACAAAATAAAATGCATATTTAAATGAGGAGATACGGTTTACCAATTACGCCATTTCAAGGGTTGTGTCGTTCCCATTGTTGATGATATCTTCCCCTTTGAAAATCATCTTGTTAATGATAACTTCTCCAATTGCTCCATTTCAAGGATTGTGTTCTTCCCATTATTGATAGTGTCTTTCTCTTGGAAATTTATTTTGATGTTGTCTTCTCCTTTGATCAAATGGAATGGTCATTTGATGTCTTCTTGGCGGTATGTATTTTCCTCGATTATTATTCACGGGTACCTAATATGACATTATTTTGTGGTACCCTCAAGTGTTTGGGTCATTTGGAATTAGCTTTGAGACTTTTAGGTCTCCAATAATAATTAGAGTTATTTCTAGCCCGACAAGTATTAACCGTGTGACCCGTTTTACCACAATAAAAACAAGTAGTAATTTTGGGAGCATAATGACCAACATGCATAGAGACTTGATTTCTTTTCACATAATTAACAACACTAGGCTTATGATCAAGTCCTTGTTTCAATTTATCACAACTATGAACATCAATAATATCGGTCATTTTATCGGTACTCAAGTTGGATTTTGATAAATTATTTTTCATGCAATTAATATCCTCAACAAGAGTACTATTTTATTTTTCAAGGTTTCTAACCTTGTCAAGTGTGGTGGTGTGATCACATGAGAGTGATTCATAAGAGGAAAACAAATTATCCTTATCAATTTTCAAAATATTGAATTCCTTTTTTCAAATTTTTGTATTTAACAAGTAAGCTTTGGAATTTATTTTGAAGTTCATCAAAATCATTTTGCAAATCACTATAATCATTTTGTAATTCATTATCATAAGAAGTGGAGGGTTTTGAACTTACCTCACTTTCTTCTTCAAGCCCATAAGACATCGTTCGTTTTCATCAACGACGGAAGTTGTAGGAAGCTCATCCCATGTTGGGTTTGTATCCATTTGAGAAATAGATGCTTTTGAGTGGCTCCTTTCATTTGCATATACTTCTTCTAATTTTCTCCATACTTCATGTGCCGATTTAATTCCTACAATATGATTATATTCCAAAATGGTAAGTGAACAATACAAAATATTAAGAGATTTACCATTTAAGGAGATGATTTTCTTTTTCTTTATCATTGAGCTCTTTGAGGCCTTTGTGTGGTGTGTCCATCATTGGAATGGATTCTTCATTTACCATCGTGTTCCAAATATCGAACCCGCAACCTTGTAGATAGCATTCCATTCTTTCTTTCCAAAATGTAAAATTTTTGGAATCGAATAGTGGTGGCTTGGTAGTGGAGGCGTCGGTGAGGTAGACTTCATTCGTAGCCGGGTGATCGTTCCTCTTTACTCGCCATGTGAAACGAGCTTGCCAAAGAGTTTGGCTATGATACCACTTGTAAGTCCAAGTGGCTACGATAATCTAGAGGGGGTGAATAGATTATCTCCATCTTTTCGATTTCGCCCTATTTTTTGAATCAATTACGCCAAGACAATAATAAAGGTGCGGAATGTAAACAACACGCGTCGATTTATAGAGGTTCAATCCACCTAGGGCCTAATCCTCTACCACCCTAGTATCTCAGGGATAGATTTCAAAAAGAAAAAGATTTTATTAATTTCCAAAATTAATACAACACCTAAAAACATCACCTTGAAGAGCACACACTCTTCTACAACACCACCTTTGAGATTACCACAATCTCTCTTGAAGATTACCACAATCTCCAACGGCACCTTGTGAAGATTACCACAATCTTCAACCTTGAAGAACACCAAATTCTTCAATACCCCAAGAGCACCACACTCTTGAAACACCTATCACCTAGATCACCCAAGTGTATTCTTTCCACAAGAATACTCACAAGGATGTCTTGTGTTGAATGATGACAAAAATCAAGATTACAACTCAATAATGAATATTACAATTTGAGTGCAAGTGTAATCAAGAAATAAAGTCTAGACCTCAAGATGTGAAAGTGAAATACTTGGGCTATAAATACAACAAGAGTGTTGAATATGAAAGCTTGGAAATTTGCAGATTTCTTGTTGTGTATTTGCTTGTGTTGTTCTATCATTTTTGTGTCTTCAAATCATCCTCTATTTATAGGAGAGTCTTCACAAACATAGGCTCCTCCTTCTTCAATTTTGTCCGCAAAAAGAAGATCACAAGATGTAGAAATAATGTACAAAATTGAAAAGCAAATCTTGCTGTCAAGGAGTTCAACGGTACAAATTTTGCTGTCAAAAGATTACACAATAGCGACCGGTCGCTTCTATAGAAAATTTCAATGTTAGAGAGAAAATAGTGCGATCCAGACAGGTTGTAGGGGTCCGACCGGTCAAGGGGGTATGACGGTCGGAGGAGGTCCGATCGGTCGGCCTCACCTTGACCGGGTCACCCTCCCTTTTTTTTTTTTTTTTGCTGCACTGGTTTCTGTTTCATTTTGTGCGTTCTCCGGTACCGGTCAAATTTGAAATGTTGTCCCATTTTTATCAAAAATAAACTTCAAGAAATACTCCAAAAAAATTAGTAAAAACATTTTAAATCACTTGGGAGTATTTGGACAACATTTATAAACATAGTAAACTCATTTAAACAAAACCATCAAAAGTGTTGTCCATTTTTATAGAATAATAAACTCTAAGAAATACTCCATGAAATTAGTAAAAATATTTTAAATCTTTTAGAAGTATTTGGACAACATTGTTTTGGTGTAAAAACCAATTAACACAAAATCATCAAAAGTGTTGTCCAATTTTATCAAGTAATAAACTCTAAGAAATACTCCAAAAATTAGTAAAAATATTTTAAATCATTTAGGAGTATTTGGACAACATTTATAAACATTGTTTTGGTATAAAAACTCATTTAAACATAATCATCAAAATCTTGATAAAAACATTTATCTAACACATTCATGTCGTCATCCACCCTTCTCTCCACACTCGTAGCACCTCCCAATCTCCTCGGCGTTGGCCTTTGCGATGTGAAGATGCCATAGGAATATTCTGTTACAATATCAGCCATTGCCCCTTGTTCCGTACAAAAATTGCTCGTGTTGATGCCAATCCTCGAATCCGATTTCTCGCCCGTCGTTGAGATGCTTGAGCACGAAAATGCGGCGTATTTCTATCCTCGTGTTTCAACCGGATGTTACGGCTCGCTGTTTCTAATATATCTCTTCTTGATTGGCCAATTTTTCAACCAATTTCCCAAGCTCGACAATCGATTGTCCGATTTTTTTCCCATATATGCATCGCTTCATTTGTTTCAACTGTCCCTCTCTCTTTTTCAGACTTTTTGGGATTGCCTTAAACTCTTGTCCAGCCCACCTTTGCAATGCGCCACCGCAATTAGCCACTCTTTCCATTAATGGCGTTGTATTATCTCCCGAATTCCATCCCCGTTCGATCGTTTCCTTACATTTTGATTCCAAACCCACACTTTTCAAATCGAAATCAGTGGTATCCGCTTGGTGTTCGATTATTTCTTCCTCTAAACCCATTCATACTCCACACAATTTGCATAGCTCTATGGTCGGATGAGTAAAAACCTAAATTGTGTGTTATAGCCGTCGGGTATAACAACCTCCATGCTAAATTACTCAAATATCTATCAAGCTTCTCCCATATGACCTCAGCCCCATTCTTCTATTTACCCATGTGTAAAAATCACCAACCCCATAAATATCTCTCGTTCAAGCTTCAATTGTCGCCCGAAAAATCCTCCATTTGACTCTCTCGACCATGTTCGCCCGAAAAATCTCCTCCCATTAACCATGGCATGTCTTTGAACTCCAAGTGCGGCCGGTCTTTTCATTAGAGTCCAAAATCCCTATGTCCCCGGGACCTCCAAGTTTCCATAGAACCCGGTAAATCTCCACATCTTCTCTCTGTCTTGGATTATGCTATCAATGTGTCCCATGGAATAGGATTTAATTGTTACTGACAGCTCCTTCTTCCATAATAAAATTAAGCCTCCTTTCTTTCCTACACAATTAACCACAAAAATTCCTTGAAAATCCAGCCACTCCCTCCATCTTCTGCAGTTATAACCTCTCATCCTTGTCTCACTCAAGAACAAGAGTTTTGGGTCCTTTTCAGCGATTAATCGCTTAAGTTCACGGAATGCTCGTTGGTTCCCAAGCCCTCGAGCATTCCACACGATACAACTCATAGTTCTAGGCGGGGTTGCATCGCAATCCCCGCCTGTTCAGTAGTATCCATATCTATGATCTCCCCATTCTCAATCTCCTCCATTCTCCCCACATCATGCACCCCTATATGTTGCCTCTTTTTGTCACCTCTCGCCTCCTCCAGGTTCTCATCCACCTCATCTCTTAAGTTTCTTTTAGTACCCTTTGACCCGCAACGATGGGGTTTTAACTTTCGCCCCACACTCCTCGCTCGTTTTTCCACTTTTTTGGCTTCTATAAGGTCGATATCTCCGATATTTAGGTATCTCCACATTGAGTAGAATTTGAAGTTAATATTAGCGAATTGTCGTCAAATCATAACCTTCAAAGTCGTTTATTTCTCTTTTCTATTCTCCGAATGGTCATCACCTTTTTGTTCCTCTTCCCGCACTTGCACCCTCTCGTTATCGCCCGGTGGGAGGTGCACCGTCTTATTCTTCCTTCTTTCTCGCCTCGTAATCCCTTAAACCTTCCTCTTCCTCCCTTGTTGCTCCATCCGATTCTCTTGTGCTCCGGTTTTCATTTTCACTCGGCTTCTTGACTAGGGTTTTTTTGTTTTGCTTCTCGATCTTTTGTACCATCTTTGTAACCAAACTTCATCCTTGTTCCTCCCATAGGTAATGGTGCGCGTAACCACTCTCCATATTGTTTTCCGTCCCCTCCGTTGTCTCATCAAGTACACTCCCCTCCACGTATGCCCCACTTTCCCGCACGAGTAGCAAAAATACGGTAGTTTTTCATATGTCAACAAAGACCATAATCTCTTCATCATCCTTCTCATCTTTTATCACTATATGGCTTTGAAGTGGTTTAGCAATTTCTCTCTTAATTCGGACTCTTACGTACCTTCCAAGCAGACTTCAAGATCTCCTTTGTCAATTTCCATTACCACGCCTATCGCTCTCCAATCTTGTGTATCACCTCCTCTTGCATAAGGCTATGGGTAGATTATGACATTGTACCAGACTTCCATGTGATCAAATGCTATTAATTCCGAATTTTGGATGCCGTTCATCTCTCTTGAAAATAAGCATTTACGAAAAAGTGCCACGGACCCCGGTGATTGCTCTTTTTCTCGTCAGTTGGGTTTCGAATTCTAGTACGAAAAGGTTTTCTCCTACGACATCTATGTCAATCGATTTTGTGGCTTGTAGAATTCTAGGTATATGTTGTTTGAACGTGTCCCGATTCACTCGTTTTACAGAAAAGACTTTCGCCACAAGGCACTTTGCAATCCGATCCTCCCCTCTACGGCGCAACTCCCGATCTAGGGTTATTGTTTTAGACTCTCCCTTGTGCGATAGTTTAATCTCCTTAATCCTCCTTAGGATCTCTTCGTGTTCCATGTTGCCCACTTTGTGATTGTCGTGACGTTGATTTCCACTAGAGACGTCGTCGATGCCTCAGTGGATGTAGCCTACACGTAGGTAGTATGTCTACCCTAATTAGGTTTTCCCCCTAGAGAGAAAACGTAAAAGGGAATATTTGGGAAAAAAAAAAAAGATGGACTATTCAACTCACAATCAAGTGTTCAACATCATCTGGGAAGGTCCATTCCACTCAATATTATTCAGATAGATTTGTCATTTTCATTGCTCCACATGTCATATTTTGTATTTTTGCGGAACCTTTTATTTATGATAATTAGGTGAGGCACTATAAAACTGATTTCTTAACTGCCAATTGAATTCACAAGCCAACTCGTTATCATTACAATTACAATATCTGAAAAAGACAATCCGAGATGAGATACTTCAACTCCATGTATGTTTCCATCGTTGACACGTCGATTCCTTGCAATATCTACTACATCCACCACTTCTCAAGCTGTATTTTATAGGACCGAATTGTACAATTTCAATTTAAAATGGGATAACTTTGCTCAAAAAAAAAAAAAAATTTAAAATGGGATAACTAAAAGAAACCAAAACAAAAAAAAAAAAAAAACTTTGGGATATTTACAAAAATATACAAATAAGTTTCAAAATTACAAAAAAAAAAAGAAAAACATTGAGGTTTGTTTTGGTCTTACATTTTTGCCTTAACCGATATTTGACACAATGGAATTTTTGACATCATCAAATATTTTACAATTACATTCCTAAATTTTTTAAAATATTATAAATAACCCCAACTTTTGCTATTTGTAATATTTGGAAAATGTGAGGGATGTAATTGTAATGTAAAACAAAAAAAAAAATTGAGCTATTTGTAGTGTTTAGAAAGTTGAGAGGGTAAAAATTTATATAGATTAAATGTTAAGGGCTTTATATAATTTTGAAACTTATGGTCATTACCCAAACCTCAAGATTTTTATTTATTTTTATTTTTGCAATTATCCGTTTTTAATTGCAATTTTTACAACCAACAAAGAAAGTGAACAAATGTCAAATGTGTCACGGCCAAATTGCTTTCATCAAACTTGAAAGCACTTCTCCAACTATTGTCTTATTGGGGTTATTGAAATTCCATTAACATAATATTGAGTAAAGATTCGAAACTCAATTATGCCCAAGTGCCCCGTTAAATTTTAAAAGTTGCCACCACCACGTGAATAAAGAAGATTGTGACCTCGATTCTTTGCACCTAACCCACATTATTTTCCAATTCACAAATTTATAATACAATTCCATTACAAAACTTTATCACAAACTATCCTTTTTTAATAGGAAATTGTAATTCACATTAGAATATTCATAAGGGGAAAAATATATGAATAATAACAATTAAAAAAACGAAAAATCCATATTAGGTAGGGGGATTTCGGCTTGAGCTTGAGCCGAACTGATTAGCGCCACCACTAGGAGCTGCCGCAGAGCTAGTGGAAGAAGAAGAGCCGGAAACAGAGAGTAGCTCGGCTAAGGCACTCATTGCTTTTACCTGCCATGGCGAAACCCAGAATTAATTTTTCACGAATGGAGAAAAACCAAATTAAAATGCCATATATTTGTATAATAAATGTTGTGTATTCTTTTCCTAAAAAAAAAATATATATATATATATATAGTGTATCCTCAAATAAAATATAAAAATTAATGCAGTGTGTACCTGCATTTCAAGCGCAACTATATAATCAGTCGCCTCCTCCAAAACCACCGGCAACGGCTCTTTCCGGCAACCAGGAACCAATTTACTTAGCACCCGTGCCTTGCGCTGCACCGCCGGCAAAGCCTTGGATTTTAAACGCAATATTCTGACCTTAGATTTCCTGTGCAGCCGGCTATTTCCGCTGGTGACTACCGTCATCACCTGAGTCTGTCGTTTTACGATGTTATTCTTTTTCATGAACTTCAGCTTGAGCCGGTTCGTGAGTATGGCTCGGCTCCATCTCGTCCGGCCTTTGGCCGTGGCGGCTAAGACTCTGTCCGCGGCTTCGTGCACTCGCTTCGTACCCGAGCCACCGCCGCTTAGCCGGACTTGGCGCAGCGCCTGAAGCAGTTTCGATGAGTAGATTTGTTGCTGCGCGTCCGATTTCCATTCAATCGATGAATTCTGCCGATGATCGTTATTTTGGGGATTTTCTCCCAAAGTTTGGCTTTGGATTATTCTCTTCTTCTTCTTTCTTCTCGTTGATGATCTATCGGAATTTACTGCTGGATTCGCTGAGAGCAATGATGACGTCATCTCTAGCTGCTTCGTTATATATAGATGAAATTGATTTGGAAAAGTTCCTGAGCTGCAGATTCAAGTGATGGGATGAAAAACTGAGTTAGATTCAAAAGTATTACTCATAGATTCAAAGAGGTATCAAATAAAGTGAAAGGAATTGAAGTTAAAATTGGTTAAAGTAATTGGTAGAATAAATGATGATTAATTTTAATTTAATCAATCTCAGCAAATAAAGTTTAATGGCTCGAAATTAAATCGTCAAGAGAATCAGAAGAACAGAGAAATTAACAAACAATATTCTCTAATTACAGCATCTGAATTTCAAACCGGTTTTATCTTCGAAAATGAACGAATAAATTAGCATAAAAAACAACATAAAAAGGTTCATCGAAAGATAGATAGGAAACCAGGAGAGTTAATCATCACCTGATGAAGAAACTTGAGAAACTGTTCCTCCTCTAATTCTCCAGTTATTTCAAAGCAAAATCCAGAGAAATCTTCATGCAAATCTGCGCACGTTCTGTGTAATAGTTGGGCTTGGGATTGAAGGGGTGAAGGTTATTTGAGGAGAAATGGTGGAGGAGTGGGAGGGGAGGTTTTAAAGGGAATCGGGAGAGAGGGCACGCGGAGGCTCATCACATGCCACGCCCTTTGGTTTTCTCTTTTTTTTTTTTTTTTTCTTTTTTAAATGATAAAATTGAATAAATGAACCAATTATCATTGAGTGGTGTGTGTGTGTGAGGTTCCTTAAACATGGTGGAGTCAATTAAAACAAGAGGAAAATATTATTTGTCATCCCAACTATTGAAAAAAAAATTGATTTTGTTATCTAATATTTTTTAGGATATTTTATCTCCTAAAGTCTACTGTCTTTTCAAAATACCACCTTCAACTCATTTCTGATGGAAAATTATGTAGAAATCCAAATACATAATGTACATGTTAATGGATTCTGAAGAAATGCAGCGAGCATGTGCAAAAAACATGGAGAAAGAAAGGCGGGAAAAATGATTTTACTGTATATCTGAATTAGTTATTAAATGTGTACAGTGCCCAACTATTTATAGAGATATTACAAAGCTAAAAAAAAAAAACTTCAACACAACACTAAGCAACTTTAACTAATACTCCAACTATCATAACAGTCCCCCTCAAGTTGGGCCATGATGAGCATCCTTCATGCCCAACTTGGAAACCAAGTAATCAAACTGAGCAACTCCCAAAGCTTTAGTAAATAGGTCTGCAACCTGTTGAGAAGATGGAACTTTCTGAGGAGTGATGAAGCCTTCCTTGAATTTATTTGAACCAAGTGACAGTCTATCTCAAGATGTTTAGTACGTTCATGGAACACAGGATTTTCCACAATGTAGATAGCAACCCGATTATCACGAACAAAGGAATAGGAAGAGGAATGGAGAGGGACAGATCAAAGCAACCAAATAAGCAACCCACTTTGAAGCTCACGAGGACGGTGGAACTGCTCTATACTCGGATTCTCCGCGGAGGATTTGGAGACGGTGTTACATTTCTTGGTCTTCCAAGAAATCAATGCATCACCAAAAAGACACAAAACCCAGTGATGGACACCTTCTAGTATCAACACAAGAGGCCCATCGCATCACTATAAGCAAGAAGCTTCTCATCGTAAAAACAATGCAGGGTAGAATAATCCTTTGGAGGGACAAATGACCCTTCTTAAGATATCTCAAAAGATGGATGGCCGACTCCCAATGTGATGAATAAGGATTATTGAGAAATTGATCGAGCGAGTTGGACACAATAAGTGATATCGCCTGGTAAAATTCAAGTACAATAACCCGCCTATCAATCTCCTATATTGATCGAGGCTCCTTCAAAGGTGTGATCCCCCAATCAATTTCACACTTGTAGGAAAAGGTGTATGTCTTTGGTTTACACAAAGAACAATCCAAAGATCCTTGAGAATATCTAAAACATATTTCCTCTGGTTAAGATAAATGCGGAAGCACTTTAGCAATCTCAACACCCAAAAATATTTGGCCTCTCCCGTGTCCTTAATAGTGAAGAGACCATCCAAATATTGCTTGAGGGAGTTTATGTCATCCATATTGGAGCAGTGATCGAACATCATCAACATAGATCGAAGGGTAAGGAAAGAATTGGCGTTGCCTTCACAAGCAGACAACAATCATGAGAAGATTGAACAAAACCAAAAGCCACCAGCCTTCCCACAAAATTGATATTCCATTGTCTGTTTGGCTTGCTCGAGCCATATAGACTTCTTTTAAGGTGGCATACTTGCCCAGTGCGACCTTTAGTATAGCGCCAGGAGGAAGCATATAGATATCCTCATCCAAATAGCCATGTAGAAATGCATTGTTAATGTCTACACATGGGATAGAAACCGATCCTGGCGATCTTAGAGCAATCAAAAATCTCACAAAGTGACTAACTTAGCAAGCGGAGAAAAACTATCCATATAGTCAATGCCAAAGACTTGGTCATAGCCCCTTTGCAACCAATCTATCTTTATGTCTTTCAACAGATCCATCAAGTTTCCTTTTAATCTTAAACACCCACTTATTACCAATCGGTTTCTTGCACGGAGGAAGAGAAGTAATCACCCAAGTATGATTTCTTTCAAGAGCATCTAGCTCATGTTGCATAGCAAAGAACCCATAGAGGATCATGGCGGCTTGAGTGTAATTATGAGGTTCATGACTTGCATCAATATTAGTCAAGAAAGCGATATAAGCAAAAAAAAAAGAAGGAGAATAAGGAAAAGAATCGGGGGATACATTCTTTGGAGCAGAACAGGCCCTTGGAGAGTAGTGGTAGGTGTAGGTGTATGGTCGCATTGACAACAAAATCGGACATCCAGGCATGTTTGGTGACATGCCTTCAGGCTTCTCCGGGAAGAAAAGAGAGGAGAAGCGGAAGGGAAATCTTGGAGGAGAAGTTGAAAGGGTAGGAGAAGTATCCGAGGATTATAAGAGAGAAATATGGGACCCAATGAAAGGAGTGTTGGATGATTGGGAAGGAGGAGTAGATTGAGTGGAATAGGGAAAGGTATCCTCAACAAAAACAACATCCTGGAGACTAGCGCAGTTGTTTATTCTCTAGATCATACAACCTATAACCCTTCTTTCCCCTGTTCATACCCCAGAAGACACACTTATTTGCCCTGGAATCAAATTTATGCTTGTGAGGATGAACATTCGTAGCATAAACCAAGCAACCAAATGGTATGAGAAGAGTGTAATCGGGAGGATAACCATAAAGAAGCTCATAAGGTGTCTTCCATTGAATGATAGAATGAGGAAGCCTGTTTATGATGTGAGTGGTCATTAACAAGGCAAAAGGCCAAAACGAGGAGGAAGATGAGAATGAAACACAAGAGCTCTTGCCATGTCAAGCAAAGACCTATGTTTCCTCTCCACCACTCCATTTCTTTGTGGAGTGTAAACACATGTTTTTGGTGTAAAATCCCATGGGCATGGAACAATTGAGTGCAATCCTTATTAACAAATTCCAATCCATTATCACTACTGAGTTTGTTTTTAATAACACCAAAGAACGAGTTTTGACTAACAGAATGAATCTTTCAAGCATTTTAGGTACATCGAGTTTTGTGTTGAAGTAAGAAAATCCAAGTGGCTCGACTATGATCATCTACTATAGTCAACATATAAGGAGTATTCAAAAAAGAGGTAACATCATATGGTCCCTTTGAGATCAATGTGAATTAAATCAAAATTAGTGACAAAGATAGGAATCACTTAAAGGAAAAGACAACTGGATTGTTTTGATTTATGACAAATGTCACATCTCGGTGAAAGTTGTTGCTTATCGTTTTACAAACATCGAAAGGAAAGGTAAGTGACTCAAGACAGTGGGAGAAGCATGTCCCAATCTATGATGCCACAATACAAGAGTATCGTGAGATAGAACATAATTACAAATGTCTTGAGTATTGGAAAGGAAAGGAGAGGAAGAAAGAACATAAAGTCGCCATACACCTTGCTTTAGCCACTACTTCCTCGATCTGTTGGTCCCAACACACACAATGATCGAGAGAAAAAAACACATTTGAGAGAAGTGGTTTGAGTCAATTGAGAGACGAGAGAAGATTGTGTTTGAAGGAAGGAACATATAGGACATCCGTGAGGGTGAGTGTGGTGCTCAAAGGAATGACCAATGTGTGTGGCTGATTGCAAAGAACCATCGAGGCAAATGAAAGTGATATTTGTGTCAATTTGGATGTAAATTTGTCATCCAACTTGCATTGACACACATGTGTCTACTAGCTCTGTATCAATAATCCAAGTTTCGATCAACCTCTCCAATGACGGTCATGGCATACTAATCATGATTAAGGTAATTCATATCGCATAATCCATTAAATGTACAAGTGGAGTCCGTGCTAATAATGTACAGGGAACCGGGATCCATTTTGTGATGCCATGAACTTTGCAATCTCTGTGTATGAGGCTAGTAATTTGTGGCACCGGTTGATCTTTAGCATACTCCTCCTTTGGTTGAGTAACAACACAATTACTAACGACTCTTTGCCTCTGTTCTTTTGGTTGTTTATACCACTCAGGATAACCAATAAGTTTGAAGCACTCGGCCTTTTCATGACTGTGATATGCACGGTGTTCACAAGTGAGTTTTGCCCTTTCCTCCTTACTCCTTCCGAGATTACCTCTTCCTCTACCTCCATTCCAATCTGTTAGCATTAGGAGAACCACGAAATGGTACTCCCCGCCAGATCCACCATTAGCTCTACCATACATAGCCATATTCTCCGTGTATCCGGAAATGTGATCTGTACTTGTCTCTGTTTTTCAACACTCAAAACCATAGAGTAAGCCTTGTTCACAGCAGTGCAAAGGATCAATGAGTAATATCTCGACTTCTCACATGCTCATAACTATCGTTTAACCCCATCAAAAAATCGCATAAGTTTAATATTCGAGATCTAATCTCGGAGAGAGGCTTTGTTTGCACCACATGTACATTCGGGAACCATCACAATGCTAGCATATTCGTCCCATAGCTTCTTAAGTTTCGTAAAATATGCAAAGAATGAAAAAATTACCTTGCCTACAAGTAGCAATCTCCTTTTGTATTTGAAACAAAGAACGGACCATTACTATCTCCAAATCGTTGAGCTATATCCTCCCATAGCTCCTTGAGAATTAGCATAAATGAAAGCTTCAGAGATATCCTGGAAATGGAATTAAGGATCCACTCATCACCATCCAATCGATCTTCTTCCATTTCGCATAATCGGTGAGGTTTGAGAGGTTTTTGGTTTCAAGACTAATGAAACCTAACTTCGTCTTAGCTCCTAGAGCAATTAACATAGATCTCCTCCGGGGAATGGTAATTATTTCGATTAGTATGCGTTGAAACAAAGCATGCCAGGATGATCGGATCCTTGAAGCTGCGAAGGATCCTCAACGGCAATCGTTTGATTCGCAAACAAATGTTGCATCGTGTCTCCGGCAAGTATGTTGCTCCAACTCGAGAGAAGGATCCATGGCGGAAGAAAATTGATTGCTTAAGACCTAAGCTCTGGATACCATGAAGAAATGCAGCAAGCATGTGCGTAAAAACATGGAGAAAGAAAGGCGGGAAAAATGATTTTCGTATATCCGAATTAGTTATTAAATGTGTACGATTGCCCAACTATTTATAGAGATATTACAAAGCTAAAATGAGAAAATGCGTATCTAAGAACCAAACAACTTTAACACAAAGACTAAACAACTTTAACTAATACTCCAACTATCATAATGATTCTTAAGATAGCAATACGGATTTTGGTAATGTACATGTGATAAAATTATAATTGAATTTTCCATCAAAAATAAGTCGGATGAGGCGGTTTGAAAACCTCGTGGACTTTAAGATATAAAATATCATAAAAAAGTTTAGACAACAAAAAATATTTTTCTCTTAAAACAATAATGATGTAATGTTTAAATTTACGTAGTTTATTTTAAAATACAAGTTTGTAAATCGTAATATCCCGTATTTTTTAATTAATATATAAATTATAATTACAATTTTATTTATCGGATATTAATATTTATAATTCGGTCATTATCCTTTTACAATTGATTTTTATTAAACCCTATTAAGATAGAATTTCACTCGTATTAGATTTAGAAAAAAAAAGATTTTATCTTATCATTAACAAACCCTACTTATCTTGAAACTCCATAAAATCATCCTATAAATACAAATTCTTTCAATACACCATAAATATAATTCTTATTAAATTCTCATCAAAGATATACCATTATAAATACTAGTTTTTTTCCCTAACATTTTTTTTCACAAAATACTAGAATCGTTGCACTTTATAAATTTCAGAAAAAAAAAAAAAAGAAGGTGAGCAGACGGGCAAAAGTTTCTAAGGATAATGGGGACTTTGAGGATAAGGTGAACAGTGGACATCAATGGGGATTTTAACTTGAATTGGGTTATTAATAAAATGGTTCCGCTTACTTTTGAGATATATCTTATTCTTTCGCTTTAAATATATTTTCTTATTAGATTAAGCTACTTATATATTTTAAAAATTGGGGCGTTACAGTAACAAATATGGTTCATTGTTATACTATATATCTTGATTGAGTCTTAATTATTTTGCAGGTATAAAAATGAGACGACCTTGAAAAATTTATTTTTATATCTTACGTATTATTTTATTGTTTTGTTAATAGTCGAGTTTTAGATTTTATATTCAGATTAGAACAACACCCGTGCATTACAAGGGATTTTTCAAAAGATAAAATTTTGGTGTCGATAATTTGTTTGTGATAGATATAGGAAATCCAAAATATTAATTAAAAATACCAAAAAGAAAATTCAAAATTTGAAAGAATATCAATCAAATTGTTCACTTTAAATTCTGAAAAACTTCTTTGTAAAGTGTAAACTACACCAAAACTTTGTATCTTGACAAATCGCATGCAATACACGGGTGTATTTAGAAAAACAGAAAAAAAATTTGGAAAATAAATGAATCCTATTTTTTTTCTTTTAACAGTTTTTAAAATATATCTTACAAAATGGAGTGGAATTGCAATGGAGTCTTTCTTAATAGATCTTCCAAAATGGATGGTTCAAATGAGATACCTCCCTTATATGAGATAATGGGTATTTGTTATAGTTGGATTGATATTTTGGATGATTGATTAATCCCTTTATTTTAGGCAATTAGTTAATGCAGAATTCAAATTGGTAATTTATATTATTTTTGAATTTTTAATTAAGGTCAAATATGTCTTTTATATTTGAGTGTAGAAGGTAAATTTTATTTTATCTTTTTCGGTTTCTATGTTTAGGGGGAGTTATATCCTTTCAAAATTACACGTCTCTTGATTTCACTGTAGAAGGTAAGTTTTATTTTACCTTTTCGGTTCCTATATTTAAGGGGAGTTATATCCTTTCAAAATACACGTCTTTTATAATTTTTGTATGATATAGTTAAATTTTGTATAGATTCAACCTTTATCTATATATTTATGTCATTTTTGTTGTATAATTAGTTTCAAATTGTATGATATAGTTAAATTTCTTGTATAGATATATCTTTTATCCGTATATTTATGTCATTTTTGTTGTATAATTAGTTTCAATTGTATGTTATAATTAAATTTCTTGTATAGATATAACCTTTATCCGCATATTTCTATCATTTTTGTTGTATAATTAGTTTGAATTTTATGATATAGTTAAATTTTCTTTGTATAGATATAACCTTTATCTCGTATATTTATGTTATTTTTTTGTATAATTAGTTTTGTGGAGCGCGAGAAAAATTCGCATATATAGATATACTTCTTTTTGTGCATAATTTTAATTGTATGAGTAAGTTAAATTTTTGTATAAATATACTTCTTTTTATGCATTTTTGTGACATGATTGATTTCTAAAGCATTGTTGTGTAATCAATATAACAATTAATCGATATCATTAACAAAATAATATTTAGGCCTCATTCAAGAAAAAAAAATACATAGTATTATGAACTAGTTGTCCCAATAAAAAAATGAACATTCTTTTGATCATGATTTGGATTTGTTTGAGGCATGTTCGACTATTATGGGTTGTTACTTCTCCACATGAACCACATCGTCGTTCTAACTTGGTGCTTGCCTTGACAACTTTTTCCTTTTGACTGACGGATTCGGCTTTTCACCACGACTCGCACCCTTTCGTTTAGTAGGATGAACGGTGTTACCCGATACAACAAACAAATAGTATTATAAAAAATATCAAAAGGGGAAATTTGTCAATTTACGTGTTCATTGCTATAGTTTGTATTTATATTGATACATCACACAAATAGTTTGTATACGATTATTTTAACATAAGTATACAACGTATATTATAAAAAAATATCAACAGGGGGGCTGTCCTTTTTCGTGGTCACATTTAGCATTTATATTGATACTAAGTAAATAAATCATTTAAATATGCAAGATAATTATTTTTATGATCAAATAATTCGAGCGTTGCAAAAATTACAAAGAATACAAAACACAGTTATAATTACAAGATGTATACACTATATATACACTAATTTGAAATTATACATACATTATGAACAAGTTTCAAAGATACTTGTTCGTCAAATTGTTGAAGGAATTCATCACTTTCAACATCAATCATGTTGTTTTCCATTGTAGAATGGCCTGGATTGGGATTCATGAGTTTGGGAAATTTTGTTTTGTGATTCTTAATTTTTTTGCAGGCTATGAATAATGGAGGTTTTAACGTTGAAGGAGACACTACTAAAAAATGGATTTACATCGAGGATGCACATCGGTTATTTAATAACCAATGTAAACAAAGCCTGGTGGTAAAATTGTAAAATTGGGAAGACACCTACATCGGTTATAGTAAATAACCGATGTAAATATTTGTAAAAATTAGATATCGCATCGGTGTTATTTGAACGGATGAAGAATATATTTTTACGTCGGTTCCCAAACAACCGATGTAGAAAATTATCCCCAAATCTTTCCATTAGCCCTCTTCTTCCTCCCGCTCTGTCTCCTCTCTGAAATCTCCTCTCTAAAATCATGGTTCGTCTGTTTATCTCCTCTCTCAATTTGTCTGGTTTGATGGATTAAATTTAAAGTCTAGGGTTTGTCTGCGTCCACTCTCCGTTTTTTGTCCACACGCTCTCCGCCGGGCGCCCACATCAGTGGTAGAGTGGAGAGGAAAATGATGTGCCCTAAGTCTTCTTTTCCGTCGTGCGCCGTCCTCTCTGTCTCATCTCTCCTCCATCGTCCTCGCACCGCTGGCGTTTCCTCCACTTGGAAGCAGGAACTCCAACATGATGTGGTTACGTACTCGGAGAGTCGTTGTCCGACCACGCCAAGTCGACTGCGAAGGTATGGTTGTGAAGCAAAGTTACTGTTGGTAATCATTGTTCAACCACACCTCGTCGACACGTTTTTTCCAGTATTTGTATTGAATGTGTAGATAAGACATTGATTCGAGTTCTCAACGCATTGGCGTAACTAATGTAGTAGTATATCTTTGTTAACATCGGTTCATTAGTGAACCGATGTACAATGTAGTATCTACATCGGTTAAACCGATGTAGAAATATCCAACTTTCTACAACGTATTTGGATTCTACATCGGTTTCGGTTGTAAAATCGGTGTAGAAAGTGTCCCAGAACCGATGTAAAATAGATGTTTTGTAGTAGTGAGAAGACAAGCGTAATGAGCGATTTGTGATTAATCCTCTCCCACGATTTTGTTGATTAGGTGACTAATCAAATCCCTATTTTGTAGCAAACGTCTATGGCAGTTTTGGATATTATATATATTGTCTATTTTATCCTTATAGTTATTATCGTTTAAGTCATTAATTTATTATTTTAGTCATTAAATCTACACCATCAATCAAAAAATTGGTGGCTTGGATTAGTCCCCACCGATTCATATAAGAGGGTGTCCCATTTGAACCAAATCTAGACCACCCTCCGAGGTTAGTCCATAAGACCGAATCTAGACCATCCAAATAGTAAATCAATGACTAAGATACATTACAATATATCTGACTTTTCATAAGTAATTATACAATAGAAGGGGTAAAATTGGAATCCATAAAATCATACATGGTAACCTCCTCCTACATTATAGGGACGTGATCTGTTATTGATCACGTCCCCATAAATCACACCATTCAACATAAACACTCAATATACGTCTCCTTATCAACAACAACTTTGCATCGTGATAATCAACATCTCTCAGTATTCACCATTATCACTCAAATCGACCGCAATTGTTCTACATAAAATTAAACGCGACGGATATCGAACAATTCGCAAGGAGTTATCATCTATTTGATTGAAAAGAGTTATACAATGGCGAAAAAATATTGATTTCAACGCAAGCGATGAATGTCTTCAAGGTAATTTATAGAGAGAAACTTGCTACAATATTCATATGCCGCTGAATCAACAATTGATGTCTGAATGAACCAGATGCACCTCTGTTCTTGTTGATTTGTATGTTTAGTATACATATGTTGTCTATTTAGAGTATCAACCTTGTATATATAGTTTTACTTTTTGCATATTAACCACTCGTATGAAGATTGTATCCCAATTAATAGTTTGTATGTTTAGTACATGATTGTTTGCTTATTTAGTATATAAGCCTTGAGTATATAACTTTATGTATATGCATACTTATGCCTTATCTGCAGAGAGTACATTTGTTAACAAATTCGTTGCGTGTTTGTTTAGCATGTACAACATATTTACAATACATTTTTCGTTGTATATTTATAATATAACACTTGTATATGTTCGTCTGTAGTTTGTTCAATTAAAAATCTACTCATGCTTATTTCATTGTATGGTAAAACTTGTCTTGCATATTAATTAGTTAGCAAATACAACAAATATATGTGAAGACTTTGTCTCATCATAATAAATTAATCAGTTTGATGTAAAAAAATTGAATATTAACTAAACGTTCTTTGTATACTTATAACTCAAAATGTGCATAAATAGATTATTAAAACTATATATTTTATACAAATTGAGTATTGTATTCTATCAAATCTTGGTATACAGAAGCATTATCATTAAAAAATGAAAAGTGTGTATGAATGTAATTACATAAGTGTATATATAATATATCCATTTCATATTATTATGTAATAACTTTTGTGATGTCAAAAATCAACGTAGGACAACGACTCAAAATCTCGCCGGGATCAACTAAATATTGGATACCAGAGGTAGAACAAGAAAAGATTCTGAGTGGGCATGCATTTCGCTATGTTGGAAACCGGTATACAATTTTACAAAGACTATGGAGCAATTAGCGGATTCGACATCGAAGGAGCACGACAAAGCGATTCAATAATGAAGTCATTCGTTTGCATTATGTTCTTTGCAATAGAGAAGGCTTCAAACACACCAAAAACAACATACTGCAGACCTACGAAGAAGAGACCGAAAGCGAAAGACAACACATGGGTCACAAAAGAGGACTTTAAATCATGTTGGGTGCAATGCACGCTGTATTTCGAGTACACTAGTAACGGCGCATATAAAATATGTAGTTTTGAAGAGCACCACACTCACCCAATGGCGGTGGATACATTCTGCCAGTTTCTTAAAGTTAATAGAAACCTTAACTTTGGTCACCAACAATTTATCATCAATTGCACGAAGGCTAATATAGGGAGTTCTAAACAACACGAATTATTCGAGGAGATGGTGGGCGGATTTCCACAAGTCGGGGCACTCAAGGTTGATTTTAAAAACTTCAAGCGAGACTTGAAAGCATACATCCGTGCAGTGCATTTACGATTGGTAATAGACAAAAGGAAGTTAATCAAGGGATGGCTTTCGATTACGACGTGGACGAAGATGAACAATCGACATGACTCTTTTGGCGCACCAAACAACTATAAAGAACTACGCTACATTTGGTGATGTGATTTCATTTGATGCTACATACAATACTAACAGGTTAAGATATTCTTGTTTAATTAATGCTGGTGATTTGTATACTTATTTCATTGCAATTGTATAGTTAGTTTTTAAGAATTGTTTATATTATAGAATTTTATGCAAATGTGTTCCCTTGTATAATTACTATAGTGGACTTGTATATTAGTTCATCTAAATTGTATACATATGTATGTTTTGTTGTTTATTTTATCAGGTGTATTGTATGATTCGTACATTGCAGCTGCATGCTTAGTTTAGTAAAACTGGATGCTTAATTTAGTTAGTACATCGAATTTGTTTACAAATTCATGTTTTACTGTATATCTAATCAGGTGTGTTGTATACTTGGTTCATTGCAGTTGTATGCTTAGTTTAGTATAATTGTATGATTAGTTTAGTAAGTATATCGAAATTGTATACATATTTATGTTTTGTTGTTTATTATATACATAGTTTAATTTCTATACATATTTTACAGAAATTGTTTGAAGTATTGAGTGTAATTTAATAGTATAAATTTATACCGTATGCTTACATTAACAAATATGTGCAGGTATATATTGGTTTTTGCTCCATTTAGGAGTAGATAACCATCGCCGATGTGTCATGTTTGCATGTTTGTGGTCTTATATTAAAGGAAGATGAAGAGTCATATACACTATTTGTTCTCAAAGTTCTTGGAAGTCGTTGGTCGGGAACCATACTATATAGTAACCGACCAAGATCCGACAATGAAGAAAGCCATACAATCTATGTTCAAGACGGAAAAACAAAGATTGTGTATGTGGCACATAATGGAAAAGGTCGGTGTTAAAGTCGGTCACACTGTTCAAGGATAAAAATTTCATAAATCATCTAAATTCAATTGTGTGGGATACCAAAGCATTTCAATACCAGAATTTGAGTGTCGATGGAATGATATTATTATGACTTTAGTCTAACATCGCATCTATGATTCACACATATGTATGAGATTAGAAGGAGTTGGATACCCGTTTATTTTAAAGATGTGCCAATGAGTGGTTTGCTCAAAACTACATCATGATCAAAGAGCACCAATAGCTGGTTTAGGAATTTTACAAATCCTGGTTAAAACTTGGTTGGATTTTTCATGCACTTTGAAAGCGCAATGGAGTCAAAACGTCATGCAACAGATAAATTGAACCACAATTGCCAAACAACGTTTCCAGAATGCAAGACAAAACTGACCATTGAGAAGCATGCATGTTCAGTGTACACGCACACTATATTTACCGATGTTAGCACATAAATTGAAGCAACCTGCTATGATTGCACAATTACAGAGATAACTGATGATGGCAGCAAGTGTTCCTATAGATTAGAGACAAAACAAGTCACATCTTTGATGTCGTAAATTATAAAATGGAAACAATGATAAACTGCAGCTGCAAAAAGTTCGAACAGATGGGCTTACTGTGTTGTCATGTTTTTGTGATCCTAAAGGACTGTCAAGAAATACCTATGAAATTTTTAGCTTTTTTGTGATCCTAAAGGACTGTCAAGAAATACCTATGAAATTTTTAGCTCGATGGATGAAGACTTCCTCGGTAACACAATACACAAAATCTGGCCAGATTTATCGATTTACGGGGGGATGAAGCCACAAGCATGCTAAACAACCTTTGGTCTGACTTCCACACCTGCATTGGTCTAGCGCAGGGAAATGTTGAAAAATTATCGAATTTATCACGTCTTGTTTCTGAAGAAAAGGCAAAATTGTTAAAGGATGAGCAACATATACCGTCTTTTGGAAGCAAAAAGTCAGTACTAGAAACCTATTGTGGGTTAACCTCACAACTTGATATTTCTGTATTACCACCAAAACAAGCAAAGAACAAGGGCATCAGTAGTAATCTGAGGAGTAGAATTCAGAGCCAAAGAGAGAAAGCCATTAAAGCAAGCACAAAACTCAAAAGACGATGTGGAACATGCGGTGAGATCGAACGCATAACAACGAGAAAGTGTCCAAACCGCGACACCACACCCTAGGGGAATGTTTCTATTTTTGCAAAAATATTGGGTGAAACAATTATGAAACTATGTATACAATTACACCTTTGTATACGCCAATTATCTTCAAGGTTATTTTTGCTTCTCAAACATGTACTTTGGATGTAAAATTACATTCAATGAATATACAAAAACAATCACTAAGCATACGTAATTGTTTAACTATTTATACAATTACATCGAAAATAAATATATGATAAAAATTACTATGTATGTAAAAACATTAAACTACATATACAATTACACTTTGAACTAAATCGGTGAATCACCCATATAACTAAGTATACAATTCCACCAAATAAAGGATACAATTCAACGTAACTAGGTAAACAAATATATTAAACTACTTATACAACAAATAATACAATTCAACTAATCCAAAATAAACAGATGCAACACATTAAATATACAATTCGACATATCTATTTATACAAGTCGCCGCAACTATACGATAGTGTACATGCAGCTCAAAAACCACTTACATCTCGTAAAAGATCACTCCATGAAGGAAAGAATGGAGATGACGCAACACTAACCATGGTAAAACAAACATTCTCGCTACACAAAAACACGATTGTGCAAAATAACTTAGTAAATTGTACCAATACTTTGAATCACCAACATTCCCAACAAAAACATGTTCAAAAAATCATGTAAAACCATCACTATTAATTACCGTAAACTAAAAAAAAACACTAAAGTATTCCACCAATGACAAAACATATAAACTTCTACGGTGGCTTCTTGCCGGTCAATGTTTCTTGCATTCAACCAAATTCTTCTCCTTAACTCGTTCATGACGTCTAGAAAATAGCACGGTGTACTTGGAACGGAAAGTATACATAAGATTTGCATTGCCCTTCAGAAACCAGGTGACCATCCCCTCAAACCTCCACCCATGTACGTTTCCATATGCCGCATTGCAAAGATTCCGCAATCCACCTTGTTTCGTGCATCTCTCCATGGCATTGCATTCGGTTTGAGTTTGCTCGCAACCTTTGCTTATCCGATCGAGAAAAAAACGAACCGACACAATAAATACAAACAATTAATGACGGACTAAGGATCAAATATTATGTATCAATGCAATGTATGAATATACATGTAGAAAATACATGTTCATACTCACCAATTTTGCAGCACATCTTCATACTTGTCGCACTTGGTTCCGCCTAACCGAGGAATTTTTCAAAATCTGCATATTCTTCCTCTTCATATCAAACACAATAACAAAAAGGTGTTCGCTCTTACATATTGGAAAGAAAAACTCGAAAAAGGTAAAAAAAAAAATTAGTTAAACCGAAATGATCGTTGTAAATCTTAAAAGGAATATAGAAAATAAATACCATATCAAACGCCCGCAACTTTGTTGGATTAACATCACCAAACTCGGCATCAAGGCTTTGAGAAAATAAAGTCAAATTTCTATTATCATCATCCGCCTCACTTGGTGTAACAATGGAAAACTTGACTACATGAAATGTGCCAAAAATATAAAGAGTCGGGAATTAATGAAAATATACAAAACACCGAACTAATTATATAATAAAAAATGCTAAGTATACAATAATAAAAAATACTAAATATACAGGATCATTTGGCAAGTACACATTATGCTAAAACTAACATTACTAAATATACAACAAACAATTGACTGAATATGCAAAAAAAAATCATTCCAAGTATAAAGAGTCACTTGACATAATATACAATTACTCGACTAACTATACATATCCTCCGAACTACGTAAAACAAATCCAATGAGCTACTAATATGACTAGCCAATTATTAAAAGTATACATGTACATCTAACTAACTATACATTTAAATATTACTAAATATACGTAAATATTTGATAACACATTCAATTAAACTCGATCTAACTAAACATTAAAACATTACAAGTATAAACCAACGATTCAATGAGTAAACATTCCTAAGTATACAAATTCACTAAAATATTACTTAGTATATAGAATTATTTCACAATAAATATATAATAGACTGAACTAACTATACATATACACATTTTTAAGTATACAAATCCACCGAATCAAATAAACAAGTTCATCGAACTAAGTGTATGGCAGGTATATCCATTGGACTAAATAAACTTTTCCACATAACTAAGTATACATTTTCGCTTGAATAAATATACAAACATACATCACTTGAATGCAAAGAATGCCTAACTATGTATCAAAACATGCACTTACAATTATTTTTACGAATACATGCATGAAATGTAATTAAAAAAAAAGAGTCGTAGAATATGTCGTGCGAAAAATCGATAAAGGCGAACCCTTGCTCCCCGATCGACTCTTTTGCGTCGAATCTTCATCCACACATCGATCGGGAGACACTCAAATAGCTTCCAGGCCGCATAGTCACAAAGTCTTCCCTTGTTATAGTCATGTCACCACCTTAAAATCGCCTCGTCCTGCAAAAAAAGAAATACGTAAAAATATATTGAAAATTCAGTAATTATAATAAAATTTATAGTATATCGACCATAAAAAATTAAATTACTTTTCAGCTTCCGGATTCTCAAACAACCACTTAAAAATCATATTCTTTGCTCGTTTAACTTAGACATCACATCGACCCATCTCTCAACAAACGGGGACGTCAATGTCCGAAGTCTTCTTTTTCCTGGCGAGGTTCATTTCAAGCGATAAACACTCGACTTCTCGCTATTCTTCTTCACTCCCTCATTCCTAGACACAACCGCACCCTTCCCATCATCAACAATCGTATTAGTCTCTTCCTACGAATCAAAATAAAATAGATATAAGAACATAATTCAGGCAAAATAATAATAATTAGGCAAAAAAAAATAATGAAAATTACCCCATCATCATCTCCAACATGCTCATCATCTTCCTTTTCTGTTCAACTGCGCATACAAACGTGATGTCTCAACCACAGTGTCCCATTTACCAAAGTGTTTTGTTCTTGGGTTAAACCAAGACTAAAACTAGCTTGTCAACATTCCATTTCTCAAACTCGTCCCCGCTTGCAAAGGGCAGCTTCCATCTTCTCAAGCAATGCTATGTTTTCGTGGATTGTTCCAGAATGCTTCAAACATGTTGACTCTCACTTCCAACTAAATCCTCTCCAACCTTTGTGTGCCCTCAACTCGAGCAGGACTTGTGGCATATCGATTCTTAGCAACCACACCAATTTCAGAAAATTCAGGGACCTCCACCACATCGAGGAAGATGCATCCCGAATCAACAAAATAATTTCCACCACATCAGAAGCAAGACACACAATCCTTAACTTAATTTTCCCAATATAATCATGCCAATAGACAAGTCTAACTAATCAATTTTGCTGAAAATATACAACATTAAAAAAAACACATAAAAAATAAAGAAAACAAATTTAATGCATAAAAACCGAACTATGTATGCAAGTGTTCGCTTTATTTTTAGCTTCACCGCAAGTGTACGGTGTAGTTTATAGAATAGGGTAAGCAAGGTCGTATCCACAGAGACTAATAAATTAATGTGCTAAGTATTGAACCAAGATAGTCTTATTTTTTATTTAGACGATCGAAATTTGATGATTGTTGTATTGAGATTAAGACAATTTAAATCACTATAACACAAGATTGAGATAATACAAATGATAGAAGTATCAAGATAATGAAATGGATTTCGAGTTAAGGTTTCGATTAATAATCCTCTTGTTGTCCGATTAAATCAAAGCCAAGTTATTATCAATATTCCTATAAGACGATCACAAAACTATTTTATCCTCTCTCTCGAGATGCATATAAAATGTAGATTGAAATACTTATGCTAGCATCTCTACTCAACATGAAGCATTCAACTCCCAAAAGTTTAAAAGATCAAATATCCTCACAAATATTTACAAACCTCTCGATTCATGCAAATATTTGTGTCGAGTATTCAAGATCTAATATTGAAACTCATCTCTCGAATTATGAATCAATATATCAAACAAGTTAAATCATTGATCAAGTGATAAAACAAGAATAAGCTCAAAATACTCAAATAGGCTTTAAGATAATAACTTCAACTAAGATTAAAACATCCAACAAGAGTTCATTAATCTACTTCCAAAACCCGGAAATCTCAAGAGTTTAGCTACACATGATTTCTAAACAACTCATAAACAAATTGTTCAAGGCCATTACAACTAAAATGAAAGATTGAAACTAAAAGAGAAGCAAGAAAAACTTAGGAAAGTCGACGATCTCTCGATATATCTCCGTTTCTTAAGCTCCGATGCAACCCGATTGTCTCCTTGATGTCTTCTTCCAAGAATAGACCCTTGTCTTGTGTTGTAGATCCCAAAATATGTCCGATCCCCTTGTGTGCGCCCAAAAGCCTTTTTATACTCCCCATCATGTTTAGGGCTTAATGCAGAGATAATGGGATTCAGCCAGAGCCAGACGCACGGTGGTGCGCCCACGCACGGTTACCCGTGCGCCACCCCGCTGGAATACCCCAACTCTCTGTAGGGCGCACGGGTGGTGCGCTGAGCACGGCCTACCCGTGCGCCACTCCGTGAGATATCTCGACTCTGTAGGGCGCACGGGTGGTGTGCCCATGCATGGGCTACCCGTGCGCCATCTGCAGCCTTCAATCAACCTTATACGGGTGCACGGGTGGTGTCTTGAGGCACGCCCAACCCGTGTGCCCCTGTTTCTTCCGTGAACGCTCAACTTTCGCTCTTTTAGGCTTCACTTCTCGTATATCCACTCAATTCTCCGTGTTTCCACTTTGCTTTCCTCGTATTCTTATTCAATTAGCTTCAAATATCATGAAATTCCTACAAAATAAGCAAAGTGTAATATCTTTTCCACAAGGAGTGAATATGTAACATTTAACGCGAGTATATGCATGTTTACTTATCATTATAGCTCGAAATACACATCGAAACACATGCAAAATTCACACTTATCAAAATCCCCAAACTTAAACTGTTGACCGTCCCGATCAACAATATTTAGAACACGATAAAGCATAACAGGGAGATAAAGATAATAAATAAGACACCAAGAGTCTACACGAAAATCCAAATTGTTCGTCATGAATGCTTTGAGTACAACTCAATCAAGCCTCAAATATCTAATCAAAGAACACGCCTCAAATAAGACAAAGTGAAATGCGAATCCAACTCTCAAAGTTAAGTGTATACTCTCATCTCACGAGGTTATAGGACGTGTTTACGCTCAAATCAATTCGATGTCGCAAAATTACCATAGGCTTGCAATTCGTCTCATATCTCTGCCACGAGAGTGTATGCAATTTGTGAATCATAAAGGACTTTCTCATTTGGTTGTAATGAAGGCTCTTTGGTTTAGGTAGGAAATTTTTTGGATAAAGTGACTCAAACTCGAGTGTATAGACCGATGAGCATATCAATCATTTTCATTACAATCCCATATGCTACTCCAATCATCTCTCATTTTTATCAACTTCATTTATCTCCATTTCCTTTCTTTCTTTTGATAATTGCCTTCATTCACAATCCTTCGCCCTCCAAGTTTATCAACTTTTCAATCAAATTTTTTTTTCATTTGTGTATTTTCAACACTTTTTATTCAACTCCTTTCCTTCATCTTTATGTCCCATTTAACCAAGTATGCCCACTTATCCTACTTTTCAATTCCCACCCATTCATCCTCATTCATTCCTTTACTCAACGCTATACATTCGAGTTTAAGGTGATGGATATATTAAGATCAAGGGTTAAATTTTGTGGTTATCAAAGAAATAGGCTATAGGCTCAACTTGGCTAACTAGGAATTTCAACATCTTTAGGTAGGTAAAAGGCTTGAAAGGCTAGAAAAGATGGCCTTTAATCACATTCACAATTCGCATACAACATGTGGCCTTCGATCGAGATACCCAAGCAAGTTCTAGAATTTTAATCAACATGAATGATACACTCAAATTACAATAAGATCAAGCACAAGATATAAGCGGTAGAAAGGCTCAAAGCTCACAGCTAGTCAAGATGTAATTCAAAGCATCACACCAAGTTTTTCATATCAACATGCTCCAAGTTATCTATTCAAGGCTCAATCAATCTATAACCAGACATCCAATCCCAACAATATGAATTCTCAATCAACACACAAACAACAAGTTGCACATGCTTGGTCAACACACTCTCTAACCACTACTAAAGCAATAGACGTGCTAAAGCTATAAACGTGCTCTAATGCAAATGCAATCTAGAGTGCTCTAATGCAACTATATGAAAACACAAAATGCATGATTTTTTTTTTTTTTTTTTTTGTATCCACACTTTTCATATATTAAAATACTATCTCTCCCCAAACTTGAATGAAATTATAGTGTCCTAAGGGGAAAAATAGAATTTCAATAACAAAAAGTGGGGATATACTGAATCATCTGCGGCGGCGGTGGTGGGAAGTGGCCTTGAGAAATATGCCACATTTGTAGCTGTTGGAGCACTTGCCACGTCTCCTCGAATTTCTTTGCCGATCGCTGTTGAACGAGAAAAAATCCTATGTTGCCTCAAATCCTCTCCTTGCCGCCTCAACTCTTCTTCTTGCCGCCTCAAGTTCTCCCCAAACGCATAAAACATGTCTTGAAAATTGGCGTCGCGATGGGGTCCTCCATGTGAGACGGACCGGGCGATCCCGCTTTGAGAATGTCGAGGATAATCGCCTCCGTGTGAGGACTCGGGTATATCATACCCAATTTGGGGATGATGAGGTTCCATCCCCATTTCGCGTCCATGTATCTCATCCTCCTCCTCCACCATATCTTCTTCATCCAAGAAACCTTCAACTCTGCGCCTCTTTCTTGACTCTATAGCCTCGGTAATTCGGTTATGTGCGTCAGAGTTCATTAAGAAGTTGGTGGTGTCCATCAATGTATCAACGGTGGTGTATGGTGGGTTAGGCAACGGAAATGAAGCACCTTTCTTTTGTAGAAGCACCAATCTGTTGTCTTCATTCGCTATGAACTTCATATGGTGCAACGATGCCAAATTAACCCGAGTGCTGCCCGGGATAGGCTCCAAGCCTCGAAAATCGACATTGAAATGCCGGGCAATAGGGGTAATGAGGCCCCCTATAGAAATCGTACCCCCTTCCCGCCTAGCTAACTGTTCAATTTGCTCGGCAAAATTAACGGCGGTGTTGTAGGGGGTGTTTGTGACCATACACCAGAGGAGATAGAGTTCTTTAGTCGTCATCCCTCCAATGTTTTCTCGGGCGAACACAGAGGAGGCAGTCACGCGTTGTATATCGGAAAACGGATTCCGGATCAAGAGGCTTTTTGCGGTCCGCGCGGCATACAACATTGGCCCCGTTTGTGGTGTTTCCACAAGCATTCTCCAGAAGTCGTATTGATCATAATGGGGCATCGGGCGGGTACGAGCGTTTGTTGGGACCTCGAAAATGGTGTTCAATTGGGTCATAGAGAGTTGTCTACGAACATTCCCCAACTGAAATTTTATCATATACGGTTCGAAGGTCCCGCCTTTGTCCGAGTACTTCCCCGGTACTCAAGAACTCCAATGTATACTTTTTAAATGTCGGCCACCTTCGGCTCATGAAGTTCGTCCATCCTACCTTGGCGAAAAGACGCCACACGCCCTCATGTATCCCCAAAAATTGGGTACAATCATTGTCGGCGTAGCGAGATGGAGCTATTTGGCGACGATCAGCGATTCCATCGCTCAAGATCATCGGCATTTGTCAAGTTGACCCCATATGCCTCTGGACTATTTTGGTCGACCTCCGGCGGTGCCACGTCGCGTTGTGCCGCCCCGCGTGCACGTCTCCTTCCACTCTGTGGGTTTCTTCGCTCGGCCATAAGGAATTTGTACCTGGAATACATTCTATTAGCATCCCAATATCATCAATGGCAACAACAAAGTAGGGAAGTAAAGCTAACATATTAAGTGATGTAAATTCACATGCCCAAGTCACTTTGATCGATCAACTACCCCAAACAAACAAAAATTATGGCCATTCTCGACAAATATTAGCTCAAATAAACATTGGCCATGCCTTATTCATCAACAATTCACCCTACATCTCCTCAATTATACAAGCCCACAAGGTGTTTGATAATTTGCCTCAAAGAATAATTCACATCATTTATAGCAAAAATATCAAAATACACACCTACCATGCTCCTTAATACATAATTAACAACGAATTGACAAGGAGAAACGTGTTCTTACCGAATTCTCTAAGTTAAACTCGAAGTGGAAGATTTGAACCCTAGGTCCTTTTGTTCACAATTCTTCAAGCAAATTCAAATTTGATGCAAAGTGAAGCTCAATTGTGATGGGGAGGTGTTATGCAGATGAATTCAAGTGAAAACTAGGAGAAATTTTCGAAAACTAGGGAGGATTCGAGAGGGCGCGCGAGTTGAGGGGTTTGAAATGAAGAACAGTTTTTTTTTTTTAAAACCGTCCAATTTATCCTTCTTCTGCAAGGCGCACGGGTCGTGCGTCGGCCGACGCACGGGTTACCCGTGCGCCACCCCGTGAATTTGCCCAACTCTCAAGGGCGCACGGGTCGTGTGCAAACGCACGGGCTACCCGTGCGCACTTGTCTGACAATTCAGTTTTTTTTTTTTTTTTTTTTTTTTTTTTAAACACACAAAAATGAAACAAAAACACACAAATCACACTCATTAAAAGAATTACACAAATCAAATCACTCAAATCACACAACTGTGAAACTAAACACACACAAAAATGAAAATCACACGAAAAACCGTTGGGTTGCCTCCCAACAAGCGCTATATTTAACGTCTTTAGCTTGACGCCTGTTTTGTTAAATTACGGATCGCGCAAGGTGGTGGATGTCACCTCCTCTTGATTCCCTCGGTGGAAATAGTGCTTAATCCGTTGGCCGTTTACCATGAAAGTCTCGCCTTCTTTTGTCAACAATTCTACAATCCCAGGTGGATTCAACACTTTCTTTATCACAAATGGCCCCGACCACTTGGACTTGAGTTTTCCCGGGAAGAATTTAAGGCGTGAATTGTATAGGAGCACCGGTTCTCCCGGTAAAAACTCTCTTTTCTTGATCATCTTATCATGCCACCGCTTGGTTCTTTCCTTGTAAATTCTGGAATTTTCGTACGCTTCATCCCGAAATTCTTCCATCTGATTCAAATGGAGCAACCTTTCCTCACCGGCTTTCTGAAAATCCAGATTCAGTTTCTTTACCGCCCAAAATGCTTTGTGCTCCAATTCTACCGGTAAATGGCATGACTTCCCAAATACAAGTTGATATGGAGATGTGCCCAACGGTGTCTTATATGCAGTTCGGTATGCCCACAGGGCATCATCCAATTTTAACGCCCAATCCTTTCGGTTGATGTTCACCGTCTTTTCAAGGATTTGTTTGATCTCCCTGTTAGCCACTACGCTTGTCCGTTGGCTTGTGGATGATATGCCAATGCGACTTTATGTTTGACCCCATATTTGGCCAACAAGTTGCTCATCAATTTGTTTACAAAATGCGACCCTCCATCACTAATTAAAGCTCTTGGAGTGCCAAATCTAGTAAAGATGTTTTTCTTAAGGAATCGCATTACAACTTGAGCATCATTTGTTTTAGAAGGAATTGCCTCTACCCAACGGGATACATACTCCACAGCAAGTAGAATATATTGATAACCCAAGACGATGGAAATGGGCCCATAAAGTCAATCCCCACACATCGAACAACTCCACTTCAATTACGTTGGTCATTGGCATCTCGTGCTTAGTGAAATGTTTCCCATTCGCCGACACTGTCACATTGTTGTACAAACAAATAAAGTCATTAAATAAAGTGGGCCAATATAGCCCACTTTGCAATACCTTTCCATTTGTGCGAGTGGGACCAAAATGTCCGCCGGATGGTGCAGAGTGACACTGTTGTAGGACTCCCTCCCATTCTTCTTGAGGTACGCATCTCCTTATGATTTTGTCCGCGCACCTCTTAAAGAGTAGGGGGTCATCCCACATGTAGAACTTTACATCATGTAAGAATTTCTTCTTTTGATACGGTGATAGATCCGGGAGGTAGAACTCCAGTGCCAAGTAGTTGACAAAGTCCGCATACCATGGGAACTTTGCCTCAAGCATGAGTAATCTTTCATCGGGAAACTCCTCTTTTATCAATCCCATACCTTTTTTTCTCCTTCTTGATTTTCTAATCGGATGATGGTCCGCTACCACGTTCTCGCATCCTTTCGGTCCTTGATTTCCACGTCAAACTCTTGCAACAATAAGATCCATCGAATCAACCTCGGTTTCGCAGATCCTTCTTGTCAAAGAGGTATTTGATAGCCGCATGGTCGGTATGCACTGTCGTCTTCGTCCTCCGATCAAGTAAGATCGAATTTATCGAACGCGAAAACAATCGCCAACATTTTTTCGGTTGTGGTATAATTTCGCTTGAGCACCGGCCCAACGCGTCGACTTGCATAGTAGATGGATTGGAACAATTTTTTCCCTCTTTTGACCAAGAACAGCCCCAACAAAGATAGTCGCTTGCATCACACATTAGCTCAAATGGTTGGCTCTAATGGGGGGCGCAGTATAGGTGCGGTCACCAATGTTTGTCTTCAACATTTCGAACGCCTGCAAACATTCATTGGAAAAAATGAAAGCAGCATCTTTTTCTAGCAATTGGCTCAAGGGCTTAGAAATTTTAGAAAAGTCACGGATAAACCTTCTGTAAAATCCGGCATGGCCCAAAAAGCTCGAATGGCTTTCTCATTTGTGGGAGGTGGTAGCTTCTCAATTGCTACAATCTTTGCCCGATCAACTTCCAAACCGCGAAGAGACTCGATGACCAAGTACAATGCCATCGCGTACCATAAAATGGCACTTTTCCCAATTTAGTACTAAATTGGTCTCTTCACATCGCTGCAAAACTAGGGAAAGATTGTGAAGACAATTATCAAAAGAATCCCCGAACACAGAGAAATCGTCCATAAACACCTCCATAACTTTTTCAATAAGATCGTGAAATATAGCCATCATACAACGTTGGAAAGTGGCAGGTGCATTACATAAACCAAATGGCATGCGTCGAAATGCAAATGTGCCATACGGACATGTAAATGTTGTTTTCTCTTGGTCTTCCGGCGCAATCATGATTTGATTGTACCCGGAATAACCATCTAAAAAGCAATAATAATCATAACCTGCAAGACGATCCAACATCATATCGATAAAGGGGAGGGGAAAGTGATCTTTTCGAGTGGCATCATTAAGTTTTCTATAATCAATACATATTCGCCACCCTAAGAACAATTCTAGTAGCAATTTGTTCCTCATTTTCATTTTTTACCATCTTTGTTACCCCCCCTTTTTCGGCACCACTTGTACAGACTCACCCATGAACTATCGGATATCGCGTAAATGATCCCAAGCATCCAACCATTTCAATACTTCCTTCCTAACCACATCTTGCATAATAGGGTTTAGTCGTCTTTGGTTTTGCAATCGATGGTTTATAAACATCTTCCATCCGAATTTTATGCATCACAATGGATGGACTTATGCCTTTTAAATCGCTTATAGACCAGCCTAGTGCCGACTTATGTTTTCGTAAAACCCTTAACAGATTTATCAAGTTGGGTAGGAGTGAGAAGAGATGAAACGACACGGATTTGCATTATTTGTCCCTAGGAATGCATATTTGAGGTGTTCGGGTAATTGCTTGAGTTCCGGAGGTGGTGTTGATTGATCTCACGCACGGGCTGCCGTCTTGGCGCGCGCAAGACGGTCGTGCGCTCTTGAAGAGAGTTCCATCGTTACTTCAAACATCACGCACGGGCTGACCGTGCGTGGGCGCACGCCCGTGCGTTCTTCGAAGAGAGTTCCATCCTTTTTTCGCTTTGCGTTATCGCCTCTTTGCGCTATTAGGTAGTTCCCGCATATGATCTAAGGCACAAACATAGTCGACAAATCTTGGTTATCAAAATCAAGTACAACACTCGACATTGAGCACGAGTGGGTTAGACCAAATTCCAAATCATCTCGTAGACAATGTATGATCAACATAATCCTCAATGCATGAACTAACTATATCCAAAAATTACAATTCTCTACCGAATCATGAAATTTCATTGCCTTATAAATAGAAAATAAAACATGCTCATCATTAACACGTAATGTGAGCTCCTTTCTCGCACATCTATTAAGTGCTTTACCCGTTGCTAAGAAAGGACGCCCAAGTATCGTGGAACGTCTTGATCTTCTTCCATATCCAAAACCAAGAAATCCACGGGAATATAAATTTATCAACTTTTACCAAGACGTCTTCAATAATTCCCTTGGATACGTAAGTGATCGGTCGGCAAGTTGCAATGTCACCGTGGTTGGTTTCACGCCGCCTAATTCAAGTTTCCGAAAATGGACAAAGGCATCAAGTTAATACTTGCCCCCAAATCACATAACGCTTTATTAAAGAAATTACCACCAATAGCACAAGGGATAGTGAAACTCCCGGATCTTTCGATTTTGTGGTAACTTCCTTCGATAATTGCACTACATTCTTCCGTCAAATTCACCGTTTCAAAGCTTGTCATCTTCCGCTTTTTGACATCACATCTTTAAGAAATTTCGTATAGTTCGGCATTTGTTCTAATGCATCCGCAAAAGGGATGTTAATGTGCAATTTCTTAAATATATCAAGGAATTTGGCAAATTGATCATCAAACTTTTCTTTTGAAATCTTTGAGGAAAGGGAAGAGATATAGACAACTTAGGTATATTCAAGCTAGATGATGATTTTAGCTTTTCACCTGTTTGTTCCGCCTCTTTGTTCTCTTCTTTCCCATTTTCTTCAATACCATCCTTCATCACGAGTCTCTTGCTTCTGGCCTAGATGCTTCATCCGAAAGTTTCGGATTCCCGCATTTTTCTTTAGGCCCTTCATATTCGCATCGCTTCGTAAACGAATCGCCTTGCATTGTTCCTTAGGATTCATTTCCGTGTTACTTGGAAATTGACCCTTTTGATGTTGACCACCCATTATTGTAGCCAATTGACCCACTTGAGTCTCCAGATTCTTTATCGAGCTTGTCATTTGTTGTTCTAATTTATCCATCCGAAGGTCTTGCTTAGCTAGGCGGCTCCTCGTGTCATTCATGAAAGCATTAGATTGATTTATGAAAGAGGTGAGTGCATCTTCCAACGACGATTTGCCTTCCCCATTACCGCCTCCACTTGAAGCATTAAAGCCCGGCGGAGGTTGTAACACATTCTTTGTATTCGCATAGGAGAAATTTTCATGATTTCTCAACCCCGGATAGTAGTGCGTTGGGTTTGAATTATTAGGAAATTGTTGAAATTCCGGTTATTCACATAATTTACCTCTTCCATCGGATATAGAAGAGCTTCGCTACCCGTGCTCGTGCCTGCTTCTGGCCTCTTCGTAAATACATTCAATTGAGTTGTCAAAGCCGCTACTTGTGCCGACAATGTTTTGATAGGGTCGAATCGAGATTTCGCTACTCGTTGTACATTGGATCTTTCGGATGGCCATTGGTAATCGTTCATGGCCATTTCTCAAGAAGATTTAAGGCATCTTGTGGAAACCTTGCCAACAAAGCTCCTCCCTTTGCGGCATCAATAAAGGCCCTCGTTTGCCCCATTAGACCATTGTAAAAGAAACATAATCGCTGATCCTCCGGAAAGCCGTGTTGTGGACATCTTCTTAACAAATCCCTAAATCTTTCCCAAGCCTCGTACAAAGGCTCTGAGTCAAATTGTCGGAATTGAGTGATCTCACTTTTGAGCCGCAAAGTTTTGCTTGGTGGAAAGAATTTAAACAAAAACTTTTGGCTCAAATCATCCCAAGTACTCACACTTCCTTGCGTCAAAGTACCCAACCAATTTCTCGCCTTATCCCGTAAAGAGAATGGGAATAGGCGCAATCTTATGGCGTCATCCGAGACTCCGTTCATCTTGATCGTATTGCATATTTGGATAAAATGGGCAAGGTGAGAGTTAGGATCTTCGTTGCAAACCCCAAACCGATTCTCGTTGCACCATATTGATTAGTGCCGGTTTGAGCTCGAAGTTGTTGGCATTGATAGGAATATGGGCAATACCACCGTAATTACGATTCGTTTGTGGTCGAAAGTAATCACGAATGGCTTCTTGTTGAACCAGATCGGTAACTCGTTTCCACCATTGTTTGGCGGTATTGGTAACTCATTCAAATCCCCATTATCGGATTGTGTTGTCTTTCACTCGTCTAGTGGCAAGACCGATTCTCCTCGCGAAAGCCTCAACTTCCCGGATGAGCGGTATTAAGTCCCCCGCTTGGAGCGTGTTCATACACTACCCGAACCAAACTAGAAGAAACAAGTCAAATAATGTGGAATTCAAGTCACACAAAAAAAAAAACAAAATAAATAATAAAGAAAAATGTCTAAATTAAGAATAATTCTATCTATCGCAATATTAGCACCAAAAATTGTATTAGTCCCCGGCAACGGCGCCAAAAACTTGTTCGCCTTATTTTTAGCTTCACCGCAAGTGTACGGTGTAGTTTATAGAATAGGGTAAGCAAGGTCGTATCCACAGAGACTAATAAATTAATGTGCTAAGTATTGAACCAAGATAGTCTTATTTTTATTTAGACGATCGAAATTTGATGATTGTTGTATTGAGATTAAGACAATTTAAATCACTAAAACACAAGATTGAGATAATACAAATGATAGAAGTATCAAGATAATGAAATGGATTTCCGAGTTAAGGTTTCGATTAATAATCCTCTTGTTGTCCGATTAAATCAAAGCCAAGGTTATTATCAATATTCCTATAAGACGATCACAAAACTATTTTATCCTCTCTCTCGAGATGCATATAAAATGTAGATTGAAATACTTATGCTAGCATCTCTACTCAACATGAAGCATTCAACTCCCAAAAGTTTAAAAGATCAAATATCCTCACAAATATTTACAAACCTCTCGATTCATGCAAATATTTGTGTCGAGTATTCAAGATCTAATATTGAAACTCATCTCTCGAATTATGAATCAATATATCAAACAAGTTAAATCATTGATCAAGTGATAAAACAAGAATAAGCTCAAAATACTCAAATAGGCTTTAAGATAATAACTTCAACTAAGATTAAAACATCCAACAAGAGTTCATTAATCTACTTCCAAAACCCGGAAATCTCAAGAGTTTAGCTACACATGATTTCTAAACAACTCATAAACAAATTGTTCAAGGCCATTACAACTAAAATGAAAGATTGAAACTAAAAGAGAAGCAAGAAAAACTTAGGAAAGTCGACGATCTCTCGATATATCTCCGTTTCTTAAGCTCTGATGCAACCCGATTGTCTCCTTGATGTCTTCTTCCAAGAATAGACCCTTGTCTTGTGTTGTAGATCCCAAAATATGTCCGATCCCCCTTGTGTGCGCCCAAAAAGCCTTTTTATACTCCCCCATCATGTTTAGGGCTTAATGCAGAGATAATGGGATTCAAATGAGCAGACGACGGGTGGTGCGCCCACGCACGGGTTACCCGTGCGCCACCCTGCTGGAATACCCCAACTCTCTGTAGGGCGCACGGGTGGTGCGTCGGAGCACGGCCTACCCGTGCGCCACTCCGGTGAGATATCTGACGACTCTGTAGGGCGCACGGGTGGTGTGCCCATGCATGGGCTACCCGTGCGCCATGTTGCAGCTTCAATCAACCTTATACAGGGGTGCACGGGTGGTGTCTTGAGGCACGCCCAACCCGTGTGCCCCCTGTTTCTTCCGTGAACGCTCAACTTTCGCTCTTTTAGGCTTCACTTCTCGTATATCCACTCAATTCTCCGTGTTTCCACTTTGCTTTCCTCGTATTCTTATTCAATTAGCTTCAAATATCATGAAATTCCTACAAAATAAGCAAAGTGTAATATCTTTTCCACAAAGAGTGAATATGTAACATTTAACGCGAGTATATGCATGTTTACTTATCATTATAGCTCGAAATACACATCGAAACACATGCAAAATTCACACTTATCAAAGCAAAGAATACTACATTTGTGAACTAAGTATATATAAAACTAAGTATGCAACAAATACTACAACTAAACTATGTATGCATAAGACCAAGTATACAACATTGGTAAACTAAGTATACAATATATGTAAACTAATTATACGAAAAACTGTACTATGTATGATAAAAATTCTACACATAAAACTAATTATGCATCATAACTAACTATACAACAAAAGTACACTATGTATACATTAAAGTTGAACTATATATACAGACTACAAATAAACTAAAGATACCACATATGTCAACTAATTATACAAAAAATATAAACTATGTATACATAATACCAAGTATACAACATCTGTAACTTAAGTATACAACAAAAATCAACTAAGTATACAACATATACCATTTTATATACCTGCCCACTGCCGCCTGCCGACGAAGGCCCGGGATGAGATGACTGTTTCTCTTGACCAACCACCAATCTCTCCAATCGAGGTTACAATGGAGCCCCCAACATATGGTCCATCCACATATCCCCGCCCAAAGCCACCATGTTTGAACTCTTTATAAATTCTTTCCTTGACCTTATCCATGGTCCATGAAGCAAAAGCCGGTAAGTCCTCAGCACATCTCTCCCTAACACACTAACACTATCCAAATAAAACACCTACATATACGAAGAACATTGTGTAAATGACAAACACATTAAACTAAAAACTTAGAAAAAGGCAATACAATAGCAAATTATCGTTAACAACAAAGACGGGTCGTTGAACTCAATCTTTTTCGTCTCATCCCACTTAACTCTTTTAGATATAAGGGTGTTCAATGTGTAATCCCACCAATTAAACTCCCGATTTTGGAAACATCGTCGAGGCAATTGAGAATAAGTTGATTAATGTATCCACATCGTAAATTTCCAATAAGAACGCTATCGACAAGCGTCACAAAATGCCTTCGAACCAGTCCCCACCATCTACGCACTCCATCATTCTCATAGCTAAATCACAGCTGATCACTCGAGAAATTCGGAAACATTGTACACCATTTGGTCATACAACGCACATTTCCAGATTTTTTCTTATTTTCAATAGCCACGTCACCATTAGGGAAACCTAGAACCCTACCAACATCTTCCTCTCAATATGAATACGCCTACCATCATCAAATACAAGTTCACTACTTAATGTATTGAAGTTTTCAACTAACCAATACGTGAGCTTTTTGTTGAAATCCTCAATTTTCGTGAGAAAGCAAACCGCCAAAACCCATCTCAAATGGCATGGGTCTTTTCTCAGGGTTTAAGAGAAGCAATAGCATCAACCGAACTTGGGTTTCGCCTCTAACTTGCGTTCAGGGTATGATCGATCAATTCTTTTCCTCTTTTTAGGCCGCTGCCTCCGAACTCTCCTCTCCGCACCACTACCAACATCTATTTCCTGTTCTTCGCTTGACATTTTACTAGCCACAACACCTACAAAAAAACACAAAATCCGATATCAAAAACTTTAAACATCATTTGTTTACATTCCACTTAATGTTGTATATTTAACATAACATACTTGTATACTTAGTATAAAACATCCGCATACTTGTCGGGCGGTGGGGTTTCAAGTATCAACACCTTGTGTTTTTATAAACAACAAATTCATTTTCATGAGTGCAAAGGGCAAAATTCTACAGGACCATAAGCGTAAGGAGTAGAAATTTACCCTTATTTACTACTTAATTAAAACCCAAGGAACAAATACGAAATAATCATAGCAAATGCGTAAAAGATAGTCAAAATCTAGCAAAAAAAAAGAAAAAAATGTGCGTAAGATAAACAAAAAAAAAAACCTCATGTATATTTAACATAACATAATCGTATACTTAGTATACCACAACCCCTACATAAAAAAACCACACAATTCATATACCAAATCGTATACAATAATTTGTTTCATTCCACTTAATGTTGTATATTTAACATAACATATCCGTATGGTTAGAATACACCACAACCCCTACATAGAAAAACACCCAATTCATATATCAAAACTTTATACAACGTTCGCTTACATTCTACTTAATGTTGTATATTTAACATAATATATCTGTATACTTAGTATAAAACATCCGCATACTTGTTAGGGAGATGGGTTTCAAGTATCAACTACTTGTTTTTTATATATATACGCACAATGTTTATTTTTCTCGAGTTCAAATTGCAAAATTCTACAAGACCATAATCGAATAAAGGAAAAATTTACCTCTGTTTTCTACTAAATAAAACCCAAGTAACAAATACGAACTAATCGGACAAATTGCGAGAGAAGACGTCAATATCAAGCAAGAATAATGAAAAATTCAGAAGAAGAAAAAAAGGAAAAATACCTTCAATACACGAACTCGACGTCGGTGCCCCCTCCTCAACCTTCTCCACAAAATCGAATTCCTACAACCACCAAAAAGTACTTTGTAAGGACAAGAACATACCGAAATTTGGAAGATTTGGGCCAATGACTGAGAAAAAGAACAAACCTTTACAAAACAAAAATCGGGCGCCAAAACCCCAACTCTGCTCCCTTCTTCACAAAATCCAAACCTTCGACCACCAAAATAACTTGGAAACGACAATAACCAGCGGAAATAATGAGTTTGAAATATCACGATTCTGGGGCGATGGAGAAGACGAACAGACAAGAATTTTTGGGGGAGATACGAACAGATGGTATTTTTTGGGGGAGAAGAGAATAAAACTAATAGGGTTTCTTTTGAATGAAAAAACCGTCCAAGAAGAGGAAAACAAAAAGAATCAGTTTTGAAAAGACACGATTGAAATCTATGGTTTTTTTCTCCCTAAAAATCGGGTAACTGAAAAAGGAAGGATTATGTTTTCCTAAAAAATAGCAATTAACGTGAATTATAGAAAAACTGAAAATATGTGAAAATACAATCATACCCTTATAACCCAAAAATAACTAAAGAGATCTACACCATCAAAAATTTAAATCAATGGTCTATAGATGTTCTTATGGACTAACCTAAAGGGGTTGGTCTCATTTGAACCAATCTCTCTCTCTCTCTCTCTCTCTCTCTCTCTCTCTCTCTCTCTCTATATATATATATATATATATATATATATATTAGAGACATGTTATATAAGAATTACGATTTTCAAGTAGTTATACACCCAGCTAATTTCTAAGTAGTTTTACGTAATTTTATATGAGGCTACCTAGAAAAACAAATATATATAGGTAGAATCTTTAATTTCTGGGATTATGTTTTATCTTAAATATTATTTTTTTTTGTTAATAATCGAGTTTTAAATTTTATATTCAAATTTAGTTTTTTAAGTTAACAAATCAAGTACAAATTGATGTGGACAAAACTCAAGGTCCCAATTAATGGTAGGTATTTTTTGGACTCCAATTACATTAGTTCGGAAAAGTGGGTGTTTTTCTATTAGATTTCTAAGTTCTTTTGTTCGTATGAAATTTCATTTATAATATAATAACATTAATATTTCGTATGATTTTTTTAAAATTTAATAATATTAATACACGTCATGTACATTAAATTGAGTTAAATTGTTCTTGAGTCGGGGAAAAAAAGAACCAATAAACAGGAAAAGCAATTCCGCCGCTCGTAACTTATAATTAGAGTTGTAAATTTGTTAAACAAAAATAGACGGATTAAAGTTTTTATTGGCTTTTTGGGGCAGTGGGATGGGCCATTACCCCTCGAAGGACCCTTTTTCACGTCGTTCTTGTCTTCGCTTACTTACTACCCTGCACTTGTGTTTTCTCTCTGATATCAATCCCGTTTTCCTGTTTTAGACTGTTTTGGCTTCTTTATCTTCTACTTTCTTCTCCTGATTTATAGTGCTACAACAGAAGAGGTTATTTGGGAGAAGAGCTGCCAAAACTAGCCAGGCCTGATGAGCTGGCCCGACCGATCTGGTGATAGGGCCGAATTAGGCTATGATATTGCAAGCCCAAAAAAAGTCGAGCCTATTTAGCCCAACATCCCGGTCGACCCAACTTTTCATGTATATTTTCATGTATTGGGCCGAGCTTGAGCCTCCAAAATGGCAGCCCAATTGAATCTTGGCCTGACACGCCTCGATTTTCTCTTTGGCCCGGTGGCCTAGCACTGGGACGGTCTGACCCGACCCATTTGACATCTCTATTTAGGAGTGTTTGCAACACAAAAAAGAAAAGGAGAAAAAAGGGTGATTCTCATCTTTTAATTGGAAAAAATACTTTTTAGTGTTTGCAAATAACAATTTTTGTTTATGTTTCTACTTTATTTAATCAAAATCTAAAAGTTGGAGGTAGGGTGTTTCTACCTTTAAAAAAGTGCTTATGCCATTTTTGTAAATATGAGAAGTTTGTTTTTGACATTCTCATCCTCAAATTTTTATCATCATTCAAAAATTGTCATTTCTCTCTCTAATTACTCGTCATTAAAAAAAATCCATATTTTTGTCTTTCTATCCGAAAGCTAATTTGAAAGTGACTTTTTCAAACATTCCAATTTTTTCATCCTTTAGATTCTATTTTCAAATACTACCAACTTCTGATTTTTAACTGTTTTTATTTCTACTATAATAAATCATCTATTAAAAAGCAGATATGTTTGCACTCCTTAATGACCATCAATGTTTATTTTATTTTACTTATTGTAAGAAGAGGTTTTTATTAATTGGTACAAGGTATGAGTGGGGTGAGGCGGGGATTTGATCCCGGATCAATGGCATGGGTTACAAATGCTCTATTAACTAGGGATGACAATGGGGTGAGGCGGGTCAGGTATCTAATAAAGACCCGGAACTGCCGCGTCCCATTCTAAGGGACAGGGCTGGGTGAACCGTCCTAACCCGAATTAAATAAACTTAAATACAAAAAAATAAAAAAATAAAGGGAAAAAATATATATTTATAATAAATTTATAAAATATTCCTTACAAAAGTTGTAATTATCAATTCATAAATGCTAGATATATTATTAAAAGATAAAAGTTATATTATAATATATATTATATATAGAAATATATATTAAATATATTTTAAAAAGAATAAATTTGCTATGCAGACGGGACGGGGCGGGTACCCGCGTAAGGTAGTGATACCTGGACCACCCACCCCCACCTTGAGATCACGGGGCGGGACGAACTGGGGTATCTGCAGTCAGGACAAAATTATCATGCCCATTATCAATCGAGCTACAATCAATTTCCACTACAATTACTTAAAGAGAGAGAGAGAGAGAGAGAGAGAGAGAGATGAGAGAGAGAGAGAGTCTCTTGTGAGACCGTCTCATTGATCTCTATCCATGAGACGGGCCGATTCGAATCCGTCAACATAAAATCCACAAAGTCAACAACGGATACGCGGTCAATAAAAAGTTAACTTGATCGCCAAAATCTTTCGCGGGTAATACTTTTTGAGAAAAAAGTAATACTTTTGAGGCAAGTAATACTTTTGAGTAAAAGGTAATACTTTTATTTGAAAAATGTAATACTTTTGATAAAAAAATGTAATACCATCCGAATTAATCCTGGTTTTAGTTCAAAGTTGTTTGCATTGATCGGAGATGGGCCACACCTCATAGGTTCGACTAATTTTAAAGTTTGGAAGTAGTCTCTAATCGCTTCTTCTCGCGGCCTATCCACAATCCGGTCTGTTCATCCACCCTAGCCGGGTGTTCATCATTGTTCCGTTATTCACGCCATTCGATTATTTCCATCCGCCATTGTTTTAGATCTTTTTCTTAGTTGTTTCGATGTCTTCTCGATTTCTTAATCAATGGGTATTGGTGAGTAGATCCGGAAAGCGTGATCATGCACTATTATCGCACTAGTTTTGTAAAAGAAGCGAATCTTTTTTATTCTATTCGGTATTCCAATTCGTATATTGATATTCAAATTCGAAAAATTAGAATAAGAATCCAAATAAGAATATTTATTGATTCACATATTATGCGAATATGAATAGGAATGTTATTATATTCGATTCGAGTATTCGAAAGAATATTCGAATAAATATATATATAATTATATTTATATTTATATAAATGACTTATATGTAATCTTTATACATATAAGTATATAATTATTTTTGCAGATTATGAATATATAATTAACCACGTATTCCCTTATAAAAGTCTAAACTAATAAGCCCATATATAATTATATTGTAGTATATTTTTTATGGACTCGACATACGGTAATAGTCTTTTTGTTTGTTTATATATTTTGTGATTAATATGTTATTGATGTATTCAATAATTTAATGATCCAAATTTATTATTTAAATCTAGTTATTATTGCAATCTAATCAGATATTGTAGGAAAAAAAAGATAAAGATAGGTTAGGATTTTGAATACGAATATTTGAATTGATTCGTATGTATTCGAGTATATTTTCAAATAAGAATAAGTTTTTATATCCGAACATTAAAAGAATACGAATAAGAATATTCTCTAAATGAGCCAAATACGAATAAAATATCTTGATATTCGACTCGATTCGATTTGTTTACACCCCTAATCGCACTTAACAAAAACAATGTTAGAACTAAAGCAATAAAATTTATTTACAAAAATTAAAAAAATTTAAAAATAGAAAAATATTTACAAAAATTCGAAAAAAAAAGAAAAATATTTACAAAGATTTTGCTTCAATTAAGATTGAAATACTTATTAATATATCTAAGTCGAATCTTTAAATCCCTCGGCAACGGCGCCGAAAACTTGTTCACCAAAATTTTGATCTCAATACTGCAAGTGTATAGTGTATTTTATAGGATAATGGCAAGCAAGGTCGTATTCCGCAGGGATTGACTACGAAACACTTAGGCTATAATAACGTCATATTCCAATTTTATTAAAGCGACCTAAAATCACAAGTTTATAAATCCTAAGTTAACAAATAAAAATAAAAGAAGTAATTATGTAAAAGGAACTCCACAAGTCTTTTCAACAAATACGAAAGCAACCCTAGACAAAATAATCTCAACATGCTTTTTCAATACTAAATCCAATTAATGTTTATCAAAACCAATTCATGTGTTTCTATAGGTTCAATTCTATACTTGTTTATTCCCGCTCCGAAGCAAATAAAAAAGAGATTTATATCATATGCTAGCATCCCTACTCAACAATAAATATTAACTCCCAATAGATCGTGGATTGAATGACTCCACACAACAGTTATAAGCCTCCCGGCTTGATAAGTCTTTTTATGCACGTTTTATGTGTATATTTGAGTAGAATTCGAGTTATTTTATTGTTAGTTTTGTAATTTTTGATTGTACATAGTTCATATTACTCCGAGGTGCTTTTATTGATGTAGATTGACCATTCGGGGCTAATTTTGGTGAATTTCGGACCATGGATTCATTTCAAAACATACCGGGAGTTTAAGGATGCAAAACGCCGAAATTCCAAGCCAAACGCGTCATTTCGGGCCCTTTTTGGTCCAACACGGGCAGGGGTGTCGGGCAACACGGCCGTGTTCACGGAGCTAAAAACTCGATTTTTCGCACAAAACAGCCGACGACACGGCCAGGCCGTGTTCCCAACACTTCTGGCCGTGTCCGAGACACGACTGGCGGCCTTGTTGGGAAGCACGACCATGTCTCCCGATTCCTGTGTGATAAAACAACAGACGGCCCGGCCGCTCGGGCGACACGGGCGTGTCGGGCACTTTTCTCGCAATTTTTCCATGCGAAAATTATGGAAAACTCACCTACCAAGCTTTTTGACCACTTTTATACACCTTTAACACCCAATTTTGCTGCAACATGTCCCCATATTCCCTCAATCATCAATTGAGTACAAGAATTCACCAACCAACAATGAAAATGGAGGCAATTGTTTAACAAAAGAGAGTACTATCAATGTATTGGTTGCCTATAAAAGCCAAGGGTTGAAGTTGGGAGAGACATTCATTAGATACTCGGAAATATTCATTATATTCATTTCATTAAGTAGAATTGGGATCAAGGGGTCTTGGAGGAGAAAGCTTGGGGCAATATTGGAGAAGAAGGCTTGGAGCAACATCATCAATCAAGAAAGAAGTCAATTGAGATTTTGAGAAAGATAAGTACACCATGTCTACAATACTTAAATCTTCTTGTGTAATTTATTCTTTGGTCAAAATCATGTGTAGCTAAACTCCTAGTGTTTGAATGTAATGAACTCTAGAATGGATTTGTGATTAAGGTGTGTATGTTTTTAATAAAATCTTCATATTTTGTGTGATTCACTTATATTATGCTTCGTTCATTCGAATTGATATATGCGCAATATTGATTTGAAGTTTATTTTTCATCCGGGAAATCGAGAGATTCATGGTGAAATAGAACCTATATAAGTGAAAAGAGTTGCATGCAATCCTAGATATAGGACGACATAAATCTTCTGGATTAGGGTCAAACCTAATATGGGAATTCACAAATCGCTATAATGCTGTCTCGGGGGTTTTAACTAGAAAGAGATTTCAGTTAATCAACTTGAGATTAGAAGTTTTTCCTTGAGAAAGGGTTTAACTTAAATTGAGAATTTCTACGGTCCACAAGACATGAGATTTTATTAAAAGAGGTTGATTTTTGCTTAAGGGCTTACGGTTGTATTTTTAACTTGTCAAATCACAAAAACATTCTAGAGGGATTTACATTCAAACACATTTCTATCTATTGATTTCTTATTTTACAAATCTTCCTTTATTTTTACAATTTATAATTTGTTTTCCTTTTTCATCAAACAAAAACTCTGAAAATTGTTAGATTAAATAACAAAAAGACGGTAATTATTAGTACTTACAATCCTCGTGGGAATGACACTCGGTACTCAATAATCTATACTATAAAACGATTGGTGCACTTGCCTACGGTTTTAAAGGTAGCTTTTGAGCCATCACGGCTCTATACTTCTTTATGTTTGAATTCAATTTCCGTCTTTGTTAGCACTCATCTCCCGAATTATGGATTAAAGAATATGACATGCATTGCCCAAATAATCTACAAGAAAACAAGCACTCGAATTCATAAAATAGAACCATAAATCGCTTAAGAAAATATTCAATATAGATTTAACATCAATCCATGGTTTTGATTATGCCCTAGATCCGAAAGATTAGCCTAACATGATAGATAATAAATTCATAGACAAACTTGAAATCAACAGTTTGACATCGTTTAAGTACAAACAAGAGATCTAAACTAAGAAAGAAAATTCCTTCTTGTCAGGATGAATCCTCCTTCCAAGCCTTCAAACTCTTGCGCTTAGTAGATGTGAAAGACCTTGTAGTGTTCTTTGTAACCTAGCCCTCCTCTCTCGTAAGACCTTTGATTTGTGTAATCTTGTGTATTGTAGTGTATTTTCGGATGTAATGACTTCTTTTTTAGTGCAGAGCCTTGGTCCCTTTAAGTGATAACCAAACATTAAATAATGGTTAATTTAGGAGTTATTTTAGGGGATATTTTAGGGGTTAGTTTATAAATTAATTTAGGGTTGGGTTAGGGTTAATTTAGGATATAAAAATAGAAATAAAGATAAAAATTAGCCTATAAATACATGATTAACCCACATATGTGTTTCACAATTTTCTCAATCATGTACAATAGAAACGAATGAATCGAGGACTATGACTTCTATCATTCAATTTTTCTACATCGAGTATCTGTGATTATTAAGGTAGGAATTTCTATATTATTTGTCTTTATTTAATACTTCGTGATTGTATTTTATTGATTGCAATATATGTCAAGAGAAAATAAATTCATATAAGCTAGGGGCCATGAAAAGGGTCGAGGATCAAATGTATCTTTGGTGAACCCACAATGCTATATGCGAAGAATCGATCAAAGGAAAAAGAGGAAATCAATGAATTTATTGTTGTAAGTATGTGAATGTTTTTCATGTTATATTAAATATTGATAGATATATCCCTATTGAGCGAGATGAAACTCACCCCTATTATTATCATGACTTACAAGGTTGAGGAATCCGGCTCAAGATATGATGTTGTGGATGGTGGAATAAATCATGTTATATTTATATTTTAAATAATTTTGATCGGACTAAATTTGGATTTATGTCTTTAATTTTTTTCCGGTTTATGCTTGGGATAATTGTTGGATATTTAATATGGAAGATGTATTATTATTATTATTATTATTATTATTATTATTATTATTATTATTATATTTGTTTTCCTTAAGTATTAAAAATTCTAAATCGACTTTTTGATAATTATTGGGATCACTTTAACATATAAATTCGTGTTTTCTTAATACTATTTTTAGAGTAATTTGTAATTTCATAAAAATGGGTCGTTACAAGTGGTATCGAGTAGTTTTACATTTCGTGAGACTTGTTAAAAAATTAAAAATTAAAATGTATATTTTTCTTAAGAAAAAAATAATGAAAGTCAAACTTTGTATATGATAAGATCGTATAACAACATCCACCTCCATCATATCTTGTCGGTCTCCTCAAGGTATGAGAATTATTAATGCAAGTTACATTATACAATTGTATCAGTATGCTCATTTATGTCATGATGTATTTTATTCCATGTTATTATATTCTCGCTTTAGAAACATAATACCAGTTTATATGTTAGATGAATAGAATCTTTCAAAAAAAAATGTAAAAATAACCTTATGGTTGCAAATGCATATATATATATGGATGGGAACTCTTTCGTTATAATCGCAAGAGAGAACAATAATAATAATTGGGGTCCGAACCATCCCATTAACCGACTCGATCATTATTTCAACTATCAAATTGAGGAGGGGATAGCATTGGAGAATATATACTTAAAATTCACCGGTTGTGATACAAGGTGAGGAATGTCATCGGGGCTCCAAATGAACGCGATGCCTCCCGTAGAGTGATTGATAGCTTACCCTTATTTTGCAACGTCAAAGTGAAAAGCTTTTGCCTCATTATTGGAGTATGATGGGCATGACGACCGACCCAAAATCAACTATGGGATATTCATTTTGCCAGGTTATACGGTAAATGGATTTGGTTTTCGAACAATGAGGCTATGGCGGCGGAAGATGAGGAACCAGGAGGGAACGTGGAAGATGATCCGGAGGAAGATCCGGAAGAAGACCGAGAAAGAAGATCCGAGGAGGAAGATGAAGACATGGATCAAAGTAGAGATAGAGGGGTCCATGTATTGCAATAATTGATAAATAAATCCTTATTATATATAAAGCTTAGTTGTCCTTTAATTGATACTAATTTATTTGACCATTATATTATGATATTTAGATTTTGAGCTAGACATTTCATGCAAAATCCATTAATAACTTGGGATAAATAATACTAATAATATATTACGTATGACCTTAGGAATATGGCTCCTCGTCGTGGAAATCAAGTCAATGGTGAGAACTCCACTAACACATGAAATCAAACCACTGCCATCGCTTTGGAGATATAATTGTCGAGTTCCTCGGAGGTGTGCGAGAACAACGGGACAACAACAACAACAACAATGCACGAGTGGTGGAACACCGCCACTATCATTCACCCACATTCAACGGACGTGATGGCCGACCAGAAAGAGAAGAATGGTTTCAATCACTAGAGAGGATTTTTTAACTTATTGGCCGCACGGACGAACGAGAGTCGTATGTGCCGCCTTCCAACTCATGAAGAAGATCGATCATTGATGGGAAGGATATTGGAGGACTAAGGCAGGAAGAGTGGAATGCTTTAACATGGGATGAGTTCAAGGTGATTGTAATGGAAATATTTTTTCCACAATCATATCGGGACAAGAAGGAGACAGAATTCCTTAACTTTAAAAACAAAGAAACATGATTGTCATAGAGTATGAGAGACAGTTCAATCAACTAAGTCGGTTTACTCCACACCTAGTGGATACCGATTTGAAAAAGGCTATGAGGTTCGAGAAGGGGACTTGAGCACAACTATCAACAATGACTTAACTTGTGAGGAACCACCGAAGCTATTTTGGAACGCAAAATTCACCATTTGAGAAATAAAAATATTGCTATGATCATAGTACAATGATGTCATGGCAGAAATGAAGCTACTTGGGAGCGTGAAGAGGAGATTCGTGTCAAGTACCCAAGTTTTTCAATTCCAGGTAAGATATCGAATTTTGAGGATGAAATTTTATTTAAGGAGAGTAGAATGTGATAACCAAAAACTAAATAAGGGTTAATTTAGGAGTTATTTTAGGGGTTAGTTTAGGGTTAGTTTATAGATTAATTTCGGGGTTGGGTTAGGGTTAATTTAGGATATAAAAAAATAGAAATAAAAATAAAAATTAGCCGATAAATACATGATTAACCCATATGTTTTTCACAATTTTTTCAATTCTCTACAATAGAAAGCGAAGGGATCGAGGACTAGGACTTTTATCATTCAATTTTCTACATCGAGTATCTGCAATTATTAATGTAGGGATTTCAATATTATTTGTCTTTATTTAATGTTTAATGATGGTATTTTATTGATTGCAATATATGACAAGAGAAAATAAATTCATATAAGCTATGGGCCATGAAAAGGTCCAGGATCAAATGTATCTTTGGGGTGAACCGCAATGCTATATGCGAATGGCAACCGTCAGAGGAAAAAGAGGAAATTAATGAATTTTTTGTTGTAATTATGTGAATGCTTTTCATGTTATATTAAATATTGACAGATATATCCCCCTCGAGCAAGATGAAGTTCACCCCTATTATTATCATGACTTACATGTTGAGGAATCCGACCAAGATATGATGTTGTGGATGGTGGAACAAATCATGCTATATTTATATTTTAAATAATTATGATCGACTAAATTTGGATTTATGTCTTTAATTTTTTTCCAGTTTATGCTTGGGATAATTGTTGGATATTTAATATGGAAGATGTATTATTATTATTATTATTATTATTATTATTACTATTATTATTATTATTATTATTATTATTATTATTATTATTATATTTTTCCTTAAGAATTAAAAATTCTAAATCGACTTTTTGATAATTATCGGGATCACTTTAATATATAAATTCGTGTTTTCTTTATCATATTTTTAGAGTACATTAATTTCATAAAATTGGGTCGTTACACTTTATATAGGTCTTTGTGAGAGATCACTTGTAGAGTTCTGACGGGAAAAGGACAACAAAATCTGTCAAAAACGAGTCGAACGGTCCGTGTCATCTCACACGGTCACCCACACGGTCCGACCGTGTAACACGTCTCTGTCTCTGTTTTCGCCCAAACTGTAATACCCCAATTTTATCATTTGGGTTTGATATTTTAGAGTTTTAGAATTTTTAATTTTGGCCCAAGATAGAATTTGAGTCTTTGTCTTTTTCAAACACATCTTGATATTAATGACGGGCCCATGTATAAACTTATTATTGTATTTTTAAAAGCCCATGTCCGATTTCTAGAGGATTTAAAAATCTGAGAAAAATATTTTTAGTTAAAATTTGAAATTTGAAATATATTTATCCTTATCCTTATATATCAAATTAGATAAAACCAACTCTTTTTTTTTTTGTTTTGTTAAGCGATAATGGCTTATATCGATAACCTCATAACTCACGTTTCTAGATCGCACTCTCCCACTCCCTCCCACATACCCACGATCTCTCATCCACTAAAGCCATTAAAATCTCATTCCCAATTTTGAGTCCGAGAAATTCACTAACATTCTACTATTTTTTTTTCTTCTTCGTCAAAACCCCAAGTTGAAGCAAGGTAAAATTCAATTTTTTTCTTGTCAAAGAAAGACTCCACCATCATCACCTAAAATCAGTAGGAGATGATTTCACTAGTGCCAAAATATCCAAACCCTACATCGTCAATCGAGTCGCCGTCCCACACATCCCCGTCGGAAAATCGACGACCCTAAACCCAGAAAAGTGAAACCAAAAATCAAAACCCATCGAAAAATATACAAAACTCGTTGTCTTCCCAACGCCGTTTCCGCCGCAGCCTCCCAACGTGGCCTGCCGACGCGACCTTCCACCATTGTAGCCGGAGTAGAAAATATGTGGGGGTGAGTGAGAGTGAGATCGGGAGAGAGATAGACACTAGAGGCAGAGTTGGGTTTTTTTTAAAAAAAAAAAAAAGAAAAGAAGAAGAAGAACAGAGAGCAGAGAGCGAGGTCTCGAGAGAGAGTGAGACTGAGAGTGTAAAGACGAGATGGTGAGGAAGACTTAGGAAGAAAGGAAGAAAGTCTGAATGGTAGGAAATTTATTGTTAGATTTTGATGATACCATGAGATGAGTGAAGTCACTATGTTGAGAATACAAGAGTCAATCAAGACTAAAGTGAAGACCCAATGTGTGTCGTGTGAGTATAGTCCGGATGGAAGGCACAAATTGATCAAGAAAAGATCCATTGTAGGACAACCGAGTGAATGAATGAGGAAGAAGTGATAGTTAAGTCGATTAAAGACAAATCGCTTGAATTGAACTTGATTGAGCATTCCTAAATGGTTGGAGCAGACTCAAGTCAAAGGGGTAAAAGCAGCTGAGAAGTCAAGTCGACTAATATTAATCTGTTACACAGAAGTCAAGGACTTTACTCTATATGGTAATACATCCATGCTGCCATGTCTAAAAGTGCTCATCCGCAGGTGTGAAAATAGAATAAACCAACGGGAAGCACCGAGCTTGTGTTAGGATCTAAAACTTTGTAGACATCATTTAATACGAGGTTATGTCATCATCATAAGTCGCAGATCAAGAAAAGACAAGCCAACGACCAAGAAGTGTTATTTGAAAGTTGCCTATCTCTTCAACGGGCAAATTTTCAAATAAGCACTATAAAAGGCTGAGGAAGCAAGTGAGAAAAAAAAACGAATTCTAAGAGATTTTACAAGCAAGCAAGCAAGCAAACCTGCAAAGATTCTCTACAAGCTTTCTAAAATATTCCTCAAGCCTAAAATCGAAGGAACTCGATCCAACACATTTAGTGAAGGAAAAATACTTCATCAAGTTAAAGAGGAAACAATTTAAAGAACTAAGGGGTATACTCTCTAGGGTTGAAGGAGTCAGTAGTAAGGTTCAAGGTCGAATCGGAAGATTTGAGCTCGTTGGAAGGTGTGTGATCAATTTCAAGGGTTTGAAGGGAGTTTAAGTAGCAAGACAATTTGTCTTGTAAAGAAGTTGAGTCCCGGAGCGGCCATTTGTATGATCAAGGCCGACTCGGGTGATAAATGCTTTGTAACCGAGTTGGAGAAGAACGGATTAGATGAATTACCCCATCCTTGAAACACTATAAAATTTGCTTGTGTCATTTTACTTACAATACTTTACTTTCCTGCATATTTTTGATATCTCGATGTTAAGTTAATTTTGCTAAACCTAGTTGTTATTAACATTGCTAAAAACAAGTGTTAAACACAAGTTTTAAAACATCAAGGGTGATAAGTCTTCCGCTAAACAAAACCAAATCAACTATTAATCTAAGTGTTAGTGATCACGGCTAAGTTATACTATCAACGGCTCAATCGAGTCTATTGATTGGGTAACTTTCTTTCAAGTAAGCCAACCTAGTTGTCCCTCAAGTACTTAGCTGATTTGAGTAGACTGGACTTATTTAAAATGGACTAAAATCGAGAATTTGGTAAGGTTTATTCAATCCCCCTTCTAAACCTTACAACTCACCCTTGGGACCTACAAGTGGTATTAGAGTGGTCGGTTCATTGAGCCTTCCCACATTGGTTATGGAACTAGATCTCAATCTTTTGAAAGGATACAACACTTGTGTTTTCAAAGCTTTTATTTCAAAAGCAAAGTTATTATCATGGAAGAAAATCTAACTTGTATTCCCATGTTTTCGCAGAAGAGTTTGATGATGGAAAATTCGTATGCGAGTGCTCACCTATCGACTTTGCACGATGAGATGTGGCTAGTGATAGAAGATGGGGGCCGCAAATCTTTAAGGTCAAACATTGTTGTAAGAAGATCATCTCCGGATGAAGGAGAGGATGCTACAAAGCAGAGCAAGACCGCTTATGGTTGAAAAACACGCGTTGTGAATGGACGAATGAAGATAGAAAAATATACAACCTTGATAATGTTTCCAAGGACATCCTTTACAAGACTTTGGACAAGGCTATGTTCAATAAAGTCAAATCATGCAAATCAACCAAAGAAATCGGGATAAGCTAACCTGATTTGTGAAGGATCTCAAGCATTAAAGAGAATAAATTAACTATTGTTGTTCAAAAATTTGAAAATTTGAAAATGCTTGCGGTGAGAGTCTAGATCACCTGGATGCTAGATTCATAGAAATTATAAATGAGCTTTCAACTCTTGGGAAGGAGTACACTCAAAAGGAGATGTGCATGAAAATCCTAAGAGCCCTCCCCGTGAGTGGGAAATGAAGGTCATGGCCTTAAGACATTCCACGGACCTCTCCAAAACATCAAATCAAGAGCTGTTCTCAGACCTCAAAGCTTATGAGTTCAAGCTGAGAAGAAAAGAGCAAGAGGAAACAGCTGTGCCCAAAGACGGATGCACCTTTGTTGGCGATGAAGGGAAGAAAGCGAGCCAAAAGAAACAATTGACCAGGAGGAGATTGCCCTTATGGTGAAAAGGTTCAACAATTTCTTCAATAAGAACTACAAAATGAACAAGTGTGAAACCTCCAGAAGACACTCAACACCTTCCAAAGCAAGGGAGGACAGGCCACCTAAGACACTTTGATGTTTGACTTTTCTTATCCACCAGCCAACAAATACAGGGCTGAAGAGGATAGAAAGGTCTTCAGAGAAAGAAGACATGAAAAGAAGAAAGCCATGTTGGCTGCTGAGACTGCTGAACCAGCTAAATGCAAGGAACCAGCAGACTCGGATAGTAGTGAAGCAGAGTACTCCAGTGATACCGAGGAAGAGGCTATGATCTGCCTCATGGCCAAAGAACAAGACTCAAAAGATCAAGAAGATGAGGTACACTCTAACTCATCTCATTCAAAATCCCACTACGGTGATTGTGACACAAACACTTCATCACCCACAGTCTTTATGATTCATTAGGCAAAATGATGAAAGACTTTGAGCACATCAAAACCTCACACACTATTAAAAGAGAAAAACAGTAGCTAAAATGCTAAAACTCACACGGTGGCTAAAGAACGAGTACTCTAAGTCACATAAGCGATGAGAATACAAAGTCAAGGCCGAAAATGCCAAGATCAAGCAGAGCTAGTCGCATCGAAAAGAGAGAGAAAGATCTCAAAAATGTGATTGCTTCATTTACAAAGGCATTCAAATAATTGGATGAACTTATAATAAGTCAAAAAGAGTGTGGAGATAAAACATTCATAGGATTCAATTCCTTTGTGCATGCTCAAGCTCCTAGAGTGATTTTAGAGAAAGGATCCTCAAATAATGGGGAGTCCGAAAACCCAAAACACCATATGTTGCACCTACACCCACACCAAAACACAATCACAATCATCTTTTGCCTTGGATATAAGGGAAAAAGAAAAAGACAAGAGAGTATCTTTGAAAGGACAGCTAAAACAAAATTCAGAAAAGTCCATCAGCAGACTCCAAATAGAAAATACTCTGTAAAAGCTAAACAGAGCTACCAAAAGCCCCAGAGATTTCAACAAAGAAATTCATATGAAGGGAATGGTAGAAACTATCCAAACCAAGTTGATTGGAATAACCAAGTGAAATATCAGCAAAGACCTATGGGATACAAGCCAAAGTGGAAAAGACCTCAACCTCAGCAAAGGTCATTCCCAAGGCAAAAGAGCTATTATCAGCACACATATGCACCCAGGCACAAAACCATCAAGCACAAAAATTACACTATTACCCCAACAAAGCAAATGCTCAAACAAATACACAGGCATACAGACAAAAGAGACAGTTGTATGATCCTAAAACCTCCAAGCAATTTGCTAATGTGCACTATGATTATGGGGCGATAGATGACAACCTCTTGGACTCAGGTCATCACGGCTATAGGTTGGTTGGAGCATCTTATATCACTAACCCCAGGACCCAGGCAAGTATAGGTACCTAAAAATTAATTTCTTGATTACGAGGTTCAAGGAACAACTAAGTGACAAGGAACCTGGTACATGGATAATGGCGATTCCGGACATATGATATAGAAGCAAGAGAAATTCTAATTATGTGTGATGACACAAGTGATATTGCAATTACTCGAGAATCCAAAGTGTTGCATTCAAGAACAAAGCACATTGATGTTAGATATCATTTTATAAGAGATCGTGTTGAAAATAAAGATATCACTTTGGAACACATCTCAACCGATAAGCGGTTAGATGACATATTCACTAAGCCCCTATGTGAATCAAGATTTGAAGAACTTAAGAATGAGCTAGGTTTGATTGAGATGAGTTAGGAAACTCAGAAGACTCAATTAGCAGAGTCTAAGAAGAGAGAAATGAAAATAAGCAAAGTTTCACATTCCAGCCAAGTGAAACAGCCAAAATGGGAAATCAGCTGTATCGAGTTAGCTGACAGCTGAGTGATCATATGTGAAGAGAGAAGAAGAGTTGAGTCACTTTTGGATGATAGTTGAGTTATTTATGAGCTAAGTGACAAAACACAATCGTTTTCTGCGAGCGGGAATGTTTTGGAGATTACGTCAGCATAATTATGGTGTCAGTACAAAAGGTGCACAAGTTTTGCCTATGATTGGATATAATGGTGCTGCATTTAATGTGGGGAAATTAATGCGGTTTTAAAGGTTGAATCGTGGCCGTTGATTTTGATCAGTTTTTTAAATTCTAAAAACCGTCCTTTCATGTCCCATAAAAACCAAAACCCTATTTTCTCTCTCCTCACAACACTCTCGTCTTGAATGACAAGCAAAAGCAAGTTTTCTCTTTGCAAAGTTCTAGAAACCCTAGATCCTTCAAGCAAGATTCTTTGTTTATTCTACCGGTTATTTTTCAAGGAAATGGATGCCTCATACGATTTCGTCAAGATATCCGAGAAGATCCACTTAGGATCGACAGTGGACTTCGAGGGTATGCTGAAACAGGGAGCTGATAAGGCTCTGATTAAGAAATTCGCCGATAAGTTAGAGAAGTCCGGTCTGAAGGACTTTTTCACTATGGAGTTCTCTCATACTTACTCGAGGAGGTAGCTATGTTCTACGTGAACATGGAGGTTCATGACGGGAGATTCGATCGTCGTCACAACAAAAGCATCAAAATAAGCGATGCGGGCCTAGCCGAAATCTTCGCAACCCGCCTTCGGATGGATTGAAGGAAATAGGCCGAGAAAAATGTCAACTTAGCTGATGCTTGGAAAGATATTGCCAAGCCTGAGTCAGCTGCTAAGGCTGTTTACACAGCCAAGAAGTCCCTGATCAAAGAAGATAACCATGAGTTGATGGACATCGTGTCCAAATGCATTGATATGAAGTTCGACGACTTTAATCAGCTGTCTCGAACTAAAGCCGATCGTGATGGTCGCGATCATGGAGGAGAAGAAGATCAACTGGTTGAGTTTGTTTTCAGCCGCATATGCCAGAATGTGATCAACAAGACTATTAATGATGATGGTCTTTTTGGAGGCTCGTTGGGATATGGCCTAGTGATTAGCCACCTTATGGAAGTTAAGAGGATTTCCTTGAGACATGGAAAGCCTTTTCATGTAAACAAGAAGATGTTCAAGGCAAATCTTCCGGCGCTCGAGGCAAATGCATGCACGAAGAGCCGACACGGCCGAGGGTGAATCGGTGATCCGATTCTAGAAGAAGACACACAGAATCGTCCCATCTCCTTCTCCTAAGCCGACTCAAAAGAAGAAGAGAGCTACTGCAGCTAAGCAAGCTCCTGCCCCTGCAGCCAACCCCAAGAAAGCTCTTGCCCCAGCAGCCAAGTCTACCAAAGCTCTTGCCCCTGCGGTAGGAGGTAGAGGAAGTTGCACTCCGCCCATGCAACCGAGATTGAGAAGGAACCCTTAGTACCTTCTCCGGTCATGAAGAAGAGATGCCTTTGTTGTGCCTAGAAAAGCATTGCGTCAAGAAGCGATCAACCGGAGAAAAGCTTTCACTTTTGATGAGCCTAAAAATGTGGAGCAGAAATTCCTCCAATTCCAACCAAAAGAAGAAGGTTGGTCAAAAAGTCCGAGTGGGAGAAGCCACCGAGTCCGCACCACACCAGCTGCATAGGAGAAGATCATTGAAACTCAAAAGAGAGCGATCGAAGGAATTTCTTTGATGATGATATGGTCACCATGGAGGTGGAGAAGATCACGATATAGATCGCCAGACTGTTCAAGACCTAGCTATTCGAGAGACAGTGTGGAGGAACATGGAGCCGAGATAGTGAGCACACATCAAGAAAACAATTTGTTTAGTCCCCTCGGATGGATGCTAAAGAACCGAGGAGGAACATGTCCTAGCACCCATTTAGGTCGAAGGAGATGATGATGATGATGTGGTGATGCTATCTCGTTTATCCCGATATCCGGAAGAGATTGAGGGTATGGAGAAACTGGAAGGTAAGTTACTCAAGTATCAATTTGAGCTTGAGAATTTATTGAAGAAGAAGAAGAGCTCATGAGTTTCTTGGGTGACATAGCTATTAGCTCGCCTCTTGATCCCGATTTATGCATAACCATCCCTTATCAAAGGAAAGATGAAGAGAAACAAAGACCCATGGAGAAGGCCAAAGCCATTGAAGAATCAAAGAGTTCTCATTCGTGTGCCTTTCTTGATGCACGTGAGCATGCCCGGAATCACCGGACAGCCGATATTGACATTGAGGAGATCGACCTCTTTGTGATAGCAGAGAAAGCCGAGTTCCATCAAGCAATAAGAGAATCAAAATAGATGCACGAGCAAATGAATGCAAGAAGGTCCAAGATATTCCTCACAAATCTCTTATGTTCCTAATGTTATGGATGTGGTGCGAACCATTGTCAACATTGCCGCCACCACATCTCGGTGCACTTAGAAGATGGCACCAGGAAAATTGGCGATGAAGCTAAGGATGGTGAAGAAGCGGGCACCTTAGCCAAGTCTATCCTTGCGAGGAAGGTGTTGAGACACTGCCGTCGGTGATCACTCAATAGGAATAACAACCGAGTCTCGGTGTTGAGTAACCACACTACTCACAACTCGGTGGTGCGCCCCGGTGAGGGGAAACTCTAACCACCACAAACTAGGTTAGAGGATGATTTGGGAGACCAACCAACTATGGAGTTTGGAGGCGAATGAGAGAACCTAAATGTATAGAAGAGTGAAGTTAACGACACTCGGGCGTTCTGAGACTATCTCGGTGAGACTTCAACCGCATCACGGAGACTCCAATGGCACCATCACACTCCGATGAAGGCGAAAAGTCACCGAGGAAGACATAACTCAAAAGGAATCCACAATCGATACCAAGGGCGTTGTTAAGATAGCCGAGGATCGATCACTCAAAGACTAACACAACACATTGCTGCTAAAGATGTCGACGGTTTGAAATAATTGAGGCATATAAGCTGAAAAATATTGAAAGAAGGGAAAGCCTCCACAAGCTCAAGATGTGGAGATACCTATCTTCCCCTGAAGATTTTTCCGCGGAATACTTTCCGTTTGAAGCCCGATTCCTTTGGAAGCCAAATAAGCTTTGGAACAAGCCGGATAAACGTCCAAGTACCCCGGAAGACCTCGAGCTCTAGGTGAAAGCGTGATTGTGCCTATTGGTTTCGACTTTGATGCGGTGTGGCACGAGGTCGATCCACGAGACAACAGACTTCGGAAAGCCTTTAAAGCCATATGTGTTGAGATAAAAAGATGGAGCATGGCTTTGCATCATTGGACCAAAAGGCTGGATAATGAGAGATGCTACAATCACTAGAGACATCGGAGGGATGTATTGCGCATTAGAGAATGGGTTGGACAAGTAAATGCTTTGAGACGGGAGCAGTCACCTACTTCAAGTCGTTATTCACAATAATGGTGATTTGGAGCTCCGACAACCTCAAGTTCAGCAGAGGAAAAGGGACCACATATTCGGGATGGATGAGTCACACAAGTCCGATACGGAGTTGCTCAAACTGCAAAGTATAAGAATGAAATTGCAAGAATGAGGCCAACGTCGAACAATGATTAAGGTCCTCCGGATAGAAATGAAGGCGATGGCGGTGAGTCTAAACTATGAGGTCGAATTCCAAACCGCTTACTCCAAGACCCATGATAAGCATGACTCTACGAATAACAAGCTAGATTTTCTCATGAGTGGTATGTTCCCGGCTTAGCCCTACCCCTTGGTGATGATGCCAAAAAGGGGAAGATGAAGCCGTGAAGGAACTAAAGGAAGGGCAAGGGAGTGATAAAGAGGGAAGTGAAGGGGATGCAAGCAAGGGGAAGGAAGTTTTGTAAAGAAACCCCATTGAAAATAATATTTGGTAAGACCCCACAACAAGGATATGTAATGACCTTAATACTCAACGGACTCTCAAAAGAGTGACTATTGAAGAGAAAGTGAAATGGCATTTAAGGAGTCGATAAAGGCCATGGAAGCTAAATTTGAAAAGGTAGTTGAGAAGCATTTCGAGCGCATCAAAGATATAAAAGCAAGATTCGATGGCCACACAATGGATTAATGAAAGATTCCCCAACAATAAAACCCCTAGAGAAATCACGATTCTTGATGTTGAATCGAAACCAAGATCACTAGAGGGGTTTCAAACTCTAGAAAGTGAAGGTTATTTCAAAAATATGACTCTATCGCAGAGTGGGACTTGTCTTGGGGACAAGGTCTTGAATTGTGCAAATCGGTGAGAAGCGAGTAGAGTTCAGAGGGCACTCACGGTGGAAAGGCACCGATCTGAGACACTCCCAGAGGAGGAGCTAAGTCAGTTGAGAGAGGGGAAGGTTTGAAAGTGGTGGAAGAGGCAGAGGCACTCCACAACAGCTAAGACCTAAGGATACAAGGTTTATTGATCCACACAACAAAGGGATCAATTACTGGGATGAGTACGACCATCTTGCTAACCTTGAAGTGAAGCGCAAGAACGAGGAGGCAATAAGAAGGCAAGAGGCTTAGAATGAAAGAGTCACGGGAGAATGGGAAGAAAAACAGCGAAGGGAAGACCCTTCTGCTGAGGGCGCCTATGAAAGAAAGAAGAAAGATGAAGAAAAAAGAAAGAGAAGAAGAGCTGAAGAAGATAGGAGGAGAGCTGAAGATGAAGAGAGAAGAATGAAGTAGCGAGGCATTGAAGACGGTTGTAACCCCTTCAATGTACTTTAATTAATTGTAAGTACGAGTTTTGTAAGTCTTTCTTGTAATTTCATCCTTCAATTTTGCTCGATACGATATACTTTTGTATAAAAAGAAGCTCTGATACAATGTAATAGATAGTAAGCTCAAATACAGTGTATAGAGTATACTATGAAACAGCTTTGTAAAGTGCACATGTAAAGTACAAGAATGATATGATCAATAAAATTGACATATTCAAAACATACATTCTTTTTATTCTTGACCTTTGTTTATTTCTATTTGTAATTATTTAAGTTTTGGCATCATCAAAAGGGGGAAATTGTTAGGAAATTTATCGTTAGATTTTGATGATACCATGTAAAACATATAATCGGAAGTTGACACCCCATTTTTCTTGTACTTCTATTTGTAATAGATAGATCGCATAAGATGAAGTCACTATGTTGAAGAATATAAGAGTCAATGAAGACTAAAGTGAAGACCGAGATGTGTATCAGCTGAGTATAGTCTAGATGGAAGGCACAGACTCGACTGAAGAAAAAATCCAGTTGTGGGACAGCTGACTGAAGGATGAAGAAGTGATAGTCAAGTCAGTTAAGAGCCAAGTCGCGAGTTGCTTGAACCGACAGTTGAGTCATTCTAAAAGGTTGGAAGCGGACTCAAGTCAAAGGGGGGTAAGCATTTGTCAAGTCAAGTCGACTGATATTAATCCGTTATACGGAAGTCAAGGACTTTACTCTATATGGTAATACGTCCATGCTGCCATGTCTAAAAGTGCTCATCTCAGAAGCGTGCAAATAGAATAAACCAATGAGAAGCACCGAGCTTGTGTCAGGACACAAACGCCGCAGGACATCATTTAATACGAGGGTATGTCACCATCACAAGTGAGATCAAGAAAAGACAAGCCAACGACCAAGAAGTGTTATTTGAAAGTTGTCTATCTCTTCAACGGGCAAAGTTTCAAATAAGCACTATAAAGGTTGAGGAAGCAAGTGAGAAAAAAAAACGAATTCTAAGAGATTTTACAAGATAGCAAGAAAGCAAACACGCAAATATTCATCGAGCTTTCTAAGACATTCCTCAAGTCTAAAATCGAAGGAACTCGATCCAACACATTTAGTGAAGGAAAGAATACTTCATCAAGTTGAAGGAAACAGTTTAAAGAACTAAGGGTCTAGTCTCCAATGTTGAAGGAGTTGTAGTAAGGTTCAAGGTCGAACAGGAAGATTTGAGCTCGTTGGAAGGCTTTGTAATCAATTCCAAGGGTTGAAGGGAGTCAAGTAACAAAGCGCGGTTGTCTTGTGAAGAAGCTGAGTCTCGGAGTAGCTTGACTATGTGATCAAGGCCGACTCGGACTAATAATCGCTTTGCAACCGGATCATTACTTAGTTGCTTTCTCCGGGAGTTGGTGAAGAGTAGATTAGAGGAATTACCTCATCCTCGAACCACTATAAAATTTACTTGTGTCATTTTACTTACAACACTTTACTTTCCCGCATATTTTTGATATCCGATGTTAAGTTAATTTTGCTAAACCTAGCTGATATAAACATTGCTAAAACCGAGTGTCAAAAAAAGTTTTAAAACATCAAGGGTGATAAGTGTTCCGTTGAACAAAACCAAATCAATTGTTAAGCTAAGTGTTAGGTGATCACACTAAGTTATACTATCAACAGCTCGAGTCGAGTCTATTGATTGGGTAACTTTCTTTCAAGTAAGCCAACCTAGCTTTCTCTTAAATACTTAGCTGATTTGAGTAGACTCGGACTTATTTAAAATGGACTAAAATCGAGAATTTGGTAAGGTTTATTCAATCCCCCTTCTAAACCTTACAACTCACCCTTGGGACCTACACTTTGAATTTTTTTAAAAGGAGCAGAGAGATAGGCGAGATGGTGAGGATGAGAGATTGAGGGATTAGGGGTGGGATGTTTCCTTTTGACCCAATAAGGGATTTCTCCCTTATTTTTAGAAAAATTCAATTTCTACCCCGATTTCTTATATTAAATTCTAACAGACCCATCTCTTCTTTTGATATTCAAAAATTCACCCCAAAAACATTCTAATACTCTCAAAGGTCCTTTTTGACTTCTCAATATCTGTGATTGACCGAACCAAAGAACAATTTAGTTCCATTATATATATATATATATATATATGTTTTTTTTTTTAAATTTTTCAATTCAAACCATTTTTTTCTTTTAGTCAAATTTCTTAAAAAACATTTGTACCCAAGGAGTGTGGTGTAAGGTTTAGAAGGGGTTGAATAAACATTACCAAATTTTTGCTTTTCGAGTCCTTTTAAAATATTCAACATGAGTTGACTCAAATCACTAAGTCATTTGGGACAGCTAGGTTGGCTTTTTTTAAAAAGTTACCCACTCAAGGACTCGATTGAGATGTTGATAGTATAACTTAGTTGCGTCGGCTAACACTTAACTTTTTAGATAATTTGGTTTTTAACGGCGGATGACTTAACACCCTTTGTTAATTTTAAGCTTGTTTTTAACACTTGTTTTAAGCACTTGTTATTATCAGTTGGATAGAAATATAACTTATCAAGTAGATATGAAAATATAAGAAAGAAAGTAAATGTTGGAGGTAAATGACACAAGCAAATTTATAGTGGCTCGAGGATGGGGTAATTTCTCTAATCCACTCTTCTCCAACTCCGGGAGGAATCCACTAAGTATGAGATCAGGTTGCAAAGCGAGTTCTCGATCTAGAGATAGCCTTGATCACACAATGGCGGCTTCTCTCGTGACTCAAACTTCTTCACAAGACAAGCGTCTTGCTACTTGACTCCCTTCAAGTCTTTGGAATTGATCACACGACCTTCCAACAAACGAAAGCTGCTAGTTCGACCTTGAACCTCACTACATCTCCTTCAAACTTGGAGAGTAGACCCATTTTTGTTCTTGAAACTTTTCCTCTTCAACTGGTTGAAGTAATCTTTCCTTAACGGCGTGTGTTGGATCGAGTTCCTTCGAGTTTTTAGCTTGAGGAATTTTCTTGATAAGCTTTGAGAATATTGCGAGGTTATGCTTAATTGTAAGATTGATTTTTGCTCGTGTAGATCGTAACCTTTTCTCAAATGCTCCCTCGGCCTTTTATAGTGCTCATTTGAAAATTTGCCCGTTGAAGAGATAAGCTATTTTCCAATGACACTTCTTGTTCGTTGACTTGTCTTTTCTTGTCCTACGATGTGATGTTGACCCTTCCTCGTATTAAATACCTCTGCAGACTTTAAAGGGTCGACACATGCATCGATGTTTCCCATTGGTTTATTCCTTTTGCATATTTTCGGGTCAAACACTTTAAGACCTGGCGACTTGGACTATTACTATATTGATTAATATCTTGACTTCCTTCCAACGGATCAATGTCGATCGTCTTGACTTGATGCTGCATTTACCCCTTGACTTGAGTCTGCTCCAATCATATTAGCATGACTCAAGTGTCAATTCAACTATTAGACTTGGCTTCTCACGGACTTTCTTCGACACTTCCATATCCTTCACACATTGTTCCTCGGTTGTATCTCCCTCGATCGAGTCTTTGTCTCACATCTTGGTCATACTCAACTAACATACAACGGAGTCTTCACTTTTGTCTGCGGTTGACTTCTGCATTCTTTGACATAGCTAACTTCACTCGGCTCTTTCGTCCTATCTATTACAACATAGAAATACAAGAAAAATGGGGTGCCAACTTTCTAGTCTAAGTTTTACATGGTATCTGTATCTAGTTTGATCAACAGCTTTGCCATCTGCATCCATGTCCATCTTGACTGATGTGTTCATAGGAATCTTCATTAATGATTTCTCTTCCATACCAAATTTTTTCATCAAATCTTTGGTATACTTGGTTTGACTTATGAATGTTCCATCCTTCATTTGCTTGACCTGAAGTCCTAAGAAGAAAGTCAGCTCTCCCATCATGCTCATCTCAAATTTGCCTTACATGAGGTTTGAGAACTTGTCACCTGACTCTTTGTTTGTGGATCCAAAGATGATATCATCCACATATGTTTGAACAAGCAGTATACTCTCTCCAAATTGAATTCTTAAGAGTGTTCTGTCAACTTTGCCTTTGGTGAATCCATTGTCAATTAGAAACTGAGACAATGTATCATACCATGCTCTTGGTGCTTGTTTCAATCCATACAATGCCTTCTTGAGCTTGTAGACTTTATCTCCAATAGTTTTCTGCTCAAAACCTGGAGGTTGTTCAACATAGACTTCTTCCTCTAACAGTCCATTCAAAAATGCACTCTTCACATCCATTTGATATACGGTGAAGTTCTTATATGCAAAGCATAAGCAAGAAAAATCCTTATTGCTACCAATCGGCAACGAGAGCAAAGGTTTCATCATTCATCTTATTTCGAATACCCACTTAGTACCAATAACATTTTGGTGGGTTGACCTTTGAACTAATTCCCATACTTTATTTCTCTTAAATTGATTGACTCTTCTGCATAGCTTGAATCCAATGTGTGTCTTCAATGCTTAAGACACATCTTTAGGCTCTATTTGGGAAATAAAACAAGTGAACATTGCTTCATGATGTGCTCTGGATCTGGTTCTTATGCCATCTCTAGCATCTCCAATGATTAACTCAGGTGGATGGTCTCTTAGCCATCTCACATCAAGGTTGGAGTAATTTTGTTGATTCAGCCGTCTTACAACTAAATTGTCTTGAAAACTTCTTCATCATCATTGATTCTGCGGACCTTTTTTGTCTTTGCGATTAAGCTATCTCATCATCTTCAGGGTTGAGTGCTCTCACATCAGCTTCAACATAAGGACTCTTCTGCATAGTCGGTTGATTCTGCTTTTCAGCTAACTCATCAATATCTTCTCCATTCACATTTGGCTCATCAAATACCACATGAATGGGCTTTTTTGTGACTATACCTCTTGTTTAGCACTCTATAGGCTTTACTCTCAGCTGAGTATCCCAAAAAGATACCTTCATCAACTTTAGCATCAAAAGCCTTCAAATTATCCTTGCCATTATTGTGGATGAAGCACTTACATCCAAATATCTTGAAATATCCAACATTTTGGCTTTCTCCCTGTCTAAATCTCATAGGGAGTCTTGGTTAATTGCCTAATTATCATGCATCTATTCTGAGTATAGCATGTTGTATTTATGGCTTCAGCCCAAAATCTATTAGGCAATCCAGCTTCAGCTAACATTGTCCTTGCAGCTTCCTTGAGAGTTCTGTTTCTTCTTTCAGCGACTCCATTATGCTGTGGAGTCCTTGCTGTAGATAACTCATGAGCAATACCATTTTCAACACAATACTGAGTTATAATCCCATTGACAAACTCAGTTCCCCTATCAGACCTTATCTTTATAATGGTTTGGCTCTTCTCGTTTTGAACTCTTCTCATCAGCTGAGGTAACTTCTGTAGTGTTTCCTTCTTTTTACACATGAAAATTGTCCATGTATATCTTGAATAGTCATCCACGACCACTAAGGTGTATTGCTTTCCATTGTTGCTAGCTGGTTCAACAGGACCAAATAAATCCATATGCAACAGATGTAATATCCTTGTTGAAGAAGGACTTGTCTTATCCTTGAAAGATGATTTGATTTGCTTTCCCATCTCGCATGTGTCACATATGCTTTCTTTCTTGTACACTGAGTCAGGCAATCCTTGCACAAGATGACTCCTTGCAAGCTTGTTGATTGTCTTGAAATTCAGGTGACTCAACTTCTTATGCCATGGCCAACTTGATTCGGTTGTACTCTTTGCTAGCAGACATGTACTTGGTGTAGTAATAGACCAATCCACTACATACATGTTCTTTTGTCTTGTTCCTTGCAACACTATCTCATTTGATTCAGCATCTTTAATCTGGCATATCCCCATGTTAAATCCCACATTGTAGCATTTGTCACAGAGTTGGTGATGCTTAACGAGTTGAAGTTGAGACCTTCAACAAATGCAAAATCTGTGATCTCAGTCCATTCTTCTGATGGATCCTGTGGCTTTGATCTCCCCTAGAGCTTCATTTCCTCCAAATATGACTTTTGTACCTTTGATCTCCTTGAATCTTGTGATTTCTTTTATTCCTGTCTGTCATATGTGGGAAGACCACTATCCATGTACTAGGTTCCTTGGCACTCATTTGTTCCTTGAACTGCAATCAAGGAAATTAGTTTTTAGGTACCCATACTTGCACAGGTCCTAGGGGTTAGTGCTATGAGATGCTCCAACCAACCTATAGCCGGATGATCGACTCTAAGAGGTTGCCATCTACCGGTTCTATAATAATAATGCACATTAGCAAATTGTTTGGGTATTTTAGGATCATACTGTTGTCTCTTTTGTCTCGTATGCTGTGTGTTTGTTTTAGCAACTGCTTTCTTGGGGTAGTTGTGGAATTTCTAGGTGTAGTGCTTGGGTACATATGTGTGCGATAATAGCTCTTTTGCCTTGGGAATGACCTTTTCCGAGGTTGAGGTCTTTGCCACTTTGGCTTGTATCCCATAGGTCTTTCTTTGATATTTCACATGGTTATTCAATCACTTGGTTTGGATTGTTTCTACCATTCCCATCATATGTATTTCTTTGATGAAATCTTTGGGGCTTTTGGTAGCTCTGTTTGGCTTTTTCTGAGTATTTCGGTTAGAGTCGCGGATGGACTTATGCGGATTTTTCTCGTTGTCCTTTCGGCATACTCTCCGGCTTTTCCTTTTCCCTTATAACCAATGCCGAGTATGATTGTGATTGTGTTTTAATGTGCGTGTTGGTGCAACATATGGTGTTTTGGGCTTTTGGATTCCCTCATTATTTGAGGATCCTTTCTCCAAAATCACTCGGGAGTTTGACTATGCACAAAGGAGTTGAATCTTATCCTTGTCTTATCTCCACACTCTTTTTGACTCATAATAAGTTCATCCAATGATTTGGATGCTTTTGTAAATGAGGCAATCACATTTTAAGATCTTTTTCTCTTTTCTCGCCTAACTCTGCTAAGATTTTGGCATTTTCGGCCTTCAACTTAGTGTTCTCATCCTATGTGACTCGGACTACTCGGCTCTTTAGTCATTTGTGAGTTTTGGCTTTATCTTTGGTTGTTCTCCTCATTCAAAAGTGTGAGTGAGGTTTTAATGTGCTCAAAATCTTTCATCATTTTGCCTAATGAATCATAAAAATCGTAGGTGATGAAGTATGTGTATCACGATCACTATCACTTGAACGAGAATGAGATGAGTTAGAATGTACCTTATCTTCTTGATCTTGTTCTTTAGCCATGAGGCGGTCAAAGCCTCTTCCTCAGTATCACTTGATGTAGTCATCTTCTTGCTATCCAGTCTGCTTCTTTACACTTGGTCATTTGGCTCGTGATCTCGGCCAACATGGCTTTCTTCTTTTCTTGTCTTCTTTTCTCTGAAGACTCTTCTTTCTTTCTCATTTCTGTATATATGTTAACTGGTGGATAGGAACAGTTAACATCAAAGTGTTCTGGTTGTCTGCAATTCCATCATAGGTTTTCAACTCTCTCAGCTCTCTGATTATCATCTCTCTGATGTTCAGCTCTCTTGAGCGGTCTGTCCTCCCTTTCTTTGGAAGGTGTTGAATGTCTCCTGGAGATTTCACCCTTGTTTCTTTTATAGTTATTGTTAAAGAACTTGCTGAATCTCTTTACCATGAGGGCACTTTCCTCCTGGTCAATTGTCACATTTGGCTCAGTTTTCTTCCCTTCACCGGCAAACAATGCAGCTGTCTTGGGCACAGCTGTTTCCTCTTGCTCTTTCCTTCTCCACTCAAATTTGTAGACTTTGAGGTCTGAGAATAGCTCATGATTAGATGTTCTTGAGAGGTCCATTGAATGTCTATGGGCCATGACCTTCATTTCCCATTCAGCTGGGAGGGCTCTTAGAATCTTCATCCACATATCCTTCTCAGTGTACTCTTTTCCAAGAGTTGAAAGCTCATTTGTTATCTCTGTGAATCTGGCATCCAGCTGATCCAGACTTCCACCTGCAGGCATTTTAAAATTTTCAAATTTTTGAACAACAACAGTTAATTTATTCTCTTTAATCTGTTCTGATCCTTCACAAATTAGGGTTAGCTTATCCCAGATTTCTTTGGCGGATTTGCATGACATGACTTTGTTGAACATAGCTTTGTCCAACGTCTTGTAGAGAATATCCTTGGCCACATTGTCTAGGTTGTATCGCTTTCTATCTTCATTAGTCCATTCATTGCGAGGTTTTTCAACCATGGTGGTCTAGCATGCTAGCTAGTGCGGCGTCCTCTCCTTCGGTTGGAGGTGCTCTTCTTCTTACAGCAGATATTAACTTTCATTATTTGCGGTGGCCCATCTTCTATCACTAGCCACATTTTATCGTGTAAAGGGTGATAGGTGAGCTGCATGCAATTCTTTCGATCATCAAACTCTTCCACGGTACATAGGAATACGAGTTAGATTGGCTTCCATGATAATAAATTTGCTTTAAAAATGAAAGATTTTGAAAATACAAGTGTTAAACCTTTTGAGAAAGATTGAGATCTAGTTTAGTAACCAGTGTGGAAGGCTCAATGAACCAACCGGTCGACACCACTTGTAGGTCCCAAGGGTGTGGAGTAAGGTTTAGAAGGGGGTTAAATAAACTTACTTGCAAATTTTTGCTTTTTAGTCCTTTTAAAATATTCAACAGACTTGACTCAAATCGGCTAAGTCCTTGGGTGCGGCTAGGTTGGCTTTCTTGACAAAGTTACCCACTCAGCGAGACTTGACCGAGTTGTTGATAGTATAACTTAGTTGCGTCGGCTAACTAACACTTAACTTTTAGATGATTTGATTTTTAACAATGGAAGAATTAACACCCTTTTGTTAATTTTAAGCTCGTTTTTAACACTTGTTTTGAGCACTTGTTATTATCAGTTGGATAGCAATATAAATTATCAACAGATATGAAAATATAAGCAAGCAAGTAAATGCTGAAAGTAAATGAGACAAGCAAATTTATAGTGGTTCGATGATGGGGTAATTCCTCTAATCCACTCTTGTCCAACTCCTAGAGGAATCCACTAAGTAACAAAATCGGGTTACAAGGCAGTTCTTCATCTAGAGACAACCTTGATCACATAGTTGGCTTCTCCTGTGACTCAGCTTCTTCACAAGACAGCTGCCTTACTACATCAGCTCCCTTCAGGTCTTTGGAATTGATCACACAGCCTTCCAAAAAAATTGAAACTTCTGGTTCGACCTTGAACCTCACTACAACTCCTTTAAACTTGGAGAGTAGACCCTTTTTTGTTTTTGAAGCTTTTTCTCTTCAATCTGGTTGAAGTAATCTTTCCTTCACAGCGTGTGTTGGATTGAGATCCTTCGAGTTTTAGGCTTGAGGAATTTTCTTGATAAGCTTTGAGAATATTGCAGGTTATGCTTGCTTGTAAGATTGATTTTTGCTCATGTAGATCGTAACCTTTTCTCAAATGCTCCCTCAGCCTTTTATAGTGCTCATTTGAAAATTTGCTCGTTGAAGAGATAAGCTATTTTCAAATGACACTTCTTGTTCGTTGGCTTGTCTTTTATTGTCTATGACGATGTGATGTTGACCCTTCCTCGTATTAAATTCCTCTGCTGACTTTACGGTCGACACATGCATCAGTGTTTCCCATTGGTTTATTCCTTTTGCATATTTACGGGCAAACACTTTAAGACACTGGCGGCTTGGACTTATTACTATATTGAGTAATATCCTTGACTTCCTTCCAACGGATCAATGTCGATCGTCTTGACTTTTTCGGCCGCTTTACCCCTTGACTTGAGTGCTGCTCCAATCATATGGGAATGACTCAACTGTCAATTCAAGCTGTTGACTTGGCTTCTCACCGACTTGGTGACACTTCCACATACTTCACCACAGATGTTCCTCTGTTGTATCTTCTTTAGTTAATCTTTTTCTTCCATCTTGGTCATATTCCGGTGATATACGATGGAGGCTTGATTTTATGCAATTGACTTCTTGCATTCTTTCACATAGGCGACTTCACTCGGCTATTTGATCTATCTATTACAACATAAAAATACAAGGAAAATAGGGTGCCAACTTCCTAGTCTAAGTTTTACATGGTATCATTAATATCTAACAAATAAATTTCCTAAAATCATTATTTAAGTTATTTCATTTTATTTATTTGTAGAAAAATCATTCTTACGAGGTCTAGATTTTCAAGCGAGCACGTATTCGATATTTCTACATTTTATTTGAGGTGGGGTTTATTGCTTTTGTTTACTTTAAATGACATGTTTTAATTGTTAGTTGCATGTTCATGATAAATTAGATGCGAGACGTTGAGACTATTTGTACTTAATTGTACGTAAGACTTTGAGACTATTGGTACTTAATTGCACGCGAGACTTTGAGACTATTTGTACTTAATTGTACATGAGACTTTGAGACTATTTGTACTTAGCGTACATGAGACTATGATCTTTTTCCATGAATGTTTATGCTAATTATTAAGCATGTGTATTTGACTTAAACAATTGTTTCCCCCGAGTTGATGATAACTCACCCCAATAATTTTAACATTTCAGGTTGGGAGTTTGTCGTGGCGCGTGAATTGATCATGATAGCTTGTTTATTGTCAAATTTTTCGTTAGTAGTAGAAATTTCTTGAATGATGTTGGTTCTTTAATTTATCGTGTTTATAAAACGTTGTTTTAGTTTTATTTCAATTTTTATGGATGATGGAATTTTTATTTAAGTTAGATATTTTACTCCTTGAAAAAAAAATTCGTTGACTCGTTTCTGTTAAATTTTTAGTCATTTTGTGGATATTATTATGCGTAGTGGCACTTTCTAAAAACTAGGCGCTACATTAGAGGTATCGAGCGGTCACGTTTACGTAGACTTGTTAAAAAAAGATTGGAATTTTTTATTTAAATAACCTATGATCAATCACCTTCACCATACCACGTAAGCTCCAAGTTAATACTTATATTTTTTCTACGTCATGTTCCATTATGAATTTCGAGCTTTATGTCATGTATTATGCGATCATGCTATTTCACGAGACTTGAGCCTTATGTTAATGTCAACTAAGATGAAAAATGCATATTTTAATGTTGTAAAATGATATCATGTCATTAAAAAAAAACTCTAGGGAAGTCGATATATATATAGTTAGATAGTGGCCCTCATGAGACCGCTAGGAAGTCTGTTATTTGTCCAAAGCTGACCACTGAAAAGGAAGCGTATTAGAGATTTTAAGAATTATGAGATGTTGGACGATAATGAGTTGGGAGGCCACATTCTTGCAATGGAAAGGATGTGGGCCATAGTAAAGCGAGATGGTGTCTCGGACTATGTTGCGGTCATGAAACTTATGAATACCCCGCCCCCAGTCGAAACCTCGTGCGAGAGCTCTCTTCCTCCAGAAGCGACCTTCACCTACACCGAGATGCCCCCCATCATCGGTTTCTTGACTTCTCTGCCTTATTTGTATGGGATGTGGTGAAGCGATAATGGCGAGACATAGGATGAGATAAAGGAGGATCCCAAATAGGAACCTTGGGATGAAAACTCGGCAATGCTCGGTGATTTGGCGTAGTAGTTAGGATTTTTTTTTTTTTAATTGACATTTTGTTTCCGTTTCAGTTGTTTTTGATTAGTATATTGTACCTCTTGAAGGTTTTTGAATTGACGATAATGGAAATGTTTTGCATTTTGTTTGTATTATGGATGTCTTATCTAGTGATGGGTTGATTGTTAAACTATATTTTTGTCTTAGAACGCATACCTCAGACGAGTTTTACTAAGTTATGATTACCTTGATTATAGAAAAATGATTCAAAGACGTAGATCGGGAGCTCATTGCTGCTACTAATAACAACATGAACCAAAACAATGAGCCAAACCCATTCGGCATGGAATCAAGGGAATGTCGAGAGTGAACGCACATTCAACCAAGCACCCGCATTAAAACTAGGCCCAAGTAGTGGAGCATTTTTGCCGCTTCTCACCCCTAATATTTAATGGGCAAGAAGGACCTGCCTATGTGGACGAGTGGTTCGTATCACTGGAATGTACTTCCGAATTGATCGGGTGTACTGAGGCACAACGCCATCCTTTGTGCGCAGTACCAACTTATACAAGATGTTGGACATTGGTGGATGAGCTCTGGAGATTAAGTCATGTCAAGGAACGAGCATCCCTAACATGGGAAGGTTTTAAGGAGATGTTAATAGAAAAGTATTGTCCCCAACGCTATCGGGAACAAATGGAGTGCGAATTTGAGATTTTTAGCACGAAGGGATATCCGTTCTGAGAATACAAGAGGAAGTTCAATCGGATGAGATTTTTCATGGAATATATGGTGATCTGAGGACCGTAAACGATTGCTAAGGTTCCAAGGGCTTACGGCCAGGGGATACGCCACATTGTGGCAAGCCATGGGTTCCATAAATGCAGAATCTGATATTTTGTGCTCGGGAAATTCTTTGCCCGATCGGTCGGAGAGCTAGACCGGAAACAAACAGAAATTTGGGGAAATAGAACTAGAACGAAAATTAGGACAAGAACAAAAATCGGAATAAACAAGCAAGGACCAACACGAGAAGGGCCTAAACCCTGAATGACTAACCATTGTGTACAAAATGCGGCAAGAATCACAATGGGGAGTGTCGTGTGGGACAGAATAAATGTTATTGGTGCAAGATGTCGGGGCACTCATCATGGGATTGTCCCTCTCGGGAACAGGGGAGGAAAGGGCAAAGCTCTTAAAGACATGCCCGAGTATATGTTATGACCCAGGGTGAAGGCGATTAGAACCCCGTGCGATGTCGGATATGTTAAATGTATTTGGAATACCTACTTTCGTATTATTTGATACGGGTGCCACACATTCTTTTATGTTTTCAAGATTTCATAGTATGATTGGACATAGTGATACTAGGATTGACTAACCTCTTGAGATTAGTTTGCCTTCTGGCAAGACAATTTTCACCGATTCAATTATTAAGCATGTAGACATTAACATAGGGGAAAGGATCTTAAAGCCAATTTGTATGTAATTAGTATGAAGGATTTTGATATAATATATGGTATGGGTGGCTTAGTAGATATCGGTGACATCCATTGTCAAGAAAAGGAAGTAACACTACATTTGCCAGGAGAAGAAGAAATAAAGTTTTACATGACTAAAACTAGGATTGTGCCTGAGTTATATCGCCAATGAATGCTTTGACCTTTTTGAAAAATGGAAATTGTCAAGGGTATATGGTGAATATTGTTGGAACTCCAACAAGCGAGTTGACACCAAATGCGTTCTTATAGTCCGCGAATTTGTGGATGTCTTTCCCGAAGAGTTACCAGGAGTACCACCAAACCGACAAGTGGAGTTCTTCATCGATTTGGTACCCCAGAGCGGCACCAAGATATCTAAAGCACCTTATCGGATGGCGCCAAAAGAATTGCAAGAGCTAAAGGTTCAAATACAAGAACTATTGGAGATGGTATTTATTCGCCCAAGTGTGTCACCTTGGGGTGCGCCGATACCCTATTCATGAAGAAGAAAGATGGATCACTTAGAATGTGCATAGATTACAGAGAGCTAAATCGACGTACTGATGAAGAATAAGTATCCATTTTGAGGATCGAAGATTTATTCAATCAACTTTGAGGAGCTAGTGTGTTCTCCAAGATTGATTTGAGATCAGGTATCACCAATGAAGATAAAGGAGTGTGATATTCCATAAACAGCATTTAGAACCCGTTATGGGCACTATGAGTTTATAGTGATGCAATTTGGTTTGTCTAATGCACCAACGGTCATTATGGACTTGATGAAGAGTGTTTCACATTTACCTAGATCGATTCGTAATAGTCTTCATAGACGACATATTGATATATTCGAGGGATAATGTGCAACACGAAGAGCATTTAAGGATTGTATTGGAGACACTTTGCAAGGAGAAGTTATACGCGAAGTTTAAGAAGTGTGAATTTTGGTTGGACCGAGTCGTGTTTCTCGGACACGTGGTCACATCACAAGGAATCGAAGTTGACCCTGGTAAATTCGAGGCGGTAAGTGGTTGGAATGTACCTTAGAATGCAAGTGAGGTACGCGAGTTTTCTAGGTCTAGCTGGCTATTATAGAAGGTTCATCAAGGGATTCTCTAGGATAGCCATGCCTATGACTCGGTTAACGAGAAAAGGAGATAAGTTCGAATGGACTCGGAAGTGCGAGGAGAGTTTTTAGGAGTTGAAAGATAGATTTACTTTTGCCCTGTGATCGACAATTCCTAATCCTACGGAGGGATTAGTCATCTATAGATACGCATCAAAGCAAGATTTGGGTTGTGTTTTGATGCAACACGGCAAAGTTGTGGCTTACGCCTCGAGGCAACTAAAGACGCATGAGTTGAATTACCCCACACATGACCTGGAGTTGGTTGTTGTGATGCACGCATTAAAGATATGGCAACAATACCTATATGGAGAATGTGAAATATTCACGGATCACAAAAGCCTTAAATATCTTTTCACTCGAAGGAGTTGAACATGAGGCATAGAAGATAGTTAGAAGCGGTGAAAGATAATGATTGCACCATTCGAGTACCATCGAGCAAAGCTAACGTAGTAGCCGATGCTTTGAGCCATAAGACTAGGGGATTTGGCTTGTATGCTCCAGAGCAAAAACGATTTGGCAAGAGAGTTTGCCAAAGCGGAGATTGAAGTTTTTGAGCCACCAAATGGTACGGTAGCCATTTTGACATCATTGGTGGTGCAACCCACCTTAAGAGAAAAGATTAAGGAGGCTCAACCCCACGATAAGTTTTTGTGCAAGATGAGGGAACATGTACAAGTTTGGAGAATTCGAGGATTCAAGGTAAGCTGTTGATGATGTTCGACATATGAAGGAAGGATTCGTGTCCCTAAGAATGAGAAAATTGAGAAGAAAAGTCGGGAGGAGGAGGCACATAATACTCCCTACACAGCTTATCCGGGAGGTACAAAAATGTATCACGACTTGAGGAGGCTTTTACGGTGGAGAAGTATGAAGAGAGATATTGGGGATTTTGTAGAGAAGTGTTTGGTTTGTCAAAGCAAGTTAAGCGAGCACCAACGACCGTCGGGTTTACTTAAGCCGTTGGAAATCCCAGTGGAAATGGGAACATATAACTATGAATTTTGTGGTCGGACTACCACAAACCTTGAGAAGAAATAACGTAGTATGGGTCATAGTGGATCGATTAACCAAGTCAGCACATTTTCTGCCAGTAAGAATGACTTTTAGTATGGATCAGTATGCGAGAATCTACATTAAGGAAATTGTGAGACTACACGGGGTGCCAGTTTCTATCGTGTCAGACAGAGACCCGCGGTTTACATCGAAGTTTTGGAGAAGTTTGCAAGATGCGTTGGGAACGAAATTGAGATTCAGTACATCCTATCATCCGCAGACCGATGGGCAATCCGAGAGAACTATTAAGAGTTAGAGGACTTGTCGAGAGCATATGTACTCGAGCACGGGGAAAGTTGGAAACTATGTTGCCATTGGTGGAATTCGCATACAATAATAGTTACCAAGCAACGATTAAGATGGCTCCGTATGAAGCATTATATGGGAGAAAGTGCAGATCCCTTTATATTGGAGTGAAGTTGGAGAAAGGAAAACTTCGGGACTAGAGTTGATTGAACAAATAGTGGAAAAGATTTCAGAGATCCGGGACAGAATAAAGGTTGCTCAAGATAGACATAAATCCTATGTGGATAAGCGCAAATAGGACATACGAGTTTGAAGTTGGTAACAGTGTGTTTTTGAAAGTGACTCGATGAAGGGAACTATAAGATTTTGTAAAAAAGGAAAACTATAGCCTCGTTATATTGGACCGTTTGAAATACTAGAAAGAGTTGGGGACTTGGCGTACCGTTTGGCTTTGCCACCGGACTTGTCGGTACATATCAATCTTTGAGGAAATATGTGTTTGACCCTAATCACATTGTTAACTACAAGGACCTACACATAGGTAAGAATTTGTTGTACGAAGAGATGCCTATAGCGATCTTGGATCGTAAAGTGCACGGGCTTAGAAATAGAGATGTGGTTTTTATCAAAGTACAATGGAGTAGACACGGGAAAAATGAGGCAACATGGGAACGAGAAAAGAAAATCAAATCCAAGTATCCCGTCTTCTTTGATCAAGGTACGTGCTGTAGAAATTTTGAGGATGAAATTTTTGTTTGAGGTGGGTAGGATGTAATACCAAAAACATTCTTAGACTCTCAAAGGCCCTTTTGACTTCTCAATTTTTGTGATTGACCGAAGCAACAACAATTTAGTTCCATTATATATATATATATATATATATATATATATATATATATATATATATATGTTTTCTTTTTCAAATTATTCAATTCAAACCATTTTTTTCTTTTAGCCAAATTTCTTAAAAATTATTATTTAAGTTATTTCATTTTATTTATTTGTAGGAAATCATTCTAACAAGGTCTAGATTTTCAAGCCAAAGACGCATTCGATATTTCTACATTTTATTTGAGGTGGGATTTATTGCTTTTGTTTACTTTAAATGACATGTTTTAATTGTTAGTTGCATGTTCATGATAAATAGGATGCGAGACATTGAGATTATTTGTACTTAATTTTACGTGAGACTTTGAGACTATTGGTACTTAATTGTACGTGAGACTTTGAGACTATTTGTACTTAATTGTACACGAGACTTTGAGACTATTTGTACTTAAGCGTACGTGAGACTATGATCTTTTTCCATGAATGTTTATGTTAATTATTAAGCATGTGTATTTGACTTGAACAATTGCTTCTCCACATTTGAGTTGATAATAACTCACCCCAATAATTTTAACATTTGATTGAGGAATCTGTCATGGCACGAGGTGGGTGAATTGATCATGATAGCTTGTTTATTGTCAAATCTTTTGTTAGTAGTAGAAATTTCTTGAACGATGTTGGTTCTTTATTTATCGTGTTTATATAACGTTGTTTTAGTTTTATTTCAATTGTTTATGGATGATGGAATTTTTATTTAAGTTAGATATTTTACTCCTTGAAAAAAAATATCGTTGACTCGGTTCCGTTAAATTTTAGTCACTTTGTTCTAAAAACTAGGGCGTTACACGAACACTTCACATGGTCGTGTAATCTTCACACGGTAGCCCACACAGTCGTGTGACACCACACGGGCTGACCGTGTGACTTGCTTTTGTCCATTTTCTTCGTCGCTTCGATCTTCTCTTCGCACTCGTCAATCTTGTCGGGCCTTCCAACTGATATCTTTCCATTTAAGCTTTGTTTCCTGTAAAAAGTTACAAGAATACGCAGTATCATGCCCTTATAAGGAAACCAAGTAAAATGCACTAGATATTCGTGCAAATTCATCAATTATATAACATTTTAAGCCCTTAAATGCGCGTATATTTTATACATATCAATAATCCCATCCAAATCAACAACAAAGACTTCCCCCAACAAAGAGCCAATTCTTTCCACACACTTTTCTGTAAGACACAGCAATGGCAGATTAAGAATGTGCACCCAAAAAGGCACAACATTGAAAGCCATAGAACTTATCACACCAGCCCCTGATGGCCAAACCAGAGAGATGAGTTGTTTATTAAAGAGCACGGTCCCCCATTCAGAATGAAGTCCCGTCTTCAATAGACCCAAATTGAAACAGGAAAATATATGCCCACCTTTAGCTTCAATTTAGAATGATTGTTTTGTCTTCCAAATGAAACGGAGAACGGATTCCAAACCATCCTTGTTTACATTTTTACATCCTGAAAACTTTACCCACGAGGCTCATAAAGAGTTTGTTCGACCCTTCCACAGATTCAATGGTGGAGGCAGATAACCTAGGGGCCTCCTCGATGTCCAATCGTAATCTATCGCGAGCATTGCAATCTCATCCGGATATATGGGAAGGAGAAAAAGCCTCGCCAAGCTCAAACAATGAAGGAAACATAAAATGCTTACCAACAAAGTAGGGAAAACATGGTAATAATTAAGAAAAGAAAACACCAAAACCAAGACACCATGGTAATAATTAAGAAAAGAAAACACCATAACCGCACAACCCGGAGCGGCGGAGGAAACGATCTTAAGGCGAGAGGAACCCAAATCGCCCAAAAAGGGAGAGAGGTAGTTATTGGTTTTTTTAGTTAAGAAAATTGGAAAAAAAAATGGTTAATACAAATAATTGCTATTCATGAAAATGACAAAAGATTTCTAAAACTTTCACCTAATTTGACGCGATCATATCTCTCACACCACCAACCACCCCTTTTGCGGATGGGTTGATGGTAGACACGATTACTTTTTCCGCAAACGGGGCCATAAATACGTGAAAATATCTATAAAAAAAAAAAATATTAACTTGAGTGAAATAACTGAATTATATTATATTATATACTCCCTTCAATTCACAATAAGTGTCTTTCTAAGAAAAAACACACATATTAAGGAATGTATTAAAATACCCAATATATCCTTAATTAATCATAAATATTGCTTTGAAAGAAAACAAAATTTACACATTATTGTTAATAAATATAAGGATAATTTGGGAAAAATCTTTTTCATTAGTCTTAAACAATGTTTAAAAAGGTGGTCTGCTAGGCGACACCAAAGCGCCTAGTTGGGGTCGCCAGGCGATTTCTCTAAGGCAATGTAAGGCGCCCGAGGCGCTCAAGGCATGCCTAGGCGCGCCTTGAGGTGCTTTTTTTTGCAGTTAAGTTATTCCCATTTTTTAGGGTTTAGAATACCTTTTAAAATACCAATACACAATTACTTAAATGAAACCCTAGAAAAAGAATAAAATAGGGAGGTCAAAACCCTAAATAAACAAATAAAAAGAAGCCAAAAGGTCATAATGAAAACAAAATAAACAAATGAAGAGGAAACGTCTACGCCAACGTCTACAAAGATCTTTGCGAGAAGAACTTCTCTGTCTCTGTTTCAACTTGCGAGACTAACGTGCCTTTTTTCCTTCTCTTTCTTCATCTCTTCTGTTTCTTTTTCTTCTTCTCATGTCTTCTTCTCTCTCCTCTGTATATTTCTCTAATCGCCGGCCCTTTATTTCTTGTTACATAATATAATTCATGGATGATAATGATGTCAATATGGATAAGGCTACTGATAATAATGAGAAAAGGGATATTGGGTGGAATTATGGTTACTTAGGTAACCTACAATAAAAAATGATGTAACCTGCAAATTTTGTTTGATGTAACAAAAGGAGGGACTCATAGATGAAGAAGCATCTTGTTGGAGGGTATAAGGAAACACAATCAATAATGAATCAAACCTACAACATAAAACAAAGAGAGAAGGCATGTGTTGATGTGGCAAAATGGATGCTTAATGCGGGTTTTCCATTCCATGTTGTCATTTGTCCTAATTTTAGAATTGCTTTGGATTCTATTGCTAGATTTGGAATAGGAATGAAGCCACCTAGTGCCTATGAAATAAGAGTTCCTCTCTTAAGAAAAGAAGTGCAAAATACTGATGATTTAATGAAAAGTCATAGAGAGGAATGGGCAAAAAATGGATGTTCCATTATGTCTCATGGATGGACCAATCGAAACCATAAGTCAATAATTAACTTCTTGGTTAATTGTACAAGAGGAAGCATGTTCATTGAGTCGGTTGATGCATCTTCTTATATAAAGACAGGAGAAAAGTTATTTGAGCTACTTAGAAAAATCGTGTAGAAAGTTGGAGAATCAAATATTGTGCAAGTTATAATGAGATAATGGAAGCAATTTTGTTTGCGGTGGTAATTAGTGGAAGCAAGGTTCCCACATTTGTATTGGACACCATGTGTGGCACACTGTTGATTTGATGTTGGAAGATATTGGGAAGATTGCTTGGTCAATAGAGTAATCAAGAGGGCGATTGGATGAATAGCCTCATTATCAAAGGCTTGGTCTTCTAAACTTGATGAGGCACTTTACGGGACAAAAGAACTTGATACGGCCAGCTAAGGCTAGGTTTGCAACTTTGTTTGTTACTTTGTCTTCCATACACAAGCAACGAGATAACTTGAGAAAACTTTTACTTGAGGAAGAATGGGTGAAAAGTCGTTGGGCCAAAAGAACTGGGGGGAAAGAGAGCAAGTCAAACTATTTTGATGCCATCTTTTTGGAATGGGGTAGTTCATGCTTTGAAGCTTAGTGGTCCTTTAGTTCGAGTTCTTAGATTGGTGGATGGAGAGAGAAAACCAGCTAGGGGTATGTATATGAAGCTATGGATCGAGCTAAAGAAGCCATCGTTGCATCATTTAATGGAGATAAAAGCAATTATGTAGGAACATTTGAAATTGTTGACAAGAGGTGGGAATGCCAACTTCATCACCCTTTACATGTTGTTGGGCATTACTTCAACCCCGAATTTTTTTATGATAATCCCGAGATTGAGCAATGTGAAGAAGTGATGAAAGGTTTGTATGCATGCATAGAGAGGTTGGTTCCACGATTAGACAAGCAAGACATGATGACAAATGAGTTAGCGACTTATAGAAAAGTCGAAAATCTATTTGGGAACACAATGGCTATTAGGCATATGAAGACTAAATCACGGTACATGTTTTCACAAGAAGTATTTATATTTATAAATACTTTCTTGAATATCAAACTAATAATATTTATTTCTTATTTTTCAGCATGGTGGGTCGCTTATAGAGCTTCCACTCCCAATTTATCCCTTTTTCAACAATAGCATTACCCAAGGAAGTCTCAACATCTTTTAAGCCTTGAGACTTTATCGCAGTCTCAACCATTTGTAGGGCCTTCATTTATCCCTTTCGCAGATCGAGTTTGTATTAGGGTATTGGACATTCCCTTCTCGAGACTAAGTTGCATTGGGGTCTTGGATTGTGGCATCCTTCGAGGTCTCAACCTCTTGGATTGCACTTTCAGGGACCCTTTCCATGCCTGGCCACCGTAATGCACCTTCAAATCTCTGTACATTTTAGTAGCTCCTGGATGTACGAGAATATGGCGCCGAATACGCTTCCGCTAGAATATTCTCTCGGAGATTATCCCTGTTGGGCACGTATTATCGTTCTTTAAACCATGAGACTATTCTCGGATATTTTGAAAACTTGCCACAAAAATTTTAAGTCTTACATGTAGTGCATTGGGTTGTGAAAGAAATTGGAATATTTTTGAACAAATTCACAAAGAAAAAGAAACAGACTTGCACACGCCCGTTTGAATGATTTGGTCTACATCAAGTACAATCGAGCATTGGTTGAAAGATACAAGACGCATGATACTGATTGATGTTATATCTTTAAAAGATATTAATGATAGTAATGAATGGTTAAGCGGGAGGATGAAAGATGATTATGCGAGAATGATTTGTTATTTGAGGATGATGATCTAAATTGGGGACAAGTTGGTAGTGTTCTGGGAGTGATGAAGAGAGGTTTAATTTCGGATCAAGGCTTAGGCAATCAAATTTGACCTCTAGCTCTCACAAACAACTCACACATGATTGTGAAGAAAAAGAAAATGATGATGAGGGATATAATTCATTTGATGGAGAGGAGGATGATGTCTTTTCAAGTGATATGGTAATGAGTAGATGCGGGATAATATGTTTTCCGTTAATTATTAGCGATTTTTAGATATTTTAATTTGCAAAATGATGGTTGCTTGAGATTTTGAGTAAAGTATTAAATAATTAGAATTTTATCTTAGTATGAAATTAAAATTTTATCTTAGTGTTGTGTCATACTTCATTAGTAATGATAACTGAATTTTATTTTGTAAGACGGACGCCTCACTTCGCTTAGGTACCGCTTTTCGCCTAGCGCCAGGCACTAGGACCTCTAATCGTCTTTTTTGTCGCCTAACGTTTTTTTAAACACTCGACCTTGAAATATCAAAAGAACATTCTTTTGAATAATTTTTATGTGCTAAAATGACATTTATTATGAATAGGAGGAAGTATAATCTATTATCTCTCTCTATTTTAATGCACATTCCAACCATATAATAAATTTTTTATTTGTTTCTTCTGTTTCTAAAAAGAAAATAATGAAAAAGATAAAATCTAGTCATTGCTCAAAGATTTGTCTGCATGCCAGATGAAAAATTGAAAATTGTTCTTCCCCCATGGCATTAACTCAAAAGTCATAAACGAATATTTCTCAAAAAAAAAAAAAAAAAAAAAAAAGTCATAAACGAATAGGAAAAGCCCTGTTTTCTGATTGGGAGTTGGGTCTTGGGACGTGGGACTTAAACTTTATTATATGGAATGTTGCACCACTTATTTCTTTTAGAGTTTTATATATATAGTATAATTTAAACTGTGAGGGCTAATTAAATTGTAAAACATAATTATTGAAAAAAGTAGATAAAAATACTACTATCACATGGCTGACTTTTTTTCATTATTGAAGGCAAATAATAAAAATGTTAGAAAATCATGACCGTTTCATGTATCTTCCCACAAAATAAACACTAATTTTAACACTACAAAAAAAAAAGAAAAAAACTGAAAGTAACATGATTTAATAAATTAATTTTACAGTTATTTACAAATACCGACACAATAAAAAATATTATTTTTGTTTAAATTATTCTCGATCAATTATTGACAAATCATCAACAATTGTTAGATTTACCTACCAACATGATTTTAGATTTTGTTAGTAAATATTTATTTATAACGATTTTAATCGCAGCGATTTTACCTACACTTTACAATTATTTTAATACTAGTTACCTATAGAAAAACATCTAGGCAAATTAGTTTTTTATTGTAGTGGAAATGTAATTAATTATGAATAATTATTGCAAATAAATACATAAATTAGAAAATATTAATAAATAGCTAACATTTTTCAACTGCTTGAAAACCAAAATTCTGTCTAATAAATGAAATGATTACATATCTATTCTCATAAGGTATGCAATGTGATGTTATGGAATCTTTTATCATCTTAGATAATTGTATATATAAATATTGGATTAAATGGAGGAGTTGGTTTCCAAACAAACGATAGGCTCAAGACCCCTCCACAATTTTGAGAAGGTCTCTTGTAGGACTATCTTACGGATCTTAATTCGTAAGACGGATCCTACAATCCCGCGGATCGGTACCAACCACAAAATAGAACTCACGTGTTGCAATTTGTTAGATATTTGGAGCATATTTCTCTTTCTCTCTTCTCTAATCTTGTGGTCCCCTATCTTTTGAGCATATTTCTATTTCTCTCTCATCTTATCTTGTGGTCTCCTCGAATAGATCTATTTATCTCTCTCTTTTTATTTCCGGATCTCCTCCAACAAAGACACAAAATCTCGTCGGTGATACTTTTGAGCAATAAATATGATACTTTTATGATGTTTTGTGATACTTTTATATTTTAAATATTGTAAACATCAAAAGTGATACTTTTCACCAAATAGTGATATTTTTTAGCTATCGATTGTAATGGCATACTTTTTAAGCAATTTGAGTAGACTACTTACACTTTTGGGGCAATTTATGGTATTTTTAAACATGCACAATTATATTTTAATACTTTACATATTCAAGTGCGAGAATACAGACACTTTTAAGAAAATTTTATGATACTTTTCAGGCAAATTTCGATACTTTTAACATGCACAATTATGTTTCAATATTTACATATCCGAGTGTAGAATAATGATACTTTTCACATAATTATTGATACTTTTAACATAATTAATGGTACTTTTCGGTTGTTTCAATTGATATTGGACTCCCAGAAATACTTTTCATAGACGATATTTTTCAGCATCAAAATGAATATATTTCGAAAATGGCAAAAGGATTGACAACATTCACAAAAATTATATACATAACAAGAATTTTGTTAACATATAATATCAACAATTACAGTTTCTTTTGCTTTTTTTTTTGGTTTCTTTTTGGGCTTCTTGATGGGGTTCTTTCAAAGAATCTTTTCCAAGGCAAGAGCTAACTTTCTTCATCGGACTTTCTTCTTTTACATAAATTTTTCCGAGTCCATTCTTCTACGCTGCTTTTTTCCGGGTTGCCCTTCCCCTTCCTCTTACCCTATCTCTCTTGTACACCAACTGTTTCTGTCGAGTCATCTACAAATATGAAAACACCGATACTTTTTAGACAATTTACGGTACTTTTGAGGCAATTTTAGATACTTTTAATCTAACAATTTCAATTAAGTTTAATTTAACAATAAACAAATAAAAATTTAGTTTAACGAAAATATGTTTAATGTTCAAATGCGTTGGCATAAAACTGGTATTTTTGAGGTAATTCTTGATTAGGTCAATTTCGATACTTCAAGCAATCTACATTTTATAAAAATCATAATCAACAATAAAAATTCTTAAACACACATATACTATCAGTAGGGCAAAAATAATAAATCCAAAAATTTCAATCACCATCTAGTAACAAATCAAACAAATGTAGGTTAATAAAATGTTCAACATAAATCTATGCATTATTCCACTTCAGTAAGCTGTAAAAATCTAAGAAATACTTGAAATATATAAAAATCCCCAAAAAATATTTACATATAGTGCAAAAAAATCAGAATTTGTCAAACTAATTACCCGCAAACTTCAATGGAAAACAATGGCCAAGAGCAAAAAACACCAGGTGGAAAGATCTTGATGGTGATTGTGAAAGACGAAGAAGAACTCGAGAAAAAACCAAATAAAAAACCAAATAAAAAAGATAATAAACACACAAAAGAAAGCGAGAGCGAGAGGGAATAAGAAAATAGTGACAGAAATCAGCCAAAATCAATAGGATTAGATAAGTTATCATCCTTGGAGAAGAAGGGAGAATATGGGAGAAGAATGGAGAAGAAGAGAGAAGATGAGAGAAGAATGGAGAAGAATGGGAAAAGAAGAGAGAGAAAAAGGACAGAAAACTAAAACCCTAGCTAATTAAAAAATATTAAAAAAATTTAATCGGCGGGTCGGGTGATCCGTCTTACGAGTTCGACCCGTAGGGACGTCTACATGAGTTTTTGCCCACAATTGTTTCTTGTTCCGTGCAATGATTAAATGAATGCTTGATCAATGATTATTCCAATATACACAAAAACAATTAAATAATACAAATTTAAAGAAAAATAAAGGATAAAGCATGTGGTTGTGTCTGCACGGCACCTTTAATCATGTTCTTTGTTTTGTAGTTTATGGGGTGTAAAATGACATTCATACCATTCTAGTATGTTTGTTATATATTTGGATTATTTCTCTCTCTTTCACTTATTTCTATGTATCCTCTTACTCTTTCTTTCAAACTTTTTAAAAAATCGAACCTGTATTTTTATTTTTAAATATGCAATATAGGTGTTGAATTATAGATATCGAAAAGAGGATTAATTTGATATATTATACATGCAAAATGGATTTAAAACGAAAAAGTTATGTGAATTCAAAGTTTTTTGGAGAAAAACAAAATAATTGTGTTATAATAAGTGAGAGAACTAGATATCGAGTTCTGTGACTCGACGTCGAGTCACAGATTCTGATAACTCGATGTCGAGTCACTGAGAACTCGATGCCAAATTACGAGAGATGTGTGTTTTTGTGCGGCTAAATTGACTCAAGGGCAAATTGAGGTTTTCACACCCCAAAATGGCTAAAAAGATGTGTTTGAAAAAGATTTCTAAAAAATATCTTGGTTTGATGATAATGACAAAAAAAATGACTGATTTTTTAAACTAAAAATCGACTTTGTTTAGAATATTCAACATCGGTTTTAAAGCGACATCTAAAACATATGTAGAAGCGTGTTTCAATGTGAATGACATCGGTTTTGGTTGTTTTTTTAAAATGTTTAACACATCGGTTTCTAACCGATTTTGTTTCTAACAAAATCGATGTTTAATCCAACACTATCACATCAATTTTGTTAGAAACAAAATTGGTTACAAAACGTCTTTTCGATATAACAACATCGTTTTCTACATGCTTAAAACCAATGTTGAATATGCGGACATTTAACATCACCGATTATGACATCGGTCGATTTTCACATAAAACATCGGCTAAAACCGATGTCTATGGGCGTTTTTCTTGTAGTGCCGAGAGGGAAGTCTTCGAGCTAGTCCTCTTCCCGAGGGGAAGTCTTCTCGTATACATTCCTTGAATCGCTAACTCCTTCGATTTAGAACTTGTCGCATACACGCGCAAACATTAGAGGGCCCTGGGGTTGTCCGGGAGGCCCCTCCGACGCTCAAGGCCACGGTGAACGAGAGAAAATAAATAATAATCGAATCTTGAATGCGTATGAGAATAATTAATTATAGGCAAAATTATTTTTTAGTCTCTAAGTGGGTGACACGGAGCTTTAGTCCTCACTTACTAATTTGTATGATATTAGTCCTCTAACTAAATATTTTTCAGATATTTAATCATGTTACCCGATATACCAGTCAACCTAACTTGAAATCTTTGATGTGGCATTTTTTTCTAATAAAATATTTTTTTAATGACTTAATTGATGACATGTACATATAATTGGATGATTTTGGAGGGAAACTAGGTTTTAGTACCAAAAAGGAAGGAAAATTGACATTTAATTATAAAATATAAAAAAACTATATTTTGAAAAAAAAATAATATTTCGAAAAAAATAATATAAGTTATTTTTCGAAAAAATAATTTGGTTATGGTTTTAAAAAATAATACCAAATTATTCTATAAATAGTTTATTATTTTTAAAAATAATTTAAATTATATTTAGTTATAAATATAGTTTTTAACATTATTTTTCCAACTTTTATAAATAATTTAGTTTTCCAAATTATCAAGTTACTAAAAATCAGGCAAAACGGAATATAGTTTTGAAAAACTATATTTATAACTTGATAATGTCAAAAACTGAATTATTTTTAAAAGTTGGAAAAATAATATTAAAAATTATATTTATAACTAAATATAATTTAAATTATTTTTGAAAATAATAAATTATTTATACAATAATTTGGTATTATTTTTTAAACATAACCAAATTATTTTTTGGAAATAAATAACTTATATTATTTTTTTTGGAAATATAATTATTTAATTATTTTTCAAAATATAGTTTTTTATATTTTTACTTATATTTTTATATTATTTTTAATTCATTTAATTTTTTAATGTTTAAATTTTAAATATAGCATTATATTGATGTTATTGAATTTGAATAATTTGGTTATGGTTTAAAAAATATTTTTACTTATATTTTTATATTATTTTTAATATTATATTGATGTTATTGAATTTGAAAAATTGTTTTTAAAAGTTGATAATGTCAAAAACTGAATCTATATATATATATATATATAATAGCGTAAGTCCAAATTGCATTTTCCCACTCTTTTTGACATCTATATTAGGAAACTTTGTAAAAATTATAAATGGTAATTAAGATTACAAATGGTAATTATTATAAATTATAAATGGTAATTATTATAAATTTTTATATTAGGAATGTATTATAAAAAGATCATTGTAATTATATAAATTAGGAAAATATTAAATAGTATCAATTCCATCTATATATAATATATATAGATTTTAAAATTTATAAATGGTATTTCACCATTATTGTTGATAAAAAACAAACGTCGATTCTTTGTTTCTTCTACATATCTTCTTCAATTTTATTATTTCGGCCAAATTCAAGAAATTAAAATATATTTAGCTTATTATCTTATTAGTTCCAATTGAGAAACATATCTTTCACGCTATATTGATATTGTTTCTATATATGATTTTATTTGTTTCAATGGAGAAACTTATCTTTCAAGCTAGGTTTCCCTTGTCCGCCACGATTGTTTTTCCGATTAGGCTCGCCTTTAATCCCGCCTAGGTTCTCCGCCTAACCCCGTCCCAGGCTCGGGTAGCGCTAGGCCCCGATCTACCGCCTAGCGATTTTTACAACATTGTTATTTATGCTAAATCTATTATATTTATACTACAAAAATTACATTGGAGAAACACTTCATATTATTCTTCCATATTGTTGATCCTAAATTCAAGCCTAAATACCAAATATGGTTTCATCTTCACGTTCCCCTCTATTTCTATTTTCATCAAGTGTCCGCCAACACCGACAATATTGAACTCGAATACTACAATAAGGAAGAGTTTTTATATACACTATATTGTATGTTTGTACGAACAAAATTTGGTGAGTTTCTTTTTGATTATTCTTGATAGTTTAGTTGTATTTTTTTACGTTATTTTTGTATGATTTGTTTGTTTGTTTTTATTATTCCTCAATATTGTTTTTATTCCTTATATTGTATTACTTTTTATATACATTATATTTTTTATTATTTTCTGTTACATTCCTTATATTGTAGATTTAGTAAAAAATCGATAAAACCTTACCTCAAGATTTAAAATCTTATTAATCTATAAGTTTATTGTCTTAAAAGGAAAACAAATTGTGAATAAGATCTAATAAAATACATGAAACCCTCTTAGGCCAACTGAAAGTTTATATTTTTAATCGATAAATTCGTCAACCTAAACGGAAAAAAAAAAATTGAATCTCACTAAATACTTTGACATGTTAAAATGAAAGTTATTCCTTATTTCACTTTATTATGTTTGACATCTAAACTAAAGACAATTGAATTCACGATTTAAGTACTATCTTTAGAATTCAACTTTTGTAAAATCTAATCGTGACGCGTAGGAAAAATTTCTATTCTATGTTTAGCTCAATCAAATCTTTTGAGGTTTTTATCACCAATTATATATCAAAATATATTTGTTACCAAAAGTTCTATTTCACGTTTAGATAAAAAATCTTATACAAAAAATATATGATTGAAATACTTACATAATTCGATATGGTAACAAATATTTTACTACACGAAATCATCTATATATTTCGATTTGTTCATTGATAAACCACAAAGTATAAAAGTCAGTCATAGCTAAATAAATATTCTCGTGTTTCGTTGAATAACAAAACTTCATTGTAAGAGAATTCAACACATGAAGTTTTTTAGCAATGTTATATTTTTTGGTTTTATATATAGATTTAAAGTAAGCGATTTATACTTTTTATTGCCCCTTTCAGGTCTAGGAATGGCACCGATATTTAACATGGTCAAGGATGTTAATCCTTCAAAATCACTTTAGGCACTTAAAATTCGTTTGATAAGGGCTTAGGTGCCTTTATCGGAAGAAGAGATGAAATTTTCACTTTGATGCGTTTTTAAAGACCGTAATGTAAGTTTAACATATTTTTTAAAATAAGTTCAGTGAACGAATATATAATCCTATATTATATTTCAATCTGAAATTAACTTATTATTATATGTTTTGAATATTTTCACCAGGGTAATACTATACATGGAACCGTCCTTAAGGTTCATATTGAAAAGAACAAACCACGGCTGAAAGAGGGTGGATTGTATATTGTCTCCAATTTTATGGTATCCAAAGATACCAACAAATTCAAGACAAGTTCCTCTAATTTCAAGTTCAGATTCTATGGACGTACAGTAGTAGAGAAATATTCAGATGATTTGTTTCCGTATGATTTATATGATTTAAAATATTTTGAAGAGATTCTGAATCTTCCTCATGAAATGCATACTTCTCTTATAGGTATGTGTATTGTTAAATTATTTTTATTGTAAATAGTATTTATAATAATGATAACAACTACAGTTGAATTTGTAGAACAAGAACTCCAGAAATTAATTAGTTTAGCTTTTTTTTTTGTCAATACATCTTAAAACATATTTACTACAGATGTCATAGGAAAAGTGGTGGCCTTTCAACCACCCCGCAAGATTGCTGAAGGAAAGAGGGTTATGGATATCAGTCTTGAGGATTTAGAGTAAATATATGCCAATTGCGTACTTATAGATAGTACATAATTTACATATCCCTTAAATTTATAATTGTATGATATTATTAATTTAAATTGTTTGGTTTAGGGGGAGAAGACTCACGTGTACTCTTTGGGATGGTTTCATTGACAAAATACTCCCTTATTTGAGTGATGGTTCTGCTTCGCCTATTGTTGTTGCTCTGCAGTTTTGTCGAGTTAAAGAATATAAAGGTATTTTAATATGAATAAGTTTTTCTATTATGTGTATTTTAATGAATTGTGTATTCTAATGCTTTATCAACGTAAGAAGAGGTACGGGATACAAATATTTATAATGTGACTAAGATAATTGTAAATGGAGATGATCGTCGATTAAACAGTTTATAACAAGGTGCCTACTTTATTATTTTTTTAGTATTTATATTACGTTTTATTATTCTTTATATTGATAAATTTTATTTATTGTGGATTAAGATTGTCTAAAATGTCTGTTGGAACAAGCACTATAAGTAAGGTATCAGATGTTTTTCTATGTTCAACTACAACTGATTTTTCGAGTGGAAAAATTATGGTTAGGACTATCGCACAACTTCTTCAAAATAATGAAGTAAGTACTAATATATACTAAATAAATAGTTTAAATTTGTTTTTTTATACACCAATTGTTTTTTACCAGGATGGTTCTTTCTGGACATATTGCACAATAGCTGAAGTTGAGAATGAGAGGAATTGCTGGTACAACTCATGCTCTCGATGCTATAGAAAGTTATATAATGATGGTGAAAAGCTTAAGTGTTCAAAGTGTGGTGTACGAGATGGAAGTTGGAGCTATATATATTTTTTCTACGTTATTCAATTATCCTTAAATATATTACATCAATAATACACTAAGAGAACAAATACTCACATAACAAATTTCATTGATACTCAATCATTTGTTACGTGTTTTTATTGAATTTTCCTAATATTTTTATATTATTAGAAAAAATGAATTTACTACTTAAATCTTTTAGGTATAAACTTGAATTACGTGTGATGGATTGTGCTGAAAATGCTCTTTTTATTTGTTGGGACAATGATAGTGTTGATTTGATTGACAAGAAAGCATTTGAGATCAAAGCAATTATTGTGAGTTTTGTTATTGGTTACCAATTTTTAATTTTATTTTTGACTTAATTATTTTATAATTTGTATGTTAAAATTAACTAAGTTCTTATCAATCAATCTTAATCAGGACACTGATATATTCCAAGTGAGATTAAGGATTTGGTAGACAAGAAAGTCCTATTCAAAGTGCCCTTTTAACGGTTTTAGACAAGCTTTTTACAAATGTAAAGTTGACTATGGATTGAGTTTACATCTAGATTTGAGTCAATTTTTATTGATAGTCAAGTATGACCATTTCATTAACTTGAGTCAACTTTTATTGATAGTCAATTCTTATTGATAGTCAGGTATGTTTCAATAAAATACTAAGAAAATGGACGAATGCATGTATGAACGTAGCAAAAGATGGAAAATCTTGAGAGCTACAATTTTTTCATTATGATTACTAACAAAATAATTCTTTTGGGTTATGGAAAACAAGTTCTCTAATATTTTGAATGAACTTACATGTGTTGAAACATAAAGGATGAAACACAAGTCCGCGTGTTAACTATAAAAGGATCGTTGAGCTCACATGCTTCATCAGAGACTACGAACTCTAATTTATTTTGCTCAATTTCTTGAATTTGCGCCATCATGCCTTAACTTCAGCATTTTCGCGTTTTAACCTCTCCCAACATATTCTCTTTGATAAAATGTGATGGACTTTTATATTAAAATAGGTACATTTTATTTTTATTATTTTACACAGGATTCTGAACTAACTCTAGAGCCATTCATTCCGAATCAGTTGGAGATAAGGTATTAATTTTATATATTGTTGTATATAAGGAAGTTTTTCGTAATTTGTAAACTATATTTCTTCATTGACATTATTTATGGAGAGTTAATAGATTTATTAATGTTGTGAAGATTTTTATTTATTAATAATGTCAAGTATTATTTGTTCATCAACTCAAGTTCAATATGAAAATATGTCTCATATGGATTTTTTTGTATTGAGGTAAAATGTGTGTGAGAAAGAGAGTGACAAATATAATACCAATATAGAAATATTCATATATAGAGAGATAAATATAAACGAGCTGAATTTGACATTTAGTTTATAATTAAAAATATAAATTTGATATATAAATACTTAATTTTTTTTACTTTATATGAATATTACTATCAAAATAAAGTAATAAATACCAATTCATTGTTAATAAATTATTTTCTTACAAATTAATAATGCTAAAATAATGATACGCGTGCAACGCACGGGTGGAATTACTAGTTATTTTTAAAAGTTGGAAAAAATAATGTTAAAAATTATATTTATTATTTTTAGAATAATTCGGTATTATTTTTTTAAGCCATAACCAAATTATTTTTGAAGCAAATAACTTAAATTATTTTTAAAAAAATATAATTATTTAATTTTTTTCAAAATATAGTTTTTTTTTTTATATTTTATAACTAAATATCAATTTTCCCTCCATTTTGGTAACAAAACCTAGTTTCCCTCCAAAATCATCCAACTATGTATACATGTCATTAATTAAGTCATTAAAAAATATTTTATTAGAAAAAATGTCACATCAAAGCATTTCAAAGGTTATGTTGACCTGGTATAGCGTGAGTTGGACTAAATATCCGGAAAAAATTAGTTAGAGGACTAATATCATACAAATTAGTAAGTGAGGACTAAAGCTCCAGTCACCCACTTAAAGGACTAACAAAATAATTTTGCCTTAATTATAAGTTAATTACTTACGAGATAATAGAAGAGACCTTTTTATACCCGGGGACATGGGTAGGGGTGGGCATTGGGTCGGGTAACCCGAGGCGACCCGATCGGGTCGAGTATTTTTAGTAAATTTTCAAGTATTGGATACGATGCAGAAATAAAAAAAATCGGATCGGGTGGCGGGTATTAAATAAATACCCGACTACCCATCCGGCACCGATACATTAAAAACCCTAGAAAGATTAGTCACAAGTCTTCCCACTCATCTCATCGTCTGTCTCGGTCTCTCTGTCTCTCCTCGAGCCACAATCTCCCGCACACAGGCCCTCCACGCCATCGCTCGCTTGCCTCCAGGCCCTCCACGGCATCGCTCGCCGTCGCCGCCCTCCCTACTTCGCGCTCCACGCCGTCTCTCCCACGGACTCGAGGTATGGGTTCATATATTAATTCACTTAGTTTTTTTTTTTTTTTTCAATTTTCGGTTGGCGATTCGTTATTGATTCTTGGGTGCAATATTAATTTATTTTTTTTCTCGATAAATTCTTATACAATAAAAATCAGCAAACATAGGATAAATTACAATATATATTAACTGGTTCTAGCTAGAAAAACTTTTTTTTGATGTTTTGTTAGTCAATTTGAACTTTGTTTGTAATAGATAATTTGTTAGTCAATATATATTAATTGTTTGTAGATATTGTGTTTGTGTTAATATTGTGTGCGTGTTGTTAGTCAATTCAGATTTTATTGTGCGTGTGCTGTTAGTTAATATTATTTGTAGATATTGTGTTTGTGTTAATATTGTGTGTGTGTTGTTAGTCAATTCAGATTTTAATTTGTGTTTGTGTTAATATTGTGTGTGTGCTTATATTTTTAGTTTTTACATCTTACGGATGTCAACTTCAGAATCGCAAAACCCAACTGGTGGGATTTTACCGAGAGTTAATAGAAGAGAAGAGGTCAGTAATTTTGCTAGTCAAAATGATTCTCATACATTTTGATCCATTAGATTATGATAGAGGTATGGGAATTGAGTATGTCCGAGAAGAGAGGGAAGATATGGAAGAGAGGGAAGAGAAGGAAGAGGATGACACACCTACATCTAAAAAAAGAGCTAGAAAAGAAGTTGCATCTAGGTCTCAATATTGGCAACATTTTGAAAAAAACAATTGTGATGTTGAAAATGTACAAAAGGGTAGATGCAAATATTGTGGTAGAGAGATTAAGACCGATCCAAAGATGCATGGAACTAAATTTCTAAAAATCACTTTGATTCTTGCAAGAAAAATCTCATGAAGTTGCAACTAGTCAAAAACCGAATTGGGTTTCAACCATCTAGTCATGGGTGTGATAATGAATCACGCATGGTTTCATAGAAATTTGATCAAACTAAAGTAAGAGATGCATTGAGATATTGGGTGATTGTTAATGAGTTTCCTTTTAAAACGAGTTGAAAGCATGGGTTTTAAGTACTTTATGGCAGTTGCATGTCCTATGTTTGTCATCCCATCAAGAAGGACCGTGACAAGAGACATCTATAAATTCTACATAGATGAAAGGAAGACTTTGAATAATAAATAAACACTCTCAAAAAGTTTCCTTAACCAATCGATACATGGACATCAATTCAAAGAGTGGACTATATGTGTGCGACATCATATTTCATTGATGATAATTGGAATTTGCAAAAGCCGATCTTAAACTTTTGTCCAATTTTTGGACATATAAGAGTGAGGAAGTGGGTAAAGAGGTGGAAAAGTGTTAACGTGATTGGGGCGATGATAAAGTTTTTACGATCCACGGTTGATAATGCATCTTCTAATGATGGTGCTATTGCATATTTGCTTAAAAAATTGATAATTGGGGTACAACTCTTCTATGTGGGAAGTATGTCCACATGAGGTGTGTTGCGCATATTGTGAATCTTATTGTGCGGGATGGTTTAAAGAGCAAAGATGATCATTTGGCTATATCTCGCATTAGAGGAACCGTAATATATGTTAGAAATTCTCCATCTAGGTACAAAAGGTTTCGAGAATGTGTGACAATGGAAAAATTGAAACCAATAAATTGTTGTGTTTGGATGTACCTACTAGATGGAATTCAACCTACTTGAAGTTGGAGGCTGCAATATGCCTTAGAAGAGCATTTGATGCTTACCGGGAAGTAGATCTTGCCCATCTAATCGATCTTTCAAAGCCACCATATGATGGCGTCCCTGGGGATTATGATTGGGAGAGGGTCTGGCTTATTGTTGAAATTTTGGGTCATTTTTATATGCTCACTTTGTGCATTTTCAGTTCATTATATGTCACATCCAACAGTGTGTTTCATGAAATAAGTGCGGTGAAAATACTTCTTAATCAATCGTTGGAGAGTGATGACTTTGAGTTGAGTGAAAAGTCAAGAAAGATGAAAGAGAAATTTGACAAATGTTCAGTCAATTAAAAAATGAACATGGTTATGTATTTTGCGGTGGTACTAGATCCACGTCAGTAAATTGTTGTTCCTTAACTTTTCATTTGACTCAGTGTATGGTGATATGGCAAAGAGTAGGATGATGAAAGACAAGGTGAAGAAAGACTTCAAGAGCTATTTGAGGAATATAAGTTGAAATACGAAACTTTGGGAAATGCAACCCCAAGTTCAAGTTCTTCTACATGTAGTTCAAGCAAAATGTGAGTTCCTCTCAACCTTCATCTACAACTAGGGGTGTCAAATCGTGTTATCGTGTCGTGTTTCGTGTCGACACGATAACGACACGACACGATAAAGGCAAACACGAACACGACATGATAAGGATGCGCTCCGACACGAACACGATATTGACACGATAAGTCAAAAATAAAAAGAAAATGATTTACACGTTAATACACGATAGCAAATTACACGATTTTACGAAAATACACGACATAAATATACAAAATATCAGGTTATCGTGTCATTATCGTATCACTAACAGTAAATGTGTCATTATCGTGTCCTTATCGTGCTCGTGCCGCAGTGTTATTATCGTGGTCGCCAACAGGTCAACGTGTCATTATCGTGTCCTTATCGTGTTCGGTCGTGTCATTATCGTGTCACTAACGTGTTGTGTCGCTATCGTGTAAACACGATAAAACACGAGCACGACACAAAATTTTCGTGTCCTTATCGTGTCGACACGATAAGGACACGAACACGATAAAGCTAAACACTAACCATCTATTTTTGTGTCGCTTTTTTTGTGTCGTGCTATCGTGTCGTGTCAGAATTGCCACCCCTATCTACAACCTTTTTGATAGATCCGTTTAATAGTAGATACATGAGTGGAGGGAGAAGTGAATATGTGAAATCAGTCGGAAAAGTATTTGGTGATGAACTTGAGGAAGAAAAAGAAGGGTTTAAAATACTTAAATGGTGGAAAGTCAATTCTCACATATTTCGATTCTCTCTAAAATAGCTCAAGATATATTGGCGAGTTCTGTCTCTACGGTTTGCTTCAGAGGCCGCTTTTAGTACGGGTGGGCGTGTTCTTGATGCATTTAGGAGTTCCTTGTCTCCTAGAATAGTTCAAGCTCTTATTTGTGCTCAGGATTGGCTTCGTTTGGATTGTAAGCCAATAAGTGTGGTGGAGGACTTGAGTGAAGTAGAATCACTTGATCAAGGTATTTTCCGTTATTCATGTTTTAATTTAATTTATTTGAGTCTTTATTGTTTATATTCCAAATTGTAATATATATCTTGTTCCTTCTTTTTTGCAGAATTGGCAAAGTTAGGTATTGATAAAACTATTGTTGATGTTTGATTGAGCCACACTACAAGTGAGATCTATTTTCTTTTCTTTCTTCCATTATTTACTTTTCTGTCAAGTTTTTTTCATTGTATTTTGCTGATTTTGTTGCTTTTTTTGATAATGAATATAATACAGGTTGAAGTTTGGCCTCAACAAGCATTGACAAATGACAACACAACTGGAACTTATTTTGAAAGTGCTTTATTATGTACCTATGAGACTATGATAGTACGGTATATTTGTTTAGACTTTAAACTCTTGTGGTTGTGGTTTGTTAACAATTATGGTGTTGTAACTGTTGTTAGACTATATAAATTTTTTATTTATTGCTTCTCTTTGTAAAAAAGAAAATAATGAAAAAAATAAAATCTAGTCATTGAATTGTCTGCATCCTAGATGAAAATTGTTCTTTTCCCCCATGCATTAACTCAAAAGTCATAAACGAACTGTTCAAAAAAAAAAATAAAGTCATAAACGAATAGGAAAAAAGCCCTTTTTTATGGTTGGGAGTTGGGTCTTGGGACTTGGGACTTACTTTTTTTTTTTTGATCGGTGACGTGGGACTTACTAAAAAAGGATGAACCCTATTCTTCAAGGCCTCTGCCCGCCTCTTCTGAAGCCGTGGAGGATGTGAAGCCGGGTTATGCCTCAACTAGTCGGGTCTTTGGGCCGCCAAGACCGAGTCACCACACAAGAAGTTCTCCTCCACCCGTAAATCGCGTTAGAGGATTCGAACAACTACATGTGGGTGTCGCCAACAGACATCACGTCACCCAAATTCTTTACCATTTGAGCTATGCCAGGGACACGTGGGACTTACTTTATTATATGGAATGTCGCACCACTTATTTCTTTAGAGTTTTATTTTATATTATAATTTAAACTGTGAGGGCTAATTAAATTGTAAAACATAATTATTGAACAAAAATAGGTAAAAATACTACTATCACATGGCTAACTTTTTTCATTATTGAAGGCAAATAATATAATGTTAGAAAATCATGACCGTTTCATGTATCTTCCCACAAAATAAACACTAACTTTAACACTGAAAAAAAAAAAAACTCAAAGTCAACATGATTTTGAAATAAATGATTTTGACACTAAATTCTACTGATGACCCATAAAATACCGACACAATAAAAATATTACTTTAGTTTAATTTATCTTGAGCAATTACCGACAAATCATCAACAATTGTTAAATTTCTGACGAAATATTGTAGGTATTTACCAACAATTTAGATTTAGTTAGTAAAATATTTATTTATAACGATTTTAATTGCAATGATTTTAACTACACTTTAAAGTTATTTGAATACTTACCTACAGAAAATCTGTAGGTAAATTAGTTTTTTATTGTAGTGGAAATGTATTTAACTATGAATAATTATTGCAAATAAATACATAAATTAGAAAATATTAGTAAATAGCTAACATTTTTCAACTGCTTGAAAACCAAAATTCTGTCTAACAAATGAAATGATTACATATCCAATTCTCATAAGATATGCAACTGTGATGTTATGGAATCTTTTATCATCTTAGACAACTGTATATATAAATATTGGATTAAATTAATGGAGGAGTTGGTTTCCAAACAAATAGGCTCAGCCCCTCCACAATTTTTTCTTGTTCCGTGCAATGATTAAATGAATGCTTGATCAATGATTATTCCAATATACACAAAAAAACAATTAAATAATACAAATTTAAAGAAAAATAAAGGATAAAGCATGTGGTTGTGTCTCTGGCACCTTTAATCATGTTCTTTATTTTGTAGTTTATGGGGAGGCTACGAATTTTTCTGCTCTTTTAGGACTGTCTAAATCCATAGGGTCAAAATTTCAGCAATATTGTCCCTTCTATCTTTTTTGGGATTAAGGTGTATATGAATTGAATGAGAATCTAATCAATATATATTACTGTTCAAATTGTTTGACTTTTTAATTTTGTTTATTATTTTTTAATTTGGTTTGATAGTTAATGTGGTCGAGCATTAACGATTTTTAATCAAGTCAAATGCAAATCGAATTTAAGTACGCAGCTTGATTTGTTTATTTTTTTTTCCTACTAATTGAATCGAATTTGAGTTGAATTTTCAAATCTTAATAAATGAGATAAATGTATTCAAGAGAGTTTGAGGCCCGATAAATGGAGAGCGGGTCAATACCTTCTGCTCTTCCTCTATTTACTCATTTGCTCTAATTTGTACCCTCTTTCCCGATTATCGTTGTGAACATGGGACTTGACTAAGGTCGCCAAAAAAAAAAATTATTTTTCCTAGGTAAATCCGTCGGTCCAGGAATAGGTTCTAATTTTTAAGTTAACAAATGAAATTAAATGTGCTTTTAACAATCCATATCGGGTCAAAATATGAGTAGCATAACTTATTTTTGATTAATCCTACTTGAAATATATGATTTTACTATAATTACTAACTATTTTAAGAAATCACTGTAGATTTAGATGTCCATTATAGATCATGTACGTACAGTTCTTACATCAATATATGCAAATGCTAAGCATGGATTGTCATAAAACTTATTTACTATAAGAATATGGCAAAAATTTATGTAGGACCATTTTACGGGTCTCAATCCGTAAGACGGATCCTATTTGACCGGCGGATCCGTGTATCCTGTTGACCAGGTCGCGGTCAAAGCGACTCTGCTTTTTTTTTTTTTTTTTTATTATTGTTTTTCTTCTTTAGTTAAAGTAACTTGATTTTATGAGAAGAAATATCGGTTATTTTAGATAAAGTATCATATTTTTAATATAGCCTGATTATGATTGCATTACATTGAAGAAAAATGAATATATCGAGTTAAAGTAACACCTTTATAAGTAAAAATATATATTTTTTGAGACAAAATATCATGTTTTAAGAGTAACAATATCAGTTTTTAAATAAAGTATTATATTTTTTAATAATAAATTCAAAGAAAGATGAATAATAAATATGATAGAGTTAAAGTAATACTTTTATAAGTAAAAGTATTTGTTTTTTGAGATAAAGTAACATATTTTTTAAATAGTCACAAATTATGAATATATTACAATAAATATATATATAAACGAGTTAAAGTAACACTTTTATACGTTAAAGTATCTATTTTTGAGAAAAAGTATCATGTTTTTTAATATAGTCACAAATTAGAATGAAAGAAAGAAGGAAAAATAAAAAATAAATATGATATAGTTAAAGTAACACTTTTATAAGTAAAAGTATACATTTGTTGAGATAAAGTATCGATTTCTTAATACTGATTACAAACTAGGAACAAAAAGAGGAAAAATAAAAAATAAATATGATATAGTTAAAGTAACACTTTTATAAGTAAAAGTATCTGTTTGTTGAGATAAAGTATCATTTCTTAATACTGATTACAAACTAGGAAGGAAAAAAAGAGGAAAAATAAAAATAAATATGATGTAGTTAAAGTAACACTTTTATAAGTATCCATTTATTGAGATAATGTATTATATTTTTAATAGACTTGGGTTCGATTCTTAGCCTCTTCATTTAGAGGCGTTTTTAATTTTTATTCAATTTACCAGACGTATTTATGAATGACTTTATATACATGATTACAATCGACATTGCACAACAAACATTAGTGGTGTAGTGATAGAACACCACCTTAAGCTTGAATAGAACGCGGGTTCGATTCCAATCTAGAGTCAAGTAGTTTTTTTTTTTTTTTTTTAATAACAGTCCGCAAAATGGCTGGCTGGTGGCGAGCGGGTAGGGTTGTAGGATCCACGGGCGGGTGAGTGGGTGGGTGCAGGATCCGTAAGACGGTCTCAGGAGGCATACTCCTAAAATATTAGAATAAGAAGATAAGAACTTGAAACAGTTGGACCATTTGAGAGCTGCACCTTTTTCTTAAACTTTATTTTTGTAGCTGAATAGAGCCAAATCTGTAAGGCTATTAGCTAAAGGAGCTTAATGGGGAGCTTTTTTTTAATCAGGAAAAAAAAAACATTATTAAGCCAAAGTGCCAACCATATGGAACAAACCTTTGTAGAAGTCTATATCATAAATTGTTCCAAGGAATTAAAATAATAAAGAGTCATTGATAAAAGATACTTGCCCTAATCTCATACATAGACGTAGTACTCTAATCACAAACCTAATCCCAAATCCTGAACAAAATCATGGTTCCCATGTGTATTACATATATAATATCCTTAAATTGTATAAAATTATACAATTAATCTATAAAATCATGCCCCCTACCATGAGACACCATTAATCTATAAAAAAAGCATTAATATTCAAGTGAGAGCTTAACAAAACCTAAGGTGGTCCTATTTAGTGGCTCTGAATTGGAAAATCACTTATTTGTGGAAGCCTTTAAGCAATAACCTGTCAGGCATGTATTTTAGGTGTTAATCATTTATAATTATCCTCATGAATAGAAATAAAGGAAACCTTATCACATAATTTGCTTTCCCAAAAAGCATGACATTAGGCTGAATAATCTTATTTGATGGGATATTTGAAAAGCACACATGATGTTTTTGGCAAAATTGCTTTTTTGGTCTGCATTAAGTTGACTCGATTTTCGCTTTTAGTCCTTTAATTTTTATGAGTTGCGTTTGGCAAACACTAACTTTTCTAAACCTGCACATTTAGTCCGATTTCAAAATTTTGGGGATATCTTATCCCTAAAATCTTTGAGTTGGGCCAATTTTCAATGAATGACTATTTTGCCCCCTTTTTTGGAGGAAAACCTTGGGAAAAACCAAAAGAAAAAGAAAATAATGTACTTTTTTTTTTTCTAGTTTTCCTTAATTTTTATTTAAAGTTGAAAAATATAAAATATATGTTCGACAAATTTTTTTAATTTAATTTAAAGAAAATAATACAAACATATATTTATAATTTTAAACTTTAAATAAAATTTAAAAAATAAAATGAAAAAAATAGAAAAATATGTATTTACAATTTTGAACTATATATAAAATTAAAAAAAAATTTGAAAACAAAAACCACATATATATATATATATAATTTTCAACCGTAAATCAAAATTAAAGAAGAATAGAAAACAAAAAACAAAAAGAGAAAAAATATAGACTTACAATTTCTCTGTAAATTAAAATTAAAGAAAAAATAGAAAACAACAAAACAAGAAAAAAATATATTTACAATTTTCTACTGTAAATAAAAATTAAAAAAATAGAAAACAAAAAAACGGAAAACCAAAAAAAAAGAAAATAAATTTCTTTTATTTTTGTTTTCTATTTTTATTTAATTTTTATTTAATGTTGAAAAATATAAAAATATATGTTCGACTATTTTATTTAATTTAATTTAAGTTTTTTTATTTTTATTATTTAATTTATTATTATTTTTCTATGTTTACGTTAATTTTAATTTAGAGTTGAAAATTATAGATATATATGTTTTTTTTGTTTTCTACTTTTTTAATTTTTATATATATTTGAAAATTGTAAATACAATTTTTTTTATTTTTTTTTTAAAAATTTATTTACTATTGAAAATTATGAATATATGCTCAGATTACTTTGTTTAAATTAAATTTAAAAAAATCGAGCATATATTTTAATTTGTCAACTTTATATAAAATTATAAATATATTTTCATATTTTTCTTTACTTCAATTTAATCTTATATTTATTTTTGTCATTTAATTTTATTGAGATATTAAACAAGTCATGTGATGTGCACATGCCCAAGTTTCCCTCCAAAACAGAAGGGCAAAATAGTCATTTCATTAAAAATTAGCCTAACTCTGCATTTTAGGGATAAGATATTCCCAAAATTTTGAATTCGGACTAAATGTGCGGGTTTAGAAAAGTTAGTGTTTGCCAAACGCAACCCATAAAAATTAAAGGACTAAAAGCGAAAAACGAGCCAACTTAATGGACCAAAAAACAATTTTGCCTGATGTTTTTAGTTTGAGCAGACAACATTATTTAGGAAGATTAAAGAGAAAATATAATTCAGGCCATCCAACCTCTGGATCAGTTGAAGGGCAGAAAAATATGCATTTTGCTCAATTATTTTCTCAACTAGAGATTTTGGATATATAGGGGTCAAATTGCTCTTGTAGGTACTACCCACTCTTCATTTGTACCCAGGCCAAGAAACAACAACTACACTGCAACAACATTTCAGATGACTAGGCAAGAAAAATATTTGAAGATGGGAAAATGTCTTTATAAATATGAACTTGATGCTACCGAAAAGTGCAGATCACTCCTTAACAAGGTAATTATTAGTCAAAGTGTTAGTGCAATTCCAATAGTTAAGGTATTTCACGTGGAGGGAATCGGCTCTGCAACATGATCGAGACAAGCTTCATAAGTCGAACCACGGAAGCCCATCGATGCATAAGTCGCAATGAGTCTTAAATTATAAATCAAATGTAGAGAGAGGATTTAAGTAATTAAGTTCAGATTACTTACAAATAGAGGAGATTAGTTATTTATACTTGAGACTTTAGAATTAAAGTTTAATAATAATAATAAACTCTGTAAATAAAATAATTAAAAGATAGTTACTAAAATAAATAATTGAAATAAATTACCCCAAATCAGAACTGGTTTTGCTTATTATCAGATAGAGTAGTAACAAAGTCTCCAAAGAAATCAATGTGATCATTTAAAATGAGCTATACTTGCTTATAATCCCAATATTTCTGAAGCAAACAAATGTCACAAATATGTTTCCTTTCTATTGTTTGAGAGATATTGTTAGAGTAGAGTACCCGGCGCTGCAATTAGATTGGAGTTTATTCTACTTGTTAAGACAATTTTATTGAGAATTATATTAATAAAGGCATTTTTTTATCATTTGTTTTGCATTTAATATTATTAATTGTGAGTTTGATAAAGTCCTAAGATCATATTAAGCTATGGGACATGGTCGCACATTTGATGGCGATCATGGAACATGTCTCTAAGGCTTTGATCTTAAATTAATTCCAAATCAATGGACTTTTCAAGATAGGACATTGAAACAAATTGACCCCGCAAAGACTTGTGCATATGATGCATGCTCGTATGACGAGGATGTTGCATTCCATTAACATTAGTGTCGTGACGCAAATGCATATATGCGGGTGCTTGTTAGAGAACAAGTACATCGAACATGACCCAATGAAAATTCTTAACTAGAATATTTATTATCGAATTAATAATTTCCACATTGCGATAGTACATGATTAGTCCTTAGACTTGAGGCACGATAGTAGCCTTATGTACATCCCTGTAATATTTTGATTTATCTTCCGATTGCTTGACAATCATAAAGGGGATATTTTGGATGTTGCAATCTTTGGTGTATATGGAGGTTAATCGGTGGTCAACATAGAATTCGACACTTGTTTATTGACAAGCGAATCTCTTGTGTTTTCGTAGTTTGTGATTTAAAGACATTGGCCAAGGCATGATGAATATTGATTCATAAAGAAATCACTAGACTTGAAATTGAATCACGATTATTAAATCAAGTGAGTTTCGACTTATAATCCATGCCCAAGATTTAATCGGGAGATTAGATATTGAAAGGACCGTACATGTATGCAACCGCAATTGAAATAGGTTTACTCGCTATTTCACCTATTGCTAGACGATCATGCTACTTGCTAGATGTTCCCATGATTTGTAGGTTTTGGAATTAAAGAGTTAATTTCAAAATGTATTAATTAATTGGATTAATTAATTGAATAATTATTATTCGTAAGTTACAAAAGTTGTAAGCCTATTGCTAGCATTAGTTGTGAACCGAAAGGTACACACAAAATGGTTGGTGTCATTTCTTCAATCGAAAATTAGTCCAAAAGGTTGGATACAATTAATTGATAGAGATTAATTAATTGTGGCTTGATTTTAACTCAATGATTGAATTAAATATTTAATTAAATAATTAGATTATTTAATTAGACCTAATTAGATTAGGAAGTATTTGGAGTGAATATTAGTTTAATCGATAAGATCAATTAATTTATGAAAGACTATATTTAATAGTTAAATATAGCCAAATAAATAATGGATTATTCATTTGGGCGATGGAATTGATTTGATCAAATTAATTAAATATAGGCGTAATCAATTAATTGGAATTAATTGATAGACATTTTTAATTAAATGTCCAATCCAATATTTAATTAAGCCCATCGGCTAATTTGAAAGAAAGAAAAAGATGGAGGGCTCTTGTGAATATCCAGGATAAGGGTTATCCGGATATGGCAAGATATCGTAGGATCAATTGAGATTATCCTATAATATTCTCCTATTGATTTTAGGTTTTGAACCTGGACACTTTTATTACATAGGATGGATCATATAAGTATCCTTAACAATCAGTAGAAGAATAAGAGAAACAAAACAGATAAAAAAAGGAGGCGTCTTCTCTCAAAAGAAAAACGTCCTCTTACTTTTCACTCTCCAAGTTTTTCTTCTTTCTTCTTCGTAGGAAAAATCAAGAACCCTTCTTGGTTTAACTACATAACAACAATTCTTAATTTCACCGGTTGAATTAAGGATTGGTGCTCACTCCAAATTTGAGATTGAATATAGAAACGGGTTATAAATTACTAGCGAAATTTATAATCCGGGTGCTATCATCCATCGTGTGGACTAGCTTTAGAGGAGGGACGCTTGGACCTCTGCGAGATCGTAATTCGAGGATTTACCCTCTCGCGAGGAATTTGGATTCCTTCTACATCTTCTTCAAAAGGAAGCTCTTTAGGTAAAATCCTTATCATTGGTTTTTACCGCTTATATAATTCGCGCGATCGTTAAATCGCCACGTGAACCCGGGCTTTTATTATGTATAACTTGTATGCATGTTTTTAAATTTTTAATTTCCGCTGCGTTAAGCCCGCGGTATAGCGAACCCAACAGATATATCGTCGAGCAAAATACAAAGGGAAGAAGCACAATACCGTGGGATGAAACATTAGAAAAACACCAAAAAAATAAGCAAATAATTGCAAGATATATAACAACTAGTAGTTTAGTTAACAATGATCAAGATGTATCTGACCACACATTCACTAAAAAAATTCTTAATATATATCATGCCAATGGAGTTGATTCTAGCTAGACAGCCTGGAATCTGGATTATTGGTAGTTTTCTTTTAGTTCATTACCCATGCATTTGAATAGATGGATGACCTACTATACCCACATGTTTGCATAAAGTCCTCATAATTAAGATAAGATGAAAGTAATAGTTTCTATTTCACCTGCAGCTTAATTTATAAGCTTCAATGAGAAATCCCAGATTAACTAGCTAGTATCAAAGTGATTAGGTGAGAGTCTGAGAGAGCTTATAATAAAGTTCTTTTAGCATTAATCTTCTTGCAGGTGATTGGAAAGATTATCACATTTTGTTGGTACCTCTTTTTCACTACCAAAACAATTGTTATTTCATCAAAATATCCAACCAACAGACAACACAACTATTACACTCTTATATAATTTTTAGTGCATGCCAAATGGAGACCTTTTTGTAGGAGATGATATCAATAGTAAATGAAAAATGAAGAGTTGCTCAAAATTGGATATTAGTATGTTGCTACACTCGCATAGAATTTAGGAAGAGAATTTATTTTATTTATATGGATTTCCTTGCTTTTACATGACCTGAATTACGTAGATATTAATTATAGTCAAGACTTAATATAAATCTTGGCAACAATATTAAAGTTTTCTCTCCTTTCCAAGTACATGAAGGGTCAAAGTGCATATGTATTGAAGAATTCTAAACACTCTTTACTTCCAACACTTTTAACAGATCGGCCATTATCAGAATGGCAATCAGAATCAGTCATATTAAAAATTCATTTTTTATTCTATATCCTAGTTATAAGTAATATTAGGTCTCCTTAAAATCTCAAAACTGCTCAAGAACAGATTCTTGATGGTTAACACATACGTATGTGCAGGGTTGGAGCTAGGGGCTGGCGGTGGCGGCCGCCCCTCTTGACTTCATAATTATTTTAAAAATTGATACAAATTTTATATGTATAATTATTAAATTTTAAAATTTTGCCCCCCTAATAAAATTAAATATATCATTTTATCTATTATTTTCAAGATAAATAATACTCTCTCCCCAACTTTCATTTTCTGGTTCTGTACCTATATATGTCATGTGTGTACGGAACACAAATTTGTAAGTGCCATTCAACACACATACAATTCTTGCACATATATATATATATATATATATATATATATATATATATATATAGAATTATACTTAATCAGTGTAAGTACTATTAATACATGCATTCTTGCATCCTACCAAATACATTCCTCGTAAGGGTGCAATTTTGTAAGTTAAAAACCAATGTCGGGGGATATTTATTATTTTAAAAGATAACTATATTTTTTGTAATTATTATAAACATCAGGGTAGTTTTTGTAAGTAACCCAACAAAAATATCGTTTTAACAATTATTAAGCAAAAGAAACAAAAAACGTACAAAGAAAAGTACAAGCGATACTCACCTAGGACTGTTTTTTTTTTTAGAATGAAAGTAGATAATATTAATTAGGAGAGCATCTCCAAAACAATATGGTCCGCCACATGATCGGGGATATCACCGACAATAGGCTCCAAACTAGAAACAGAAAACGAATGACGCGCTAAAAAGTGGCAATAGTGTTTCCCGACCTCCTAACCAGACTATGACAAATAAACTCAAAACCAGAAAAAAGGGTAAGAATCTCATAAAGACATAAACTATGTTTCCCAGATACCAAAACTCCTCGATTCTGCTGCATAGCTTGGTAAACAGACTTTTATTGTCCATTTCCACCAACACCCGTTTGAGACCCAAATCCCTAGCGAGAAGAATGCCGTCCCAGCAAGCTACGGACTCCGCTACTTCGACATCGAACACGTGCGGTTGGAAACGAAATGAAGTCTTTATTGCTTGGCCTTCCTAATTCATCTTATCGTCATAATCAACTTCGAAAGAGGCCCAATTGAGATAACTTTTGATCCCCACCTGCCAATCTAATCATGGCCTTCACATCTTCATCATGGGCCTCAAAAGTAGCCCACATTAGATAACATTTCAAGTCATCATGGCCCACTTCTCCATCCCCATCTTTGCCCCTTGACACGAAAAGCATCCTCCATAACATCAACTCTCCCATTCTTACCACTTTTACCATCTAAAACCTTCTCAAATTCATCATATTCAACGCATCCATCCTTGTTCAAATCGGCCATGGAGACCCAATTACATCCTCTGATGCATGGGGATTTGTAACTATGGATTTCAAATTAATAATAACAAAAATATTTGGATCATTGGATGATATCATTGTACAATGAATTTCAAATATTTAGATCACAATTTGAGTTATTTTTTTGAGTTATTGTGGTGAATTTCAAATTCAGCTAATTTGGAATCATTTGAAATCATTTCCACAAATTATCATCTCTTCAAGTTTAAATCCATCAATCCAAATGGAGTGTTATAAAATACACGAAGATCATCGCAGCCAATCTTTTCATCGCCATCTACGTCGATGACGTTGAATACCAAACCTAAATTTGAGTTTGTGTGGTTTTTGTTTCATTTTCTAATGCATTTTCGTTGGACACATTGGTTTAGCTATGTGTGGCAACAAGAAATGTCGGGTTACAAAAGAAATGAAGGGAGGAGGACCTTTGAAATGTTATAAAGTTGCAATAATAATGCAAGGTAGGGATGATTACAAAAGTTACGCCGATTTTGTTATCTTTTCAAAAGTACAAATTCTCCTGAAGATGTTACCAGGTGGTAATCCTCGCCCAAATTTTTTTCCCTAATCAATTATTTTTTCCCTTTAAAAAATATACATATAATTTTTTTAATTTTTTCCATAAAAAAATAGGACAACAAAATTTTGGGTGCTTGTGGGAAGGAGACCCCCTATACGCCCATGGATGTTACATATAATCATTGAGGTCTATTTTTACCTAACAAATACCCTTTTTCGGATAGGTGCGATTTGTAAAGTCGAAATCAATACGGTATTTATAATTTTGAAAGAAAATATTTTTTTTTGATCGGTAATAAAAATATTTTTTTTTTGTGTTGTAATTAGGCTAAAGTGTAAGGATAATCATTGTAATTATCCGTATAAAGTATTTAGGGGAAATTCTACCACTTTTAGAAAAATCTCCACAATTTACGCCCACATCACTTTTGTACTCTTTTTTATTTTTTATTTTTACGTTCTTGCATATTTTTTTGTTATTTTTACGTTCTTTTCGATTGTTTTTGTTCATGTATTGTTTTATATGTTATTTCTGTTGTTTCTGTTTGTTTCTTGGTTGTTTCTATGTTGTTTCATTGTTGTTTCGATGTTTCAATACAACTTTTTTACTTGTTTTTTACGCTCTTTTTTGTTCATGTGTTATTTTATTTATTGTTTTTGGGTTATTTTTTTATAGCATTTTTAATGTTGTTATGATGTTTTTTTATTTTTTCCAATGTAGTTTACCTATTTTTTAAACTCTTTTATAGATGTGGTGTTTTCTATATTATTTTGTCATTTCGTACTATTTTTAATATTGTTCTAGTGTTTCTTCATTGTTTCCATGTTGTATTCGATGTTTCAATTTTTTTTAACATATTTTTAAGTTGTGTTTTGTGTTATTTTTATATAGTTTTTAATGTTGTTTTTGTTTATATAATTTTTAAATTTCTTGGTTATTTTTATGTGTTTTAGCGTTTTCACTCAAATTTTACTAAATGAAACATGTTGAAACAACCTTGAAACAACAACGTAAAAAAATCGGAAAAATTGGCGGGCGTAAAAATATTTGGAAAAATAGGTGGGAGCGTATAAATGTCGGAAAAAGACCGAGAACATAAAAATATCATTTTTCTAGAATGTTAGGCATTTTTGTCCTTATCCCAAATATTTATAGTTGGATAATCTCTTGGATTTTGGGCCCTAACCCCATGTTCTTGTTTTTTTTGGAGTGTCATTTGTTCACATGTTGCCACAAATTTTTCATAGGCGTATGTGATGACGACATGTGAAATGGTAATAGTGGTCATTCATAAAATTGTTTGATGAAACTATAGGGTTTGAACGAATCGAGTAGTATCGAATATAGAATTATTCAAATTTATTTGAATTTTTATTAAACTTCAAAAATTGTGTTTGAGTGTTTTGATTATTAATCAAATCGAGCTTGAAAGAGCTTTCGTTAACAAACATAAATTAAGCTTAAGTAACTTGACATTTTTACATATATTATATTAATTTTCTAATAATCAAATCGAGCTTTACATTTTATCGAATGAAAAATATATTCAAGTTTAGTTCGTTGTGTTAATGAACTGAATTTTAACTATCGTTTTTGAGTTGAGTATCAAGTAGTGGAGATGCCCCGGGCATAGTTCAACCCCAGTAAAGAACACGAGGATGTGATGTCCGCTACATTTGGCACCGCGATGTGGAAATTCAAATTCCCCGATAGCGGGGTGGAGGATTTCTTGTGTGGTGACTCGCCAAAAACAGCTCAAAATCCTGACTCGTTAATGCATATTCCTCGACTCCTGTATAAAACTCCAGGAGCAAGACAGTGGAGGTCCTCAGGAATGTGGTTCATTTTTTTTTTAGTAGTGGATTCGATGTCGAGAAGGTGGGGCTCACCCTATTAAGACTAAATAGTTTTTGGTTAATTTGGTTCTCGGCAATCTTTTGGGAACTAGAGTCTTGAATGTTGTTTGGGGGAGATGCGGTGTAATTTTAGAGTTGTCTTGATGATTATTGTTACATATAGCAATAATTACTTTTATATATTTATTCTTGATGAATCTCATTACACTTGTAATTATCTTAAAATTTGACTTTTCTAAAATAATCCGTATTGAAGGTTACTATAAGCCAAGTATATATATCTCTTATTCCTTAGGGCAACTACAATGAGAGATTTTTGGATGGATTTTTGGTGAAAACCAGTATCATGGAAAAACCCCACCATTGTGGCATGCAAGCTTGGGGTTTTTGGATAGCATACGGATTGTGGGCACAATCCGGTTTTGGAAGGAAAGAGAATGCAAAAAGTTGAGATATGTGCCCTTTGTGTCACCATGTGGAAAGAGAGAGAGTTTAATAGTTTTTTGTTATTTTGCGATTTTCTTTAATTAAATATCTTGAATTTTGTTTTAACAAATTATGCCATTAAAAAGAAAGAAAAAAAAAAAACAAATTTGTGGAACAAATATTAATTATTATATGAGAATAAATATCAATAAAAAATTATAAAATATGAATTGTAAGAAATAAATGTAATATTCATTAAAATTATTATTTTGAATATATAAATTAAACATATTAATTAAAATAATTGTCACAAATATATATTTATATAAAATATTAAATGAAGTGAAATAAAGATAAATAATATGTGAATTGGATGGTGAGACCCATTAAAAAGTTGTAGAATAGGTTTTACCATTGTGGAGAAATGTTTGTAAAATAGTAGGTTTTTAACTTTTGACGTGGCAAGTAACAGGCATACCGAAAACTGTGGAAAAACCTATGAGAGGTTTTTCCACTGGAGATGCCCTTAGGTGTTTTGTTTGGTGTTTCAATAAATTTTGTGATTATTTCTTAATATATTCTTTTCTCTTTATTAAATTCAAGGTTCAAAAGATCATGCACCTATGGTGAGTTAAGAAAATGTTAGTGGATTAAGATATATTCCTGGGCTGCCCCTGCGTAACCATGGCCCAATTAAGTAACTCCTCCTAATTCATAGCCCACACTGATCCAAATTGGTCTAGCAGTGCAAGCCCAATTTAAACCCTAATTTCCAATTTTCCCACTATTTAACTAAGTCCCGAATGCCTCCTCTCTGCTCTCTCCCTCTACAAGACTACATCGGTGCATACATCCTGTCTCTGTAATTTTCAGTTTTGCCTCTTTATGGAAATCTTACTTAAATTTCAATGTTATCATTTTATGATGTGGGAATTTGAATGTTTTGTGTTTGGGGTTTTTCTTCCAATGATGGCATGAATCTTTGAGACCTGATTGTCAATTTGATGACAATTGTAAGCATTTTCTTCTGAGGAAACCCCTTTCTACATTTAAAAATACCAGCAAATTTTATTATACTTTTAAGTTTTAGCCCGGTGGTTGGTTTAATTGTTATATGATTTTTTTTTTCTTTTATTGTTTGATTACGATGGAATTTTGTTTGCTAAATTTCATATTGTATTGGGAAATGAGATAGAAATGATGATTGCACTGGGCTCTGAGCAGTTTGTTAAAACTGCTATTGATGGACAATGCAGCCTAGAAAGCTATATCTGATCTCTGTTGTTTCACACTTTTTATATATACTCAATTTATTTATTTTTATCTAAATATAATTTATTTGTGCGTAAAATACAATTTTATCTTGGTTTTTTGGATTATATTTGGGAGAAAGAATATATATATATATATATATATATATATATATATATAAAGTGCAGACATGTTACTTTTTTTCTGAATTACAGTGTATTACATTATAAGTTACCCTTTTAACTATCTTGACTAATCACAAATTGTTTTTCCCAGGAGACAAATATGTGATGTTGATTATAACGATTTTCAGTTAATAAAAAATGAATTGCAAAGTAAAACAGAAAACTTGAAACCCTTTTTGGTTACGATGATTTTCAAATAATCCAACTTAACTGGGATTAAAATTATCATCTCAATTAATCCAACATAACTGGGATTAAAACTTTCACTAAATTAGGAATGCTTTTTTCTTTTTAATGGGAATTTGGTACTGGATAATTAACAGTATATACTATGATAATAAAAAGTGAAAATGGAAAATGGTTTGAAGCTACTTTTAATTAGTTGTGATGATTCTCATTTATTTCAACTTAGGTGGGATATAAAAAAGTACATTGAATGAGGAATGACTTTTTCTTTTCTTCCTAATGGGAATAAGTACACCATTTGTTTCTTCAATGATCAATCCCACTTCTCGATTCCACTCCTTTGGCCGTTGGAAGTTGGAAAATTTGACAAAAAAATTCACATGTCCATATTTCTAGCCAAACTCTTTGATGTTGAAAGTCAATTTCGCTTATCTACGCATTCTATAAGAGTTGACATGTTGATTGAGACAAAACCCGGAATAGAAGCTCATTTGGAGGATGTTTACATAAGCGAAATTGGTTTCCACATGAACGAATGTGATCGGAAATGTTGACGTGTGAATTTTTTTAGCAAATTTCCAATTTTCGGCGATAAATGACTAAACTTGAGATTTTTTTGAAAGTTATAGGACTTGTTTGCAAATCATAATTTCTGCAAGACTAGTATTGCGTACACCCCCTGTAATTACAGGATTTAAAACCAATTTACTCAAAACTGAGATTACAAAACTGGTACATAACATTCCTAAAACTGACACTATACATCCATTATAGCTGTAAGAAAAGACCTCTACCGTAACTGCAAAAACTTCATTTCACTTTCAGTGTTCTAGAAGGCGCTAGGCAGGCAAACTAGGCCTGGTGGAAGAATAACATAGAGGGAATAAGAGAGTTGAGCGCCAGATGGTGACTAATCGGGACTAGACGGGGACTTTTAGAATAATGTCCACTTTAACTCATCAAGAATTAGGTGACGAAAATCATCTGTATCCATCAGCCTTCATTGTTTGGCTCAAAGATCAACGACAGAAGACAATCTTGGGGTTGAAATGAACCCTTATCAATTCAGCCTTAAATTTTCGAGAAATCTTAACAGAAGAAAAAGACGAGCATGGCGCATTGGTCTATAAGCATTGGCGGAGACAGGGGCCGCCCAGGCCTATTTAGAAATAAGAAAGTGTTAAGAATAAAAAATTAAGTTAGAGCTTATAGGATGTCTTTTTTGAGTTTTTCATCCGGCTAACCCCACTTTCATGTGCTAACCCCACTTTCATGTGTTGGCTCTCGCGATTGATTATGCGAAACCGACCAACCAACACACGAGCCTCTTGATAATCCTTAATACCTGTCAGAACTAAGGCTGATCGGACAAAAAAACGATGAGCAATGTTGACGTACGTTTTGGTCAACAAACAAAATATATAAGAAATTAAATACGTGGAAATATAAGTATGCGTAATACGCGTTTATTTATGGCTAATTCTGCCTTTTTTGCGTAATGTCGAGCCGAATTATTGGGGTCGGTCTTTCTTACAATCTTGCTTTTTACAGGTCTCTTTTTTCTCTCCCTTTTTCCCCTTAAAATGAGGATCTTTATACCCCTCGAGTAAGTGGGTTTTCACCAGTCATCTTTGCACTAATTAATTACTAATCAGTAAAATGATTAAAAAAGGACACATGTCCCTCTCTAATCATGCATGTCAGCCAACTCTTGCCACTTGGTGACTCCTCTCTATAACTTTCTGACATGTGGCAGTTTCTAATACCAATAAAGCACTAAGTATGGGCAGGTATGGGCAAATGGTTATTTTTATGAATATGTCGCGCATGCGTTTCCGCCGAAATTTGGGCTCGGGGGTCGGGCTCGCGATCATATGCCGTGGTTGGGCTCGATAGCGGGCGAGCCTAATTCATGATGTGTCACCGCGTACCGTTACTGACGTCACCCGTAGGTCCCCCACTCGGATGTGTGCTGGACTGATGACGTGGATTAATTTCTTCCAGCTCGGCTCGGGCGTCGTCAAAGGCCCCCAAGTTTAATTCCGAGAGAAGACTTTCTGAAGTCGGAGTTAAACTTTAATGCTAATGATAAACATTTAATGGGGAAACGGAATTCTCAAAGGTTTTGTTCATTCCTGACATCTGTCGCGTAGTGATATTAATGCTCTGTAGCGGCGCATTAATTGTGGTGCCATAATAGCGATGACACGTGGCATCTTGTGGTTGGACCAATCTTGCGCAGGAATCGAAAAGGTACGTCAGTTCTGTCAGCGGGCGTGGGGACGCGACGTTCTCTGACATGTTCGATGGCTTTTGAGTTTAAAAAGGCGCGTCTTTTCGAATAAACGTTTCATTTATCGAGGGAACTCCATCTATAAATACCCATTTTTTCCTCCATCATTCACTTTTGCATCTATTACCCTTTGAGCTAGACTGATTGAAACCGAGCAGAAATTTTGGGTCGGCTTCCAAAGTTCAGAGACTTCAAACTTAGGTATTTTTTCGAAATATTCTCCTTTTACCTATAAAATGTCTTCTTTTGAGGATAGTAGGAGTCGTAGTTATAACATAGAGGTTGAAATCGAAGATCCCCCCTCTGAACCTTCTGTTTATTTCTCACCAGCACGGCGATCTCCGCCTTATAGTCCGAGCATCATTCAGATATCTTCTCCAGATTCTTCTCGAGGTGGAACGTCTTTAGAGCGGACGATACTATTTTTGATCCGACGCCGGTGACCATTTTAGAGAAGGAACGGCGTATCGGCCGGATTGGCACAAAGAGAGTTCCGACAAAGAATCCCCGAGTCCGATCTTAGGTAGATCGGCAGGAAGACGAAAATATGGACCCATCGGAGCCGGAGCGTGATAACGTGGAGCGGGTAGATGAACCCTCCGGAGATTCGGGGCCGGAGAGGCCTCGAGTGCCCATGGGCCATCGTAACGGCGACGACCGGCAAGGAGGAGGCCCTCGCCTTCGTGTCGAGCCTCGGTGGACGCCGAGTGATATAAACGATATCCCTAGCATCCGATGATCCGGGAGGTAGAAGAGCTCGTGAGGTATCGTATTCAAGTGGCATCAATTTTTGGGTACCGGATGGCACAAGAGGTTCCTCGGTACCCACCGGTAGGGTTGCTTGGCCATATTTGCCATGACCTCCTATATGGGTTGCGATTTCCACCGCCGGCTTTCCTCACGCGGTGGTTTTGCAAGTGGGGTATGCATCCGGCCAGTGCACCCTATTTCTTGGGGTAGGATCATCGGCCTCCTGGTGATGTTCCACCTAGAAAAATATCCTCGCCCCAAATTCAAAGAGATGAACGAGCTCTTTATCTGGCGAGCGACTCCTTCATCTCGGGGTCACCGTCGGGTGGTATTACGTCTGAGACCCGACCGGGGTATACGGACGGCTTGGTGGAAGGTCTCCTTCATCTTTGAAGGAGTGGAAAGATAAGTGGCAGGGGTGAGTGGCGAGTGGGGGCTCGCGTGGAGGATGGGGAAAGGAAACTGTTCTTCATCCTCCATCAAATTTTGTTTTTGGTTACAGTAAGTCTATCTTTTCTCCTTTCTCTGCTTTTGTTGTTTATTGTTTCCTTTTGTGATTGACTTTGCTTCTTTTTTCGTCTTTTTACCTTTACAGAGAACTTAGGGCATCAAAGGGCCTCTGTCGGCCACCTTTATTCGAAGGTCGAAAACATCCAGGCCGGGGCATCGGGGGATGGACGGATTGAGAGATTGGCCACCGAGGCCAATCGGCCGCTTGGCCGACTTGAGGCTGCTCTGCCGCCCGCCGACCCCGAGGTCGAGGGGCGGCTCGGGACGAGGCAACAGAGCGGGAGGGGAGGTTGGGGAGAGCCTCGTGAGAACCCTCCCGGTGATGAAGAAATACGGCCCCACTCTCGGGAGAGCCGGCTCGAAGAGCGAGCCGCACTGCGTCTCCCGCAACGGCCGATCTGTGGGAAGATCGTGCCCTGTGCCCGTTGGGCAAACACAGACTCGAGCCACCGAGTGCGGTGTGCGTTCGAGGTAAACATTGTATTTCTTATACTCTTCCTTTTGAAATGTTTTTTGACCTTTTAACGGTGGTTGCTTTTTGTTGGGCGTGGCTTGATTTGCGTGCACGCCTTCGCAGCGTGGGAACACGGCCTGTGGCGAACTCGGGCGGCGATCGCCCGACCAACCCGAGATGTGGAGGCGGCTCGAAGAGCGAGATATCCGGGCGGCAAACGCCCCACGATGGAGTGCCGAGAGCGTGGAACCTCCCTTCAAAGGAGAAGAGGGATCTGTGATGGAGGAGCAGGGCAGATCAAGGGGTTGGTCGACGGGGCGCCGGAACATCTCGAACAAGCCCCGAAGGGGAGGTCCGCGAACTTTCTTGGATGACCTCGTAGGGAAGGTCACTTCATCCCTCCAAATCGGGTGAGAGATGAATATCTGCGAGGGAATGATTGGACTACGCCCTCGATGGTTTGTGGAGTTTGTCCGATGCGCCACGCCGACGGAGGAGCGATCGAGAGTTTTACCAGGAGCGGGTCGGGCGCGATGAGTGTCCCGGCTCGTGCCTGGACAAAAGGCATCGAGCAGTTCGCTCGGAGATCAAGCCGAGGATCAAATTGGTATGCCATGGGAATGTCCGGGCGGATCATTGGGCTCTTATGGCATGCAATCGGGGGAACTCGCGAGCTGGAGAAAAAATACGCCGATCTGGAAAGGCGGCACGGCGACCTACAGGAGGCCTATGCTACCCTTCAAGGGGTACAAGAATCGTTAAAGACCCAGGCGGATGAAGCTACGGCTCGGGCCAACTCTGAGAAAGAAACTGCTGCGAGGGCAGAGCGGAGCGAGATCCGGGCCCGCAGGGTCAAGAGAGAGGAGCTTAGGGCTAAGGTTGCCGAGCTGGAATGTGTTGCCACTGCCCGGGCTGAGGAAATGGAGAGGCGTCTAGCCGATGTGCGCAGAGAGGCCGAAGAAGTTGCTCATCGGCAAGTCGAGGAAGCTCGTACACAGGCCGTTGAAACTTATAAGGACTCTGAAGAGTATGCGTTTATGTTGACCTGCGGCCACGCGACCAGCCTCAAAGAAATTCTTGATTTGGTTAAGACCGGGCGGACTGTTGCTCAGCTTGAGGAAGACCTGGCCCTCCTGGAGGCTGATCTCGATGCTCTTCGGCCGAACTTTGCCGAGGCCCCCAACGTTCAGGGCTCTCCTCCTCCGGTCGTGGAAGAAGTCGCCTCCAGTGGTGCCGTTGAAATTCCGCCCCCTGCTCAGTCTTGATGCTGTTCGCCCCTTTTTATTTACAAGCTTTCATATGTACTCGTAAGTAGGTGACTTGGCTTCGTGCCTTAGAATGTAATGGGCTCCGGCCTCCCTTGTGTAAATACTTTTGAAGTAGAAATGAACTTTTCTTTCTAGCACCTGTGTATTTGTTTTAGGCTTCTTGCATATGCTTGGCTCTTCTCCTTTTTGTAAGATTGTTGCCTGTTTTCTTTTTCCTTTTATACTTCCAAGTATGGGGCTCGGTTCCCAGTGCTCTGAATAAGGGCTTTACCCGCTTTAATTGACTCGTACTCGGTATATGAACCTGATCTTTATTTTGTATTTTGTACTTGGTGTATAAACCAAGTCTTCATTTTGTGCTCGGTGTGTATACTGAGTCTGTTTTGTGCTTGGTACGTAACCAAGTCTTGGTTTTGTGCTCGGTGTATACATCGAGTCTTTTTTGTGCTTGGTGCTTAACCAAGTCTTCATTTTGTGCTCGGTGTGTACATCGAGTCTTTGTTTTGTGCTCGGTGTGTAACCAAGTCTTTGTTTTGTGCTCGGTGTATACATCGAGTCTTTTTTGTGCTTAGTGCTTAACCAAGTCTTCGTTTTGTGCTCGGTGTGTACATCGAGTCTTTGTTTTGTGCTCGGTGCATAACCAAGTCTTTGTTTTGTGCTTGGTGCGTAACCAAATCTTTGTTTTGGGCTTGGTGCGTAACCAAGTCTTTGTTTTTAAGGATAGATCCGCCTTGTGGGCGAGTTGCCCTTTTTTTTTTTTTTTTTCAGCGTGCAAAGGACGAACCCGAGATGACTTTTCGGCATTCAGCTTCTTCAGCGGAGGCGATTTTTACTGTCCTCGGCACGTAGCCGAGGTGAGTAAAAAATTCATCCCCCTTTAGAGAGCTCACATAATATCAGATGAAAGGATAATTTCTCGGAATCCTATCTGGATCATAAACCGAGATCTTTATTGATAGTACCGTTTCAGGTATGCTACATTCCATGGATGCATAAATTTTTCTCCACTCAAATATTCTATTGGTATGCCCCACCGTGACAGACGGGGCGTGGTGACCAAATGGCAGGCCCTCCTGGTTGGCTTCAATGGGCCGGGTTCAACACCCGTTATCTTTTTCAACACAAGATCGCCGACCTGGAATCTCCTCTCCTTTACTTTCGAATTGTAGTACCTCTCGCTTCTTTGTTTATACACGGCGTTTTTCATCTCGGCACTACACCTTTTTTCTTCGAGCAGATCTAGCTTGGCTCGGAGCGCAGCCTCATTGCCGTCTTCGGCAAAATTTGCAATTCTGAAGGTAGGGGCTCCAATCTCAACAGGAATTACCGCCTCGGTTCCATAAGCCAAAGAAAAAGGTGTTTCTCCAGTGGCCGCTCGATGCGTCGTTCTGTATGACCATAGTACACCGGGTAATTCCTCTGGCCAATTACCTTTAGACTCCTCCAATCTCGCCTTCAAGGTATACTTGAGTATTTTATTAACGGCCTCAACTTGTCCATTCGACTGGGGATGGTATGGAGTTGAGAAGTGGTTTTTAATGTGGAAACCCTCACAAAAATTTCGAAATCTCCGATTTCGAATTGTTTTCCGTTGTCTGTAACAACCGAATGCGGTATCCCGAATCTACAGATAATGGACTTCCATACAAAACTCACAATCTTTTCCTCATCTATTTTCGCAGCAGGCCGCGCTCGCCCATTTTGTGAAATAATCCACCGCCACAATGGCATATTTGATGCCCCCTTTGCCAGTGGGGAGTGGTCCGATAAGGTCCATTCCCCATTTGGCAAACGGCCATGGGCTAAATACGGAGGTAAGTTGCTCAGGATTATATCTGACCTGCGGCGCGAATCTTTGGCACCTCTCACATCTTTTAACGAGATCAGTTGCATCCTTTCTTAGGGATGGCCAGTAGTATCCTTGCCGTATTAATTTATAGGCCAATGTCTGGCCTCCGGCGTGGTTTCCGCATATTCCCTCGTGAACCTCTCGAAGTGCATAATCTGCATCTGTCTCGGAAAGGCACCGTAGGAGTGGGACGGAGTATCCTCGTTTGTATAGGATGCCATCTACTAGTGTAAACCGAGCCGCTTGAGTTTGTAATGTTCGGCTTGACTTTGTTTTCGAGTTGAACTCTTTTTCTAAATCTTGAATGATTGGGGTCATCAGGTCGCTCGGCGGTTTTGATTGTGTATATCTTCTTTGCGCCAAGTGACGGGGCGGACAGTTGTGTGACAGTGACATCCGTGATGGCATCCGTCCCTGGGCTGGAACCGAGCCGAGCTAAGGCATCTGCCTGCATGTTCTCGGCTCGGGGCACATGTAAGACTTTTGTCTTAAAGTGTGATAATCTCTTCTTGACTAAGTCCAAATATTGTGCGATTTTTTGCTCTTTTCGCCGTACTCACCTTTGATTTGATGAGCGACCAAGCGAGAATCATGTGTACCACATGATTGTTTTAGGCCCATGGAAGCGCCATATCTAAGCCGCGGAAGTGCCTCGTATTCGGCTTCGTTGTTCGTTGCGGGGAACTGAAATCGCACGGCCGAGCAGTAGCATTTTTGATTTGGATCGATTATCACGATTCCGCCCCCTGCTCGGCCTGCGGTGGAAGAGCCGTCAACGAACAATTTCCATTCTTGGTCTTCTATAACTTCCAATCGTATGGAAGGTGTGAATTCGGCCACAAAGTCGGCTAAAGCCTGTCCTTTTATTGCTGTACGTGGTTCGTATAGAATATCAAACTGACTGAGTTCGACGGCCCACTTGATCATCCAACCAGAAGTATCGGGTCGGTGTAGTACTTGCTTCAGTGGGTAGTTCGTCAAGACTATAATCTTGTGCTCCAGAAAATATGGATGGAGTTTCCGTGCCGCAGTGATTAATGAATAAGCCAACTTTTCCATTGGTGGATAGCGGAGCTCGGCGTCATGTAACGCTTGGCTGGTGTAATAGACCGGATGTTGAATAGAACCATCTAACCTGATTAACACCGAGCTGATGGCATATTCGGATACCGCCAGGTACAAATACAAGTCCTCCCCTTGGGTAGGTTTTTGCAATATAGGAATTGAAGAAAGGTCTTTGTTTGAGGGATTCAAAGCGATCTGTGCTTGCTCGGTCCACTCAAAATTTTTGCTCTTTTTATAATTTCGAAGAAAGGTTTGCACTTGTCCGTGGATCGCGAGACAAATCGGTTAAGAACGACCAATCGGCTGTTAGACTTTGTACCTTTTTCACAGAATTTGGGGGTTCTAGATCGATTATGGCTTTTATTTTGTCTGGGTTAGCTTCGATTCCCCTTTGGCTGACCATATACCCCAAAAATTTACCCGAGCCGACCCCAAATGTACACTTTCTCGGGTTTAACATAATCTTGTACTCTCTCAAAACAACAAACATTTTATTAAGATCGTTTAGATGATCAGATATATACAGTGATTTCACCAACATGTCATCTACATAGACTTCCATAGTACGCCCTATCATTTTCTCAAACATTTTATTTACTAACCTTTGGTAGGTCGCACCAGCATTTTTCAACCCGAAGGGCATCATCTTGTAACAGTAAATTCCACGAGCAGAGAAGAATGATGTATTTTCTTCGTCATCTGGGTGCATTCGTATTTGGTTGTAACCCGAGTATGCATCCATGAAGCTCATCAGCTCGTGTCCCGCCATGGCATCTACCATATAGTCAATATTTGGTAATGGATAACTGTCCTTGGGGCATGCCTTATTCAGGTCGGTGAAATCCACGCATAGGCGCCACTGGCCATTGCTTTTCTTTACCAAAACCGGATTGGCAACCCATCGGGGATAGAGAGCTTCCCGGATAAATTGATTATCTATCAACTTGTTAACCTCGGCCTCAGTGTTGCTTACTGTCGGGCCGAAGTTTTGCGCTTTTTCGGATAATCGGGCGAACGTTAGATCAATATTAAGGCGGTGGCATGCATGCTTAGGGTCAATTCCGGGCATGTCTGCATGAGTCCATGCGAAGACGTCAAGATTATCTCCCAAAAAATCAATCAGCTCGGTTCGATATGGTTCTGGGAGATCATGACCAATACGTAATTGGCGCCCCTTGCTTGGCCTTCCGACATTGATTGTATCAACCTGTTCTACTGGTTCCGCCCGTTTTCTTTTCTTGCTCTGCCCCTCTTTGATCTGTAGGGGCAACTCATCTTCAGTGGCCGGCTCGTTCTCGGCTGCCGGTTCGCCTTCTTCTATCATCGGTTCCTTCCCAGGTCGACGACCTGGATCATCCTTCTGAACAATCACCACTTTCCGCTCGGGCACCTCTTTTGGCAGGGGATCGCCTTGCGTGGTCCCACTGGTTTCTCCTCGTTCCATCACGTTAATCTCCACCGGTCGGTGTTTGAGAGAGCATTCTCGTGACTCCCTTTGATTCCCCTTATGTATAACCTCGCCATCAAATGTTGGGAATTTTATACAAAAATGATATATTGAAACTGCTGCTTTTATATGATAAAGCAATGGCCTCCCAATGATAGCATTGTACTCCGAATTGGCGTTGATTATTTTAAATGTTGTCATGACGGTCCGTTTATGCAACCCTTGTCCCATTTGGATGGGCAAATCAACTTCCCCGAGCGGGACTATTCTTCCTCCTCCAAACCCCAGAATGCTATCGTTGCATGGACGGATATAGCTATCGTCCACGTTCAATCTTCGAAGGCTCGGACGTAAATGACCGATGAGTAGCTTCCAGAGTCGATCAAAATTCTATGGACCGGAATACCCAAAATCGGTGCAGTAATGACCAGGGGTCAGAATGAGGGTGGACCACCTGGTCGGCATCCGCATCCGAGAACACAAAATGGCCGGTGGGTTGGCCTTCCTTGATTTCCGCCACCTGAACTTGCCTTTCGGCGTTGGCTGTCTGTCTAACATCAACCTTTCTTTTTCTGTTGGAGCGGCTATCCTCGACTGTGTTAGTGTTGATTCGATTTACACTCGACATCATGAGGATCTCCCTACCCTAGTTCTCGGCAGGTGGTGGCCGCAGGAGAGCTGGATTGGTTACGCGCTCCGGGTTGACACCTTGAGCCAGTGCCGGTGGGGGCGGTAGTTCATGAACGTATCTTTTAAGACCGCCTTGCCGAACAATCCACATAATTTCTCTGATTAGATCTCGACACTCATCGGTATCGTGACCTATTGATTTATGATAGGCACAATATCGACGTGAATCTAATTTTGTCGGCTCGACCTTCAAAGGCCGAGCCGGAGGTAACAAATTTAGACCCTGTACTTCATTCCATATGGCTGATGGAGTGTGGGTCAAAGTACTCCTCAGCGCGGCAACTTTGGCTCGTGCTTCTTGGCGAGCCTTAAATCCGGTGGTCGGGTTTTCCGAGAACGGTCTAAATCCCGACCCCGACCCAACTGCTGATTCCTTCCTTCCGTCCTTTCTCACGCCCCCTGGTCGGTACTCGGGGCGGTTACTGGCCATGGCTTCCTCCGCGCAAATATGGCGTTCCGCGCGGACCAGAAATTCTTGGTACGAGGTCGCCCCCGATTCATGGATAGAGTAGTTAAACCAAGTTTCGGGGCAAGGCCTACCATGGCCGCAATTAAAATGGCGTCATCCGACACCGGTTCTATCTCTCGAACTTGCTTATTGAACCGAGAGATATAGCTTTTTCGGGGCTCGTCCTTCCCTTGTTTGATGTTCACGGGGAATCCTTAGGTGCGACTCGGACCTTGGAAGTCAAGAAGTGCGTCGTAAAGCGGAGGCGAGATCCCCCATGCCCTAATAGACCCCTGTGGTAGGGTCCTAAACCAGCAATGAGCTCGGTCGCCCAGAGTTAGTGGGAAGGCCCTGCAGAGGATGTCATCACTAGGACTGTACAGTTCCATCCATGCTATGTACTTGTGGACGTGAGTAGTCAGGTCGGTTTCCCCATTGTAGAGACCGACCTGGGGGATTTTCAACTTTGGCGGTAATGGGGTCACCAGGATTCCGGGGAAAATGGCGACATAACAATTTGGTTGGTTCATTGCTTGGGGCGGTCTTCGAGAGATGTTCACCTTACGGACCGCTTCCAATTCGTTCAAAACGGCGGCGAAGGCGGTGTATTTCTACATCCCATTCTGCCGCCATAGCCGGGCCTTGATCGATTGACCCTAAGTCGCTCCCGCTCATCAGGAAACCCGAGTCGGGAACTTATCGATCGAGCCGGGGCGAAAAGGATCAACTCGGTCGCCCGGCGAACACCGGAGTGGGCATGGCGATGTCGTGTTGGCTCGGTAGTGACTCGCTACACGACTTTGCCCTTCCTCATCTTTCGCGGCCGCTTTCTCGTCACGACGGACACGTTGTTCATTACGAGCGCTTCCGGGCTTCATCATGAGAAAGCCGGGAACTTGAGGATTGATATTAACATTTAATTGTGGATTGAGTGGGTTAGTATTTACAAGGAGTGGAGAAGGTGCTTGAGAGTTTGTGGTAGCGAGAGTTTGTGATATGAGTTGGTTCATTTCTTTGTACAAAAGTTGGGTTGGTAATTAGGCGGCGAAAGGAAATAAAGTAGTGCTTCCTCACGTCTGCGGAGCATATTTTGGCCATTAGTAGTCCGGCGGTTTGGTTGTTAGGGTGTTGTTCTTCAGTCAAACGAGCATTTCTCGACTGTTGACTCATTTTGTTTATTACGAAAAGGACAAACGTTGAACTTTACCTGGTTTTCACTTAACTTGCTTTTGCCTGGAACTCTGACTGGACCAATACGGGCCCTCCTTCTAGCGCCAATTTGTTGACGTACGTTTTGGTCAACAAAAAAATATATAAGAAATTAAATACGTGGAAATATAAGTATGCGTAATACGCGTTTATTTATGGCTAATTCTGGCCTTTTTGCGTAATGCCGAGCCGAATTATTGGGGTCGGTCTTTCTTACAATCTTGATTTTTACAGTCTCTTTTTTCTCCCTTTTTCCTTAAAATGAGGATCTTTATACCCCTCGAGTAAGTGGGTTTTCACCGATCATCTTTGCACTAATTAATTATTAATCAAGTAAAATGATTAAAAAAGGACACATGTCCCTCTCTAATCATGCATGTCAGCCAACTCTTGCCACTTGGTGACTCCTCTCTATAACTTTCTGACATGTGGCAGTTTCGATACCAATAAAGCACTAAGTATGGGCGGTATGGGCAAATGGTTATTTTTATGAATATGTCGCGCATGCGCATCGTTCCCCGCCCAAATTTGGGCTCGGGGTCGGGGCTCGCGAAATCATCTTGTGGTTGGGCTCGGTGAGCGGGCGAGCCTAATTCATGATGTGTCACCGCGCGTCACGTTCACGCGTCACCGTAGAGGTCCCCCTCGGATGTGTCTTTGGGCCGGATGATGCGTGGATTAATTTCTTCCGGCTCGGCTCAAGGCGTCATCAAGCAACAAAACACGATTGTAGGCGATTGATTTGTTTATCCACCAAGAAGACTTACTTTCTATGGCGGCCCCATATCCAGGCTTGTTGAAATATACCTTGTATGGTTATGTTTTCCATGGACCATTTCTAGTTTCTAGTGTTGGAAATTGAATTTTGAGAATTTATTGGTTTTCGTGTGAAAATTGGAAATATGTTTGGATGAGTGAATGAAAATGAGTTTTATGTAGGTTTGGAAATGAGATTGTGTTTGGTTGAGTAATTTTGAAGTATTATTTTATGTATCTGATAAATTGAAAAGTTGATAGTTGTTGAATATTTTAATTGGATATATAATAATATTTGTAAAATTGATAGTTGTTGAATAAAATATTTTAATTTTAAGTGGATATATGGTAATTATATTTGTAAGATAGTGTATAGGGTTGAGGTAGGTTTGAGATTAGGTGAGAAATAATTAAAAAATAATAATATTTTAAGTGGATATAGTTGGTAATGGAAATGGTTGTTGGAAACATAAACAGGACAAGTGTATAAGGTTGTTTGTTTATGTTTGAAATTATAGGTTTGAGATGTAGTTTTATGTTTAAAAATAAAATGTGAAAATAAATCATCATTTTCATTTTGGAATTTTTATAAAAAAACATCTCAGGTTTATAAATCTATTTCAAATTGGAAATATGTTTTGGAAACATAAACAAACATTCTAGTATTTTTCCTTATATTCTATGTTTTTCCCCATTTTCTTAAATATTCAATTTTTAAATTTGTTTCTCCAATCCAAATTTTTAAGTTTACTAAATAAAAAAGCGTTCCGCTTCGTTATTCATTCACTAAACACAAAAAGAAAAAAAAAGGAGGTTAGAGTAAAAAAAATGGGACATATAACTTTCCAACCCTAACCAATAGTGATTTATGAAGAGAAACAAAGCATTACAAGCATATACGCATACGATTGTGTAGATAGTATAAAAATCAAAGAGAACAACATATTTAGACTACACTGAATAACACATTTAGAAATAAACTGGCAACATAAGTCAAATTACCCTGCAGCAATGTGGCCAAGAGCAAGACACAATTTCTTGCTAAATGAAATGGACATTATTATATATATTATAGTCTGTACTAATATCCATCTACTGTAATTGCTGAAACATGTTAACTGAATCAAGAATTAGTTGTCAATGTCATCCCATGTTTTTCCTTGTCCACAAATCTTCATTTCCAAATCCACTTGGCAAGTTTGCTCAAAAGTCCCTTTTTCTTCTTATTCTTCTCCATTTTCGGCGGCTCAGAGATCAAACACCCCTTTTCTTCCTTGTCCATTTTCGTCGGCTCATCAGAGGTCAAACGTGCGAAAGCAATCTCGAGTTGTGAATAAACCTTTTTCAAATTGGCCTTAAATCTTCCACAAACTTGAACCGACGAAGAAGAAGAAGAAGATGTGGCATTGGTTTGAAAGTGACCAACCCGCACACGACCCTCTCCATATTCCTTAATAGCTGTCAGAATGAAGGCTGCTCGAACACGAAAATGTTGAGCAACAAAAATCTCAAAATTACCAGGTGGTTTTTCCATAATTTGCAGCATAGTCTTGCAAGAAAGGATAAAAGCATCCTGGTTGTAGCAGTTTGATTTGGTTATCCAACTAGTTGACTTGCTATTTAAGTGAGATCTAAATACAGGCTCATTGAAAAATGGTTTTTCATTAAGAACAAGCCCCTGGATTGACACCAAAATCTGAAGTATAGTAGATTTTTGTGTCCACCTCTCAGCTGTGCTGCCACCCCATGTATTAATCAGGCTCAGACAAACCCTCCCATTGGCATAAAGGTTCGGATTCAAACGATAACCGTGCGAACGGTAGTAAACTTGTGGGGCTGATTGGGGTAATCACAAGGCAAGCAAATGTCGAAGAAGAATAATCCATCATGGTATGGAGTTCTAGGGGAACCGATTATTACAGCGCGAAGCAAATCGATTCTTGTTTCGTAAACTTGGACGTAAATCGATTCTGGGAGGTTTTTTTCGAGGATTTTCCACTCTTTCATGATCTTAGAGTTACTGAAACATTGCTTGGCCAGAAATGACTTGTTAGACTTGATGTAGTGATGGTCTTTTGCCTCTGGTACCACATCAAAGTGTTTAAACTCGATGTTGTTGGCATCATTTTGGGCATTATCTGCTTCACAAATTGCCAAATATATGCTTGTTAAACTATTGATTTATGAATATTTGTAATTCAGAAAGAAATCAGAGCATTCATGTAATCTATTAAAACATACATCACATAATATATCGGATATATCCAAATATTACTTACCATTGAGGTTTGATTCAATTATAAAAAAAAAAATGATTATCTTTCAAAACCACAAACTAGCGATTGATGTTTGCATTTTCTTAACAAATATCGCCCTACTTAAGGTGAAATTTGCAAAATACAAATAAATAGTACTGGGGTATTTGTAATTTTGTAGAGAATATTTGTAATTAAACTAAATCTCAATAACATTTTTCGCAATTAATTATCCCATTGTATATTGAAACATTATGCCTCCCTCACTTTGTCTCTCACTTTAACTAAATTACAGGAAATCAAATATTTTGAAACTAATAGCATTTTTTTTTTTTAATACAATTTGTGATCATAATTCAGAAAATGGCCATCATATAATGTAAGCATACAATGCTTAATGCCTTTCTTCGTTGATGGCCGTTCAAGAAACAGAACTAAGATTCAAGTAATACACAGAAACAAAAATCTATGAGTTGCTGTTTCATATCCAATACAATATTCTCATCTGTTTTTTGGAGCAAAAAAATGTTATACACCTACAACCACCCAACGCAAAAATCCCATATTTCCAATCTGTTTTACATTGCTTTCATTTTTTATGGGTGTTTTACATTGGGCACATAAGAAATATTTTGAAAGCAAGACAAAAAAAAAAAATACACAGATGAGAGGGAGCGTTTGCAAACTCTAATGAAAACTGATTTTCATCTTCTAGATGTGACTCATAAAAAGTCACTGGTTTTTCAGGTTTCTGTGGAAACTTCAACTGCTTTAATTGGCAATGAATTACAATCCAAACCATACACCATTGGGAATCCCTATGAGTCTAGTTTTCAACAAAAAGTAGAGAGCTAAAAAAATAATATCCCTATGAAGAGTGATGATCAAATTACTGAGAACTGCCAGAGTATTACTTTTACTCGGGATTTTGGAAGTTTGAACCAACTCTTGGAATCTCTTCATATTTCCTACACTATGTTCGGACAAAAAATAAACTTGTGGTATCTATGCCATTAAAATTCTGCCACCACTATATCAATAGGATTATTTAATTAAGATTTTTAGTATGATATACTAATAAACTTGAGCAAGATCCAAATTTTATCTTGTTTCATCATTGTGATAGGGGAGAAAAATAACCAAACACTATCTGGCATTGTTTAATTTAGTATCAACTATAAATCTACAAAATTAAAGATTGACGGTCTAGCGGGTCGGGTCCAGGGTTTGATCCACGTCCCAGACCCGTCCCATTACCATCCCTTCATTCACCTACAAACACCCAATGAAAATCCCATCTTTTCCAACATGTTTTACGCTGGAATTCAGTTTCGGAACACACAAAGTATATCATCTTGGGCACATAAAAATATACTATTTAAAACAAAGAAAAACACATAACACACAGATACGTAGTGGGAATCGAAGAAGTACCTGAATCCATAGACGATGAACAAGCAAAGTGGTGAAGCTTTTCGTGTTTTCAGTACCTGGGTTTGCGTATAATTTTTTCGATTTTTACGAGTTTTATGTTTGAACAACTCTACTTCAAGTGAATCACCTTTCATAACGCAACCTTTGTTTGGCTCAGTCAAAGGTGGCAATCAAAAAGGAAATTTTTTTTTTTTTTCTGAAGCTAATTATTGATTTTTTTTACCTTTTTAAGTGATGATGATCTCACCCTTGATTTTGTAATTGTTTTGCAATGTATAAAATAATTAAATAGAAGAAAAATACCTTGTATATTAATTTAAGATCGAAACCTTTTTTTTTATTTTTAAAACCCTAATATGCCCATTATAAATGTTTGTATTGCCAAATCAACAATAAACATTAGAGATGGTCTCTCATAGGACCGTCTTACGGATCTTAATCCGTAAAGACGGATCATATCTTTATCAATGATTTCTTGGATGTGTAGACGAGGCTTTGCGGCTGACCTCGGCTAAGTCCATTGATCAATTTGATATATGTGCATTGGACCGATGAGCAAATCTCATCATCGTGAACCGAGCATTCACGTAGAACATCGCCACCTCCTCCAAGTAGGTGTGCGAAAACTCCATTGTGAGAAACTGCGTGAGACCGGACTTCTCAAGTTTCCCATCAATCTTCTTACCTACGTGGCTTTGTCCACTCCCTACTTGTCAAAGCCCTCGAAATCCATTGTGGCTCCGGTGTGGATTTTCTCAGCTAACTTCACGAAATCGTACGTCGGTGCCATTTCAGAGTTTAGAACTTGAAATATGAAAGGATGATAAATTAGGATTTTCTTTCTTTGTTGC